>LR738710.1:334445950-334490584 GCA_902687465.1 Secale cereale
CCACAGGGCGCCTGGAGCCCCTGTGGCCCCCCCAGGCTGCCCTTCGGACGCAGTGTTGTTTCCGGAACGCTGATTTTTTATATAATTTTTCTGGATTTTTCTGGGCAGTTCTCGAAACGTGAAAACCTGAAATACAAAAACAGCCGAAAACAGAAACTGGCACTGGGGTGCACTGGATTAGTAAGTTAGTCCAAATATGATCGAAAGTGTATGGAAGTGTATGAATATCATAGCAATATCACCCAAAAGTGGCATGGAGCAAGCAGAAATTATAGATACGTTTTGGACGTATCAGCACCTCGGCCTCCTCCTCCTTCTCTCTCTCCCCCCAGGCCCATCTCTTCTTTTCCCTCGCAGTCCAGCCCAACTCCACCCGCAGGCCCAGCCAACAGCCGCACCGTCACGCCGTGGCCTTTCCCCCCTTGGCCCCACCTGTCTGTGGCACAGAGTCGCGTCGTTGTCTTCCTCCATCAGCAAAACAGAGCAGCGCCCACGCTCACCGTCGCGCTGTGAATTCACGGACGTCGAGGCCTCATGCCCCGAGCCCCCCTTTTAAACCCAAAGCTTGTCCTCCCCTCCTCTCTAGGTTTCCTCTCCCACCTCTCGCCATCTGGAGAGCCGAGATACTCCAGATCCGCCGTTCCCATCGACAGCCAAGCGCATCTGAGAGCAGCCCCTCGTCGCCGGCGAGCTCCTCGTCGATCGCAGCCTCGCCAACGTTGTCTATCAGCTTCCACGATGTCGACTACATCGACTACGCAGACCCGATTGCCTCCACGACGAGCTCTTCTTCCTCTTCTTACTCTCCGGTGGCCGTAGGTGTTCGAGGCGCGCCGTCGTCGACTCCGTCCATGACTGGGCCAGCCGAGCACACCGCCGTGCTCGTGGTGAGCTCCTCTCTCTCCCCATGCCTTTTTTCCCTTTCTGCATGCCCTCTAGCCCCTAGTTCACCGAGCGCCCGAGCGGATCGCCGTCGAACCTTGTCGCCGGCGAGTGTTCCGACCCGTCTAGCACTTCGCTTGCCGTTCGTTCGCTTCGTCTAGTTGCATAGGAGCTTCCTGTGTAGTCGACGTGCCACTTAGGCCTCTGCTTCGCCTCGCCGTCGCTCCGTCGCCGTCGTGCTGTTGTTGCTCGCCGCCGGTGCTGAAGTAGTTGTTAGGTGCTGCTAGCATGCTGGATGGATGCGGAACTCCTCCAGGAGCGTCTCGCACCCGTCCGCCATGCTGTTTGGTCGCCGGAGCAGCTCCGACGAGCAGCTCTGACGAGGCCAGCGCTTCCCCTGCTTGCTGCTTCTATTGTTTAGTCTTCAGAGTTTGCATCTGCTATCTGTCGAGTTCCGATCAGTAGCGCAGTGGTTTGTCTCCGTTAGTTATCGCAGGGGGTCGTGTGTTCGATCCCTCGCTGGGGCAGGTGGATTCGCCCCTTTTTGCCTTTTCACCTGAGGCTGACAGGTAGGTCCCACCTGCCAGCCACACAGCGCCGTCTCCACCCCCGCGCGCACCCACGTTGCCAGCTCAGCCCGCTGGACCCCCTCTGTCAGTGACTTGGGCTAGCCAGCCCTGGGTCGATCTGGACCCTGGCGCCTGTTTTTTTTTTGTATTCTTTTTCTGTTTTTCTTTTTCTTTTTCTGTTTTTCTTGTTTATTTAATATCCGCATATATATGTTTCTGATGAATTTGAGTTATATATGAAAAGTGCTTAGAATTTATTTAGATTATGAATATTCTACTTGCTGCCATGTTTAAAAACATTTAAAATGTTGTTTGGATTTCTTCTTGTTTGAAATATGTTTAAACTTGTATAGATCACAACTAAATATATACAACTCCAAATTTAACAGACTTTATATGCATTTGGGGTGGAAAAATGTGTAGAATATTTTGGTGATGTTGTTTAGCATGTTTGACAACTCTGTCACATAAGTTTTTCAGATCTATTCCAAATGCAAATAAATTAATATGGGAGTTTCTGGATATTGTGTTATTTAATTCCAGCCCATTTAAATGTGCTAGCATGTTGCTGTTATGTTAGATGCACCCTTGCCATGTTAACCAACTTCTTTAAAGGCTTGTTGCATGCTTGTTTGGACAACTACATAAACTTGCTAAGTTGTTCCTTTGCTTGTTTCATGCTTGTGGTTGATCTTGTTTGGTTATGATGTTGATGCACTCTTGTGACCCCTAGGCCATGCATCATTTCTCCCATGTTCATACGCTTCATGTTCATGCATCATGTGGTTGAGCACTGCATGTTGATTAATTTTGTCCCATTATTGCATTGTTGTGTTTGGTTAGAGCCCGGTGACGATACGGAGTACGAGGTTTCGACCGAGGTTGAGTGTGAGGAGCAAGGTTACGTTCCCTCTGAGGATTCAACAGGCAAGATGACCTTACCAAGATATCACTACTATCTTTGCCTATGCTAGAAGTCTCGCTCTTTAGCTTATTGCCTCGATGCCTATGTCTGTTTGTCAGCCTCCTATTGTTGCCATGAAACTCTCTAACCACCCAACCTAGCAAACCATTGATTGACTACGTAAGCATCGCTCAACCCCTCTTATAGCGTTGTTAGTTGCAGGTGAAGATTTGAAGATTCTTGCTTCATGATGAAGTTATTGTTGGGATATCACAATATATAATCTGTTACACTAAATCATCTATATATTTGGCAATGGGTGGAAGGGTAAGCCTTTGCTTGGTGTTTTGTTCCACTCATGCCACCCTAGGAACCGCTTAAACCGGTGTTATGTTCCTTGATTCTACGTCCCTAACACAGTTGGGGTTTATGGGCCCCCCTTGATAACCCGCTTAGCGCTAAAGCTTTTCCAGCAAGGCCCTATCTTGGTTTTACATTTGCCTGATAACTAAAACTTGCATAGGGAGTTATAAACCCTTTTCTTAATTAACAACCCTAGGCCAGTGCTCCACATGAGTGTTGGTCCAAACTGGGCAACCTGCGGGACCACCTAGGGGAAACCCGAGGGCTGGTAAAAACCTGTAGCTTGTCCCATCCGGTCATGGCCTAAGACGAGATACGCGCGGCTACTATCAGGGTGTCGGCACACCGAGAGGTCTTGCTGGATTAGTTTTACCTTTGTCGTAATATCTTGAGCACGGGATTTCGAGAATACTCGGGTCTTCCCACCTTGGAGTTGCGACTCCGCAGATCGTGAGCTTGTGATGGGCTAAGTTGGGACACCCCTTCAGGGTTTGATCTTTCGAAAGCCGTGCCCGCGGTTATGTGGCAGATGGGAATTTGTTAATATTCGGTTGTAGAAACATTGACACTATGATCATAATACACTACCAGCGTGAGTAACCGTGATGGTCGCTTTCCGAAGGGGTTCGGGAAGTGAACATGGTGAGGTTATGTTTGACGTGTTTAGATAGGATCACTTCATGATCACTTTGTCGATCATTGGCACTTTCTCTTCTCGCTCTAAACATGTAAGCTAGTGCTAGTGCTGCTGCAAGCTTGTTTTCAGCCTTGTTCCACACCCAAGGCTTTGATAGTATTGCTACCCGGGAACGGGATTGCTGAGTCCTCCGTGGCTCACAGATTCTACACAACACCAGATGCAGGAACCGTTGAGAACTACACAGCTGGTGGTTCAGATTTGTATTGGGAGTTCGATGAAGAACGTGGGCGATACTACGTATCTTACCCAGAGGATCGGTAGGGCTCTTACTAGGATGATCGATACATTGTGTTGCTTAATTTATGGTATCTTTCATTTGGATCTTCGTCCGTTGTCGGACTCTGATGTTGTTGGATGATGTATGTTAATGTATTACATTGTGTGACGTGGCGAGTGTAAGCCAACTACTCTTTTGCAATTTCATCCCTCTTTTACTTGAGTCATGCAAAGATACCATACTTGAGATCATTCTAGTATGATATTATGCCTTTAAGTCGTGCCTCGACACGTAGGAGGTATAGTCTCATACTGGGCATTACAATAGGTCCACTTCACAGGGCCTCTTCTCGCTGTCATGCTTCGGCCGGAGTGTGGGATACTCCTACAACTATGTCCGCATGATGTTCGGCCTACTCAACATGGACGCGTCATACCAGTACCTGGTGCAACGCGCTATCGCGTCTCACGAGGCCAGGCATTCCGTGGTCGTGTCTTTGGAGGTCCCGGACCCTCCTGAGCCCCGTGGGCCTCGTGAGCTCCTCAGGCCACCAGAGCCACCCGACTCATGAGTAGCAACGTCCACGACACGCATCTTCAACTACCATGATGCTTCTGCAACACCGGTGCCAGTGAAATTTTAGTTTGTTCAATTGAGGGAGCCCCCCAAGCTGCACTATCCTCAAGCTGACAGGGCCCTCCCCTATAGATGTGTCATTTTCTTCATGTATGTTGAACCTATTATGCCATCATGAGCTACTATGATTATTAACCCTGCGCCTGGTGACTTGTCACACCTGGAGCTGCCTTCGTGGGCTCTGGGCATTGCAAGCTCTTCCCTTGAACGTCCCATGATAGGGGGTTACCGGCCTGGCGTCTGTGCTCGGGTCTGTCCCATCAACGCTGATAAATCTAAGAGACTGAGCTCTAGCTCATGGACCGGCCCCATGCACATCACCTTACCAAGTCGTTAGTGCCTTCGTCTTCTCACAGAACAATCACAAGCAGATCAGCAACCGCATGTCGTTTCTTGTATTTCATGACTGGCTAATATGCAGAAACTACAAGAAATGGGCCTTCAAGCGGCTTCAATGACACCTTGTCACCTCAGTAGGGTTGGTTTCGATTGAGCCATAGCTCGACCTACAAAGGCTAAGTAAATTGGTTCACCCTCCCCGACTGCGGGCCAAGGCCCTCTTTCCTAGCAACCCCCACAACGTGAAACCGTTCATTTTCCATGTAAACCGCTTGCATGTTAAAAACCGGCTCTTGAGCATCACGTCTCAGGAGCTCCTATTGGCTCTGGAGCCTTACCCCCTGGCCTTGTCCACGGCATCGCAACCTGGCATACCAGTGGTAGCTGAGCTTTGCTCGAGGGTCGGGTCTGAGGACGTAGAGCACCATGGTGGGCAAAGTGATGGGAGGTGAGACCCCTGAGGGAACACAGGGAGAGGGGTGCAGCCAGGCAGTCTAGGCGTTTTTTCAAAGTATAATGCGCATTAATTATTTTCACGCACCCCTAGTGGACTTGTGTTGGTTTATTACAGAGTAGGAAACACATGCAAGATCAGAAACTCCGGAGAACCGCGCCCTCACGACGTAGGAATCCACCACGGGCACACCAAGCTAAGATATCCAATTCACGCCGGGCGTGAGCCTCACCATTAATGCCTTACTTAGACTCTCGCGGCCCGCTCAAGTAAGGAATCCCCCCTCTTTAATCTTTCGTGAGCCGCTTGGCGCCAAAGGGGACCTCAAGAGCATTGCATCTCAGGAGCTCTTACCGGACCTCGGGTCGCTCACCTCCTGGCCTTGCACATTGCATCGCCACCTGGCATACTAGCGACAACAGAAGCTTTAGATGGGGACTGGGTCCTATCGACGCAGAGCCCAGGCTAGCGTACGAACAAAAAGGGGACCCGTGCCCAAGCGAGAAACGCAAGAATAACTCAAGAACATAAGCTAGAAACGATAAGATAAAGGCGCAAGCGCCACTATTCCTTACATGCCCCGCGGGGATTCATGACTTTGGTGCGGGAAATAAAACAAAAGAAACAACCTCCCGAGGGCCGCATCTTAGGAGGCGCTGACTCCAACGTCGTGGCACATAGTCAGTGTCCTCCTCCTCCTTGACTGAGGCACGGCGATGGGGCGGCTCATGGTAGTCGTTGTCGCTCATGCTTCCCTCGGAGGAGGTGCCACCGCTGCTGGAGGCATCAAGGCCGTCGCCAAGGGCAAGTTCACCGCTAAGGACGTCTCCGCCACGACGTCTGTCGCCATTGGAAAAATTCGTAGGCATTGGATCGACAATTTGTTGGATGATATTCATCATGTGACAGTCATAACCTAGTGTGATACGACACTAGCTCCATTTGATAAATATAATGTAGGCATGTATTCCCTAAATAGTCATACGTGCTTATGTAAAGAACTTGCATGACATCTTTTGTCCTACCCTCCCGTGGCAGCATGGTCCATATTGGAAACTAAGGGATATTAAGGCCTCCTTTTAATAGAGAACCGGAACAAAGAATTAACACATGGTTAATACATGAACTCCTCAAACTACGGTCATCATCGGGGGTTGTTCCGGTTATTGTCACTCTGAGGTTGCCGGGTCATAACACATAGTAGGTGACTATAACTTGCAACATCAGATCTAAAACATGAATATAATGATAACATCATAAATGGTTCAGATCTGAAATCATGGCACCCGGGCCCGAAGTGGCAAGCATTAAGCATAGCAAAGTCAGAGCAACATCAATCTCAGAACATAGTGGATACTACGGATCGATCCTAGCAAAACTAACTAGATTACATGATGAATCTCATCCAACTCCTCACCAACCAGCGAGCCTACGAAGGAATTACTCACTTCCGGTGGGGAGCATCATGGAATTGGCGATGGAGAAGGGTTGGTGATGACGAAGGACGAATGCCCCCCCTCTCCGGAGCCCCAAAAAGGCTCCAGATATGGTCTCCCGATGAAGAACAGGAGCCGGCAGCGGCTCCGTCCTGTGGATCATGATTATTCTTTATCCTTGTTTTTTTTTCTCCACAAATGTGAACTTATAGTATCAGTCTTGGCGTCCGCTTGACCACCAGGTAGGGAAAACACACCTGGGCGCGCCAGGAGGGGGGCACCCTGGTGGGTTGTGCCCACCCAGGTGCCACCCTCCAGTGGTTCTTGGCTCCAGTATTTTTCTTTTATTATGTAAAAGTTCTCGCAAAGTTTTGTTCCATTCCGAGAACTTTTATTTCTGCACAGAAACAACACCATGGTAGTTCTGCTGAAAACAGCGTCAGTCTGGGGTTAGTTTCATTCAAATCATGCAAATTAGAGTCCAAAACAAGAGGAAAAACGTTAGAAAAAGTAGATACGTTGGAGACATATCAACTCCCCCAAGCTTAAACATTTGCCTGTCGTCAAGCAATTCAGTTGATAAACTGAAAGTCAGAAGGAAAAACTTTTACGAACTCTTTTACTCTTGTTTGCGTAAATAAGCTTCAACAGCACCCAGGTTTTCAGCTAGCATTATAACCAACCATGTCGACAGTAACTCTTAAAAATTATAATAACTCATATCAATGACATAATTAGCTAGCGATTAATAATAAGATATCTCAAACAACAACACATTATCAAAACAACCATGATATAATATGACAATAGTGGTATCGCGCTAGCCCTTTCGGAGACTGCAAAACATAAATGCAGAGCACCTCCAAAGTCCGAGCAGTGACTAAACATTGTAATTCATGTTAGAAAAGATCCAGTCATGATAGCACCCAACATTAACTACACACAATGCATAGGCATGACAATAGTGCTCTCAGATCTGGCGCTTATTAGAGAAGGTGATGACACAACATAAAAGTAAATAGATAGTCCCTTCGCAGAGGGAAGCAGTGATTTGCAGAGGTGCCAGAGCTCAAGTTTTTAAAACATTGGTAAATGATATTTTGAGAGATGCACCCTTCTCATATACTTCACGACTATCAGTTCACTAGTGGAGGTTCCCAAGCAGGAAAGTAAAGGTTTGGAATCCATTGGGAGTTTTTGTTTATGTATTTATAAGCTTCTTCGTTTTGCAATTTGGGACTGGGAATCCCTATAACCGCCATTTTCACGTGCGATGGCTAGTGGCTAAACACTCGACCTGAAAATAACCAGTTTAGCATGGAAGATACAGACTACCTCCTATCGTTCCATGAACGATCCAGGCACACAAAAAGGATATTTATTTGAAGTTTGTAGAGGTGGCACATGCAAATTTACTTAGGACGGCAGGGTAATACCGCATATAGGTAGGTATGGTAGACTCATCTGGAATAACTAGAGATTTTGACTTTGATGCACAAGCAGTAATACTGCTTAGTACAGGTGAAGGCTAGCAAATACGTTAGGAAGCGGCCAACTAGAGAGCACCAATGGCCATGAACAAGCATCATGCATAATAAACATTGGACACCCGCATGATTAGCATATGGACACCATGAACATAACTATCATAGAGGCTATGTTGGTTTTGATTCAACTACATGCATAAACATGTGCCAAGTCAAGCCACTCGAACATTCACAGGAGGATACCATATCATCATACTACATCACGATCATTTTAACACAATGTTGATAACCAAGATAAATCATTATCAACTATTAGCTACTTATGCATGGCATGTGAAACTATAATCTATAATTGTCATTGCAAACATGTTTAATCATAATGGGTTGAATCATGGATACTAGGTTAAACCTATTTACAAAAACAGAACAAGACAACTTCATACCAGTTTCTCTCTGTCACGGCCAGTTCATCGAATATCGTCACTATTTCCTTTCACTTGCATGATCGAATCATGTAAAATAATAATAATGGTGCAAGAGTGTAGTGGACTAAACTGGAATCTGCAGACACTTTTTTCAACAGGAGAAGACAAGGTAAAATGGGCTCTTTATTAGATCAACCATTATGCATAGGAGAGCCACTCAACATTTTCATCGTGGTCTTCTCCTTAGTACGACTCGGAAATAAAAAGAAAGAAATTCAAAGAAACAAACAAAATAGTTTTGGAGTTTTTGGTTTTCCAAAACAAGCAAACGAAAGAGGAAAGCAAAGACGAGAAAAACTATTTACACGAGAAAACTCCCAACAAGCAAAAGAAGAACAAGGAAACCTTTTTGGGTTTTCTTCTTAATATTACAACTAGACACGCATAAAAAATAAACTAACTAAAGCTAGACAATTTTTGTTTTTCCAAGGTTTTTCAAACACACAAGAATAAAGCGATAAAATAAATTAAGCATCGATAATACGATTAAAAAGTGTGAACACCGGCAACTGAAATGATATGTGTGGGCATGAATGTAAAATCGGTGAGAAACATGTATTCCCCCAAGCTTAGGCTTTTGGCCTAACTTGGCATGCAGCCATTAGCCAGGATAGTAGTCGGCATGGTAGCTCATGGATGCTCACGATGCAGATGCCTCGGCCTGCCGTGCTGCCTCGACCGCAGCATTGTGGGCTTAGGCCTCGCTCTCAAGAACGAAATATCTTCCCTTATTGTGATAATCAAAAAGAGCAGGCACAGGCAAATATGTGTACACAAAAGTCGATTGATTAAATAACAATTTATAAGAGAAGTTATGAATGTCTCCTCTGAGGATCTTATGATTTTTCATAGCATCAAAGTCTCAATACTACGTGGGTAGGATAGGCTCAAAGGGTAAAGGTGAAACACCCAGCTCTCTTGCTAAACGCGTGGCATAAATTAGGCCATAGAACCAGCCACTATTAGTGTTGTGTTGTAACATGTGTACAACAATCGCCCCAAACTCCTATCATTGGTGAGCACGGTGTGTATATGGCTCAAGTCTGGAGCACAAACTGCACTACAATCTTTTTTGCCAACAATAAATTTTCCATTAAATAAAGCAAAGTACTGAATTGCGGGAAAATGAAAGCTTTTTATTCCACCTTGTGTTACCCCCTCGTTTCACCGTTGCAGAGACTAGTTAAAATGATTGGTACTTAGCCCTTGGTGTTTTGTCAAGCAAACCCTAGAATGAAATTCTGCAGTGATGGGCAAAACTCTCTAGTGATATGGTAAATGGGTTTTCATAAAGTTTGAAAAACACCCTAGACTCACGGGGGTGAAATTTAAATACTTTAACAAATGATTTAGTGAGAATGAGGTGTTGATCACATTTATCTGAAATGTAGGGACCGAGACCCGCATTGTGAACCAATTGCTCAAATTTGTCCTTAATACCCACTCGAAACATATAATCATCACAAGGCCAATAGCATGTTTTAGTGACAGCATCTCGTATGGAACTTTCACTTGGTTCAACATAGGAACGATGAGCGGAGCTGTCACTAGAAGATGCTCTCAAGGATCTCCTCCTCGAAGAACTCCTTCCAAAGAGGCTCATCATGTTCGCGTACAATTTTCAAAAAAAAAATGTGTGACAAAAATTTATCCACAAAACTCTACAAAATTGATAGCAACTACTCATAGGGATACATACAAGCCATGGCAAGTATTCAAACTACTTATAACTCTAAGCATTCAACATGCAAGCTTATCTACAGCAGCACCAGGTGTAGCTAATTATTCAAAATATAAACCACTAAAACAAAAACTAATTGGACAAATGGATGAGTCACATACCAAGCAACAATCCCCCGAAACAGTTTCAGAAATGGGGCTACAAGCAAAGAGATCATAATCCGCGGGTTTGAGAGCAAGAACATGAGAGAGAGAGCAATGGAGAATTTTTTCTAGAGGCACGTGATGAAGTGATCTAAAGATATAAGGGAGGGGGTCCACGTGGGGACCGCAACCCACTAGGGCATGCTTGTCGATCCTGGCATGTCCAGGCGGGTTGTGCCCACCTGGTGCACGTCCCTCTGATATTATTTGCACCGGAAATTTTTAAATATTCGGAAAAAATCATGTTAAATTTTCAGAGCATTCTCAGAACTTTTATTTTTGAGCCATGTTTTCATTACATGGGGAATTCATAAAACAAAACAACAGGGCATTTCATTTTATTTAACTAATAAAAGCAGAAAACTAAAGATAGGGACAGAAGGTAGTGCTTACTAAATTCATCAACTTCATACCGCTCAAAAATGATCCATTAATAAGGTTGATAAAGTCTTATCAACAACCATTTTATATTGGCATGAAACCGAAGAACTTTCGTAAATCACTAAGTTACTTCAACAGGGATGTCAAAGTGCCCAACAATAAGCACTTCACATTTCTTTTTAACAGTAGGTAGAGGTAGTTGGAACTTCCAATAGTGATTGTAGGAGATTTTTCAATATCATTGATACCATTCACTTAGAACTGTTTCTTCGGAAAGTGCACCGTATGCTCATTACCTTTGATATGAAAAGTGACCTTGCTTTTATTTCAATCAATAACAGCCCCTATAATTTTCAATAAGATTCTACCAAAGTCAGTTAAAATAGTAACATTAGCAACAACAACGGGCACATCCTCGCAGATACCGATAGGGATGGCAGTTGATTTATCAACCATTCGCAAAGTATTTCAGTAGGTGTGAGTTTATTCAAATCAAGTCTTTTTATAAGGAGAAAGGCATAACACTAACACCAGCTCCTAAATCACATAAAGCAGTTTTCACATAATTCTTTTTGATGGAGCAAGGTATAGTTGGTATAGCAAGGTATAGTTGGTATTCCTGGGTCTCTATGTTTTTTAGGTACTCCATCCCTAAAAGTATAATTAGCAAGCATGGTGGAGATTTTAGCTTCTGGTATTTTTCTCTCATTTGTAATGATGTCTTTCATGTACATTGCATAAGGAGGCATTTTCAAGATACCAGTCAAGCGAGTACGCAAAAAGACTGGCCTCAGCATTTCTGCAAAGCATTCAAATTCTTCATCATCTTTCTTTTTAGTTGACTTGGGTGCAAAGGGCATAGGTTTTCGAACCCTCGGTTCTTTTTCTTTACGGTGTTTCCTAGCAACAAAGTCTTGTTTATCATATCTTTTATCTTAGGTTGTGGGTTATCAAGATCAACTGGTGGTTCTATCTCAACATTAATATGGGTTTCTCTTTCATTGATTGGTTGAGTATCTTCATGAACCTCAACATTATCTTTTTCATTATAACTAGGTAAATGTTCATTACCAGATTGAGTTTCACCATCAAAGATAGAAACATCATTATCATTATCAGGAAGTTTTTCTACTTCAGGTTCACTAGTAGCATGCAAAGTACTATCAGTTTTCTTTTTTTTTCTTTTTAGAGGAACTAGGTGCAGTGGTGTTGTTTCTTTGAGAATCATATTCAATTCTTTTTGGGTGTCCCTCTGGATAAAGTGGTTCCTGAGTCATTTTTCCTCCTCTAGTTGCAACTCTAACAACAAAGTCATGTATGTTGCTATTCATTTCATCAAGTAATCCCCTTTGAAATTTAGCGACTTGTTTTAGCTGGGTTTATACCATAGAAGCTTGTTTTCCTACATCTCTAAAATCATTTGAAATTCTAAATAACAAGTCACTCAAGCAAGCAATCATATCAGAATTGTATTTCAATTGTTTCATAACATTTGCATTGAAGTGATCTTGTTTCCTAATATAATTTTCAAACTCATGGAAGCATTTGCTAGGATGCATATTATGAGGATTATCATTTTCATTTAATTTCATTAGAGAATTTACCACTACCACCTTAAGAAGAGGTGGTGTATCAAGCCCATGTATTTCTTCAATAGGACGTTAATTTTTAACATCCTCAGCTTTAATACCTTTTCCCTTCATGGATTTATTTACCTCTTGCATATCTTCAAGACTGAAATATCAAGTATTTCATTTTTCTTAAGAGGATGATCAAGAAAAGCATTAAGTAACTGGCAAAGCCTCCCCCAAGCTTGTGGGAGACTCTCTTCTATAATTTGCACAAAGTTAAATATTTCCTGTAAGGCAGATTGTTTCTTATGAGCAGGAAAATATTTCTATGAGAAGTAATAAATGATATCCTGGGGACTACACACACAACCAGGGGTAAGAGTATTGTGGCAAGCTTTAGCATCACCCTTTAATGAGAACGGAAATAATTTGAGAATATAGTAGTAACGGGTTTTCATATCATGAGTAAAAAGCGTGGCTATGTCATTTAACTTAGTGAGATGTGCCACAACAGTTTCAGTTTCGTAACCATGGAAATGATTAGATTCAACCAAAGTGATTAACTATGGATCGACGGAGAATTTATAATCCTTATCATCAATTAAGATAGGTGAGGTAACAAACTTAGGATCATATTTCATTCTAGCATTCAGAGGATTTTCTTTATACTTTCATAATAATTTCTCTAGATCATCTCTATCTTTACAAGCAAGAATATCTCTAGTTGATTCCTCACTCATATAACCTTCGGGTACTTTAGAAAATTAATATCTAAGATGGCTAGTTCTATCAGTTGTTTCCAAATTTTCAGTTTCAAGCTCATCATCAGATTCAACAACATCATGTTGTCTTAGTATATTAATTTGTTCACCAAGAAAGTCACCAAGTGGCACATCATCATCATGCAAGGTACTGGCATCATCATAAGTATCATCCATAGCAGAAGTAGCATCATCAATAACTTGCAACATATCAGGAGTAATAGCATGTGGTGATGTTGCAAGTTTACTTAAAATAGAAGGTGTAAACAGAATTGGATGGCAGTTCCTTACCTCCCCTCTTCTTAGAGGGAAAAATCTTAGTCTTAGCATCCTTCAGAATCTTCATAGTGAAACATTGATAATAATCCCAAGTGACTCAACATATATAGCTATGTTCCCCGGCAACGGCGCTAGAAAAAGGTGTTGATAACACACAAGTAGAGGGGATCGAATAGTTTTCGCGGGTAGAGTACTCAACCCAAATTCAGAGATTCGACACAAGGGGAGCCAAATAATATTTGTAAGTATTAGCAGCTGAGTTGTCAATTCAACCACACCCGAAGATTAATTATCTACATCAAAGTGATCAGTAGCACAATAGTATGATGGTTTTTATAGTAGTGGCAGCAGCAATAGTAACTGTAATAGTGATAGCAGTAGTTTTGTAAGAAGTGCAACCGTAACGATAGCAGTAGTAACTTAGCAAGATCAATATAGGACAAATTCATAGGCATTGGACCGACAATTTGTTGGATTATATTCATCATGAGACATTCATAACCTAGGGTGATACGGCACTAGCTCCAGTTCATCAATATAATGTATAATGTAGGCATGTATTCTGTAAATAGTCATACGTGCTTATGTAAAGAACTTGCATGGCATCATTTTTCCTACCCTCCCGTGGCAGCGGGGTCCATATTGGAAACTAATGGATATTAAGGCCTCCTTTTAATAGAGAACCGGAACAAAGCATTAACACACGATAAATACATGAACTCCTCAAACTACGGTCATCATCGGGAGTGGTTCCGGTTATTGTCACTCCGGGGTTGCCGGGTCATAACACATAGTAGGTGACTATAGCTTGCAAGATCGGATCTAAAACATGAATATAACGATAATATCATAAAAAGGTTCACATCTGAAGTCATGGCAACTAGGCCCAAACTGACAAGCATTAAGCATGGAAAAGTCATAGCAACATCAATCTCAGAACATAGTGGATAATAGGGATCGGCCCTAACAAAACTAACTAGATAACATGATGAATCTCATCCAACTCCTCACCGACTAGCGAGCCTACGAAGGAATTACTCACTCCCGGTGGGGAGCATAATGGAATTGGCGATGGAGATGGGTTGGTGATGACGAAGGACGAAGATCCCCCTCTCCGGAGCCCCATACGGACTCCAGATCTGGCCTTCCGATGAAGAAGAGGAGTTGGCAGCTACTCCGTCTTGTGGATTGCGATGGTTCTTTGTCCTTGATTTTTTTTCTCCCCCAATTTGAGCTTATAGTATCAGGATTAGCGTCTGCGAGGCCACCAGGTGGGGACAATCCACCTGGGCGCGCCAGGAGGGGGGTGCCCTGGTGGGTTGTGCCCACCCAGGTTCCCCCCTCCGGTGGTTCTTGGCTCTAGTATTTTTCATTTATTATATAAAAATCCTCGCTAAGTTTTTTTACATTCCGAGTACTTTTATTTCTGCACAAAAACAACACCATGGTAGTTCTGCTAAAAACAGTAGCAGTCCGGGGTTGGTTTCATTCAAATCATGCAAATTAGAGTCCAAAACAAGAGGAAAAGCGTTAGGAAAAGCATCTAAGAATCTTGATCAAAAGCAGTTTGGGCGTAAAACCTCCGCTGTATTACAATTGATCAAAAGAATCTAAGCTTGGGGTTGCCCAGAATGGCATCCTCTCTTTTTTCTTCAATCCATCGGTAAATTCTCTTGAGGCTATATTTTTATTCACCACATGATATGTGTTTTGCTTGGATCGTCTTGTATTATTTGAGTCTTAGCTTTTTAGTTTGCCACAATCATCCTTGCTGTACACACCTTTTGAGAGGGGCACGCATTAATCATGAATTTATTAGAATACTCTTTGTGCTTCACTTATATATTTTGAGCTAGGGTAGTTTCTCTAGTGCCTCACTTATATCTTTTTCAGCATGACGGTGATGTTATGTTGAGAGTCTAATAATAGCATGGTAATTTGATTTGGCTATGAGTTTATTCCTAATATGATAGGCATCCAAGTGGGATATAATAAAAACTTTCATAAAGAGCATTGAATACATGAGAAGTTTGATTCCCTGCAATTGTTTTGCGATATGAAGATGTTGATATTAAAGTCATGCTGGTAGTGAATTATGGAGTTAAAGAAATACTTGTGTTAAGCTTTGTGATTCCCGTAGCATGCACGTATGGTCTTCTAGTTATGTCATGAAGTTGGAGCACAATTTATTCTTGATTTTCTTCCTTTGTGTGAATGTCGGGAGCAGGCAATGGTTAACTCCTACCAACTTCTCCCCTACGAGCATGCATAGTTGTACTTTGCTTCGAGGGCTAATAAACGTTTTACAATAAGTATGTGAGTTCTTTATGACTAATGTTGAGTCGATGGATTATATGCACTCTCACCCTTCCACCTTTGCTATCCACTCTAGTACCGTGCACCTTTTGCCGGTGCATTAAACCCACCTCATACCCTTCCTCAAAACAGCCACCATACCTTCCTATTATGGCATTTTCATAGCCATTCCGAGATATATTGCCATGTAAATACACCGTTTTGTCATTATGAGTTTGAGTTTACCTTGAGTTGTAATTTTGAGTTGTAAGTAAATAAAAGTGTGATGATCACCATTATTAGAACATTGTCCCATGTGAGGTTATAAAAAAAGAGGGACAAAAGAGTCTCCAAAAAAATGAGATAAAAAGAGAGAAGGGACAATGTTATTATCCTTTTCCACACTTGTGCTTCAAAGTAGCACCATGTTCTCCATGATAGAGAGTCTCCTATTTTGACACCTTCATATATTACTAGTGGGAATTTTTCATTATAGAACTTGGGTTGTATATTCCAACAATGGGTTCCTCAAATTGCCCTAGATCTTCACGAGCAAGCAAGTTGGATGCAAACCCACTTAGTTTTCTTTTGAGCTTTCATACACTTCTAGCTCTAGTGCGTTCATTACATGGCAATCCCTACTCACTCACAATTATACCAATTGATGGATATCTTGATAATCCATTAATTTTCCTAGTCGATGTGAGACTTTCTTCCTTCTTTTGTCTATTACCACCTTCTATTCCACCTATAGTGCTATATCCCAGGCTCACGCTAATGTATTGCATGAAGAGTTGAAAAAGTTGAAGCTCGTTAAGAAGTATCAACCAATTGCTTGGCTGACACCAGGGTAGTACATGATTTATAATTTGTGTTAAGAAGAGGGAGCATAACAGGACTATATGATTTTGTAGGGATAACTTTCTTTGGCCATGTTATTTTTTAAGTTTCACGATTTTGCTTTCTAGTATGCTTGAAGTATTATTGCTTTTATGTCAATGAACTTTTGTTTTGAATCAAACGGTTTTGAACATTCATGCCAAGATAAGAAGAAATACATTGCTAAATATGTTAGGTAGCATTCCACATCAAAAATTCAATTTTTATCATTTACCTACTCTAAAACGAGCAGGAATTAAGCTTGGGGATGCTTGATACGTCTCCAACGTATCTATAGTTTTTTGATTGTTTCATGCTATTATATTATCAACTTTGGATGTTTTATATGCATTAATATGCTATTTTATATTATTATTGGGACTAACTTATTAACCCAGTGCCTACTGTCGGTTTCTGTTTTTCCTTGTTTATGGATTTCGCAGAAAAGGAATATCAAACGAAGTCCAAACGGAATAAAACTCTACGATGATTTTTCTTGGACTAGAAAACACCGACAAGACTTGGAGTGGGGGCCTAGGGACCCACGAGTCGACGACAAGCCATAGTAGGCCCCTAGGATTGTGACCCCTAGGGACCTGTGACTCTTTGGCCTGTAAGTTCCCAAATATTCCAGAAACCCTAGAGGAATCGCCAACAATATTTTTCCGCCGCCACATGTCTTTGTTCCCATGAGATCCCATCTTGGGGCCTTTTCCGATACACCGCCGGAGGGGGATTCGATGGTGCAGGGCATCTACATCAACCTTGCTGCCACTTCGATGATGTGTGAGTAGTTTACCATAGATCAACGGGTCCATAGCAAGTAGTTATATGGCTTCTTCTCTCTCTTTGATCTTCAATACAATGTTCTCCTCAATGTTCTTGGAGATCTATTTGATGTAATCTTCTTTTGCAGTGTGTTTGTTGAGATCCAATGAATTGTGGATTTATGATCAGATCATCTATGAACTCTTTTATGCATGATTAAGATATCTTTGTATTTCTCTTTTATCTATCGATTTGGTGTGACATCTTGGATTTTGCCCTCTCTCTTTTTTCCGGACTTGCCTTCTCTCTGTTTCCGAACGTGGTTTCTGCCTTGCTTTGATTTGGGTTTTGGAATCATTTCAGATGGACTTGTCACTTGGTCATACCCTTGACTTTCAACCAAGTGGCCTATCTACTCCTCCTTCAACTTTGCTTCTCTGATAAAACCCCAAAATCATCCTTGGAATATTTTTTATAAAGGAAAAATATTCATTTTCCCATCTTAAACCTACTTTGGAGACTAGTGCTCCAAAGCAACCCTCATTTTCCTTGCTCCAAAAATCCTGAAATAATGCCTGAATATTCTTAGAACCTTGGCACACCTTCCCATGCAAACATATTGCATCACTTTTTGTAATATTTTTGCTGTAGAAAATCATTTCAGTTTTGGACCAGAAATGCAATTTGTACAGCAAGTGCATTTTTCCTTGAGCTTTTGTCCTTGAACTTTCTTGAGCTTAAACACCCTCCTTAGAAACCCTAAACCCCAGGAGATCGGACCTAATGGCCTTCTAGAAGATGGTTTAACATGGCAACCAAGTTTCTGGTCAGAAACTTGCCAACTTGGTTAAGTCAAATCTGTTCGGCCTGAGCATGAGCCATCACCACTCCTAGACTAAACACTACATGAACGAATGCATAGACATGGTTTGGCAGGGCATGGTCGTGGTCTTGACCATGCCAGTGCGGTGACCGCGTGAGGACACGGTGCCTGGCATGCGTTCGACGCGCTCTGGCTGGCGCTTTCCTCTCTGTTTCGCGCGTGCTTGTTCCAGAGCTCGCCGACGACTACCGCACCACGCCACCACCCCCGACCCATCACCCTTGACCGCTCCCTGGCGCTCGGCGATGCCAGAGCTGCCGCAGCAAGCACGGGCACGTCATGGCCAAAATGCCACAGTGCACGCGTGCGCTTGTCCACTTCCTGCACCGCCTCCTGTGCATGTCCGCGAGCATGGGCAACCTCCTGCATTGACACTGAGTGTCTGCCCCCTCACGTTGGAGCTTCTCTTCGCCGTTCTCCGCGTGTCCAGAGTACTCCGGCGGCGACACGTCCCCCCCTCTTGCTCCGGCTATATATAGCGACCCCTCCTCGTTTCCTAGCCTCGCACCACTCCCCACCATCTCCACAAACACGTAGACGGGCCACAGATCGGTCGGGCAGGCCTCTGGCCGTCGCCCCGACTAGAGGACTCCGGCGACCTCCACAGCTCAACCACCACGCTCCAGTGCCTCTTCAGCTCAACCAACTGCTCGGGCGGGGCATTGGGGGTCTGTTGGTGTTGCCTGGACGCCACTGAGACCTCAGAGCCGCCTCTAGCCGTCATCTTCAACCTCTCCGGCGAACTCTGTCCGCGATCGTAGCTTGTGAGCTCGACCGCGAGCAGCTCCGTCCACCCCACGCCAAGCTATGGGTACGGGAAGGTGCGCCACGAGCCCCGCTTCAATCCTATCCCCAAACCCCATCGTCGTCGGCGTGAGCTCCGGTGAAGCCCTGCCTCTCTTTGATCTCTCGCTCCCCTCTCTCACCTGACGCGCGGGACCCACCTGTCGGTCGCACCACTCGCACCCAAAGTGGTACGAGTGGAGGCGCCTTTCTTGCTTACGCTTTCGACGTCACCCCCCTGGTTTTCTGTTTAACTCAAATTTTATTCAGAAATTTGACTAAACTTTGACCAGCCACCATTTCTAAACCATAAATCCAAATGATTTGATTCTTTTTGCATTGTATTTGTTTCAGAAAGCTTTAGCAGCACACCAAAGGGTGGACTTTTCCTTGCTGTCTAGAATTTCTGGTGATTTTCAGAATGAGTTTTGATAATTGTTTTCTGGTTTTAAAATATTTTCAGAAGGAGAAACTTGTCTTGAAGCAAACCAAGAGGGGAGTGATCGTCCTCTACACTAAGGCAAGCCACACCAGCATTTGGATGGTGTTATTTCAATATCTATGATTTTCTACATGAAAATGAGATCTTATTTGGATTTAAAATTTGATAAATAAATTTTGTTGTTAGTGACATTATTTTGTTGGATATGCTTGGTTTATGTTACTGATTGACTGCATGAATTTGATTGGCTAAATAGAGTAAGATTTTTACATTAGATATGTGCTATGGAAATAGATGGTAGTTATTTTACTTAGTGATATATTTAATTAGATGATAAACTAATAAAAATATTGCTGGATAATAAAAATGAGTTGTAACCACAGAAGTTTGAACTTAAGTATGGCAAGATATTAATGCTGATAAGTTTGATCCATAACTATGAGTGTTTGTTTTGCATGGCGAGTAGTTGCATGTTTATTTGCATTATGTCATGATTTTGATAAAAAAGTTTTTACCAAAGTTAAACTTGATTCAGTTCAACTTGAATATGATGTTGATCAAATCATGGTGCCACTGAATCAGGTTTTTATTCAGTGCGACCATGCTTACCTTGTGGGAAGGTCTTGACCCGGCCCATTGTTGTTCCTCTCACGGATGCCTCCCGCGAGGGAAGGTTATGGGCGTGCATACCCAGGTGTAATGCCCAGGATGGAACTATACCTCCTACGTGTCGAGGCACGACTTAAAGGCATAAGTCCATCCTAGAATGGTCTCAAGTTTGGTAATCTTTGCACATCTCATGTAAAAGAGGGGATTGTAAACATAATATAGTTGGCTTACACTCGCCACGTCACACAAATACAATACATGTCTCAAATATCATACATTAAGAATATCACAACCCTCTAAGGGCAAAATCCAAATGTCAAGATACCAAACTTAAATAAAACCACAGGTCGGATCGAATCCTAGTAGAAGTCTCCACTACTGATCATCCGGATAATGAACATAGTATCGACTACGCTCCTCGTCGTACTCCCAGTCTAGCTCGGTGCCATCACCTGGATAGCTCACAGCTGGACCTGCATCTGGGGTGGTGAAGTAACTGTGAGCCACAGAGGACTCAGCAATCCCGTTCCCGGGTAACAAGACTATTTAAGCCTTGGGAGAGGATAAGGCTGAAGAAAAGAGTAAGTGTCTGCAGCAGCAACTAGCAACTAGCTTACGTGAAAGAGAGCGAGAAGAGAAAGCCTCGGACGAGAAGTGATCACGAAGTGATCCTAGCTACAAGCTCAACAAACATAACCCCTCCGTGTTCAACTCCCGAATCCCTATTCGAAAATTGACGGTCACGGAACACACGCTGGTAGTGTATTAGAAACATTGTGTCAAGTTATCTACAACCGGATATTAACAAGCTCCCATCTGCCACATAACCGCGGGCACGGCTTTCGAAAGTTCATAACCCTGCAGGGGTGTTCCAACTTGACCCATTACAAGCCCACGATCCGCGGAGTCGCAACTCCAAAGTGGGAAGACCCGAGTATTCTCGGAATCCCGTGCTCAAGATATACCGAACTAAGGTAAGGCTAATCCAGCAAATCGTCCCGGCGTGTCGACACCCTGATAGTAGCCGCGCGTATCTAAGTCTCAGGACACGACTGGATGGGCGATTCTACGGGTGTATACCAGATACCTCGGGTTGCCCCAAGGCGGCCCCGCAGACTCCCCGTTTCGGACCAACACTCATGTGGAGCACTGGCCCGGGGTTGTTGTTTAAGAAAGAGGGTTAATTACTCCCTATGAAGTTTAATTTGTTATTAGGCAAATAGTACCAATGTTGGGACTTGCTGGAAAAGACTTAGCACTTAGCGGTTTATCGAGGGGGTCCCATACACCCCAACCGTGTTAGGAACGCATAATCAAGGAACATAACACCGGTTTATACGGTTCCTAACGGCATGAGTGGAACAAATCACCAAGCAAAAGGCTTAGCCTTCCACCCTTGCCGATATATAGATGATTTCATTTTTGCATTTATATAGTGTGATATAACCCAACAAACTTCAACATGAAGCAAGCATCTTCGATCTTCACCTGCAACTAGCAATGCTATAAGAAGGGCTGAGCGAAGCGTACTTAGCCAAGCAACGGTTTGCATAGGTAGGGTGGTTAAACATGGTGATGGTTACAAGTAGGAGGCTGACAGGAAGAACATGGGCATCGAGGCAAAACTATAGAGCGGAACTACTAGCAATAGGCAAAGATAGTAATGTTGTCGGGGTTCGGTCATCTTGCCTGAAGAGAAGTCGTTCGGATCGTAAGAAGGGTCCTCGTGCTCAACCTCGTTGGTAACCTCGTGCTCGTACTCGTACTCGGTCTCAGCTTCCGGCTCTAAATAATACAATCACACAAGGCACGAATCAACAAGATGCAATGCGCACTCGAAAATGATGGATGCATGATGGATGCACTAAGGATGCACACGGAGCACGTAAAATAGCACTCAAGCAAAACACCTCAAAACACGATAACAATCTGATATTATGAATCTACACAGAAAATCAATCAAGTTTCATATAAGACTCGCTGAAATCGGAGCTACGGGCTAAAAGTTATGCCCGAAACAAGAAATGAGCGAAAGCTGAAAATTACAGCAACATACCAACTTCGGAGCACAAAATAATTAAGCTACAGCACCCAAACATCATGGAAAAGGACATGAACATAAACTAGACATATCCTACAGCAAATAAGTCCAAAGGTGCACCCCCAAAGGAGCCACGGATCAATAGCAATAAGCTTGGACATATTGAACTTGACAATAAAATTCTGACAGAGGAATTTTATTGAAAGTTTGGAGCAAAAGTTAAACATGCTACCGCCACTCAAATAAGCATGTGAGAACATGAATGGAAATCCAACAATATATACTACAAGGAACAATCAAGATCCACTCCAAAACTAACATGGTTTGCCCTAGAACATCACGCAAACATGGCATCGGAACATTACAGATTTCAGACAGTGAAAATCCACTAAGTCCTAAAACAGCAGTTTCATCATGACATCTAAAAGAGCAAGTTTAAGTCACCTCGAAACTAAACATGGCAAGTAGTAAGCACCACATCAAAGTACACATGATGGTGATTCCGAAACATACAAGCATGCATCATGGAGATAAACACAACGATAGCAACGAGCTCAACAAGATGGCATTTCATAACAAGTGAAACAACATCACAGCCACATGGCACTTTGCAACGATGATAAACATGGCAACAATAAATCTATCATGCAACCTAACACAAGCAACATGTAGAGCATGGCAAGACGAACACGTGGACATGTCATTTGCATCATTCGGACAAACGAGCTAAAAGATATCACATGGCAAAGATGACATAAAAACATCACATAGCAGCAATTATACCGGGATGCACTCTTGCAACGGGAAAACAAGCATCTAGATGATTTCTAACATGCATGACACAAAAAGATAAAACGTAGTGCTAATCACCACGAACGTCTGGACATGCTATTTGCGCGAAACGGACATCCACACAAAAAGTTAGAGCAGTTTGAATAATGCATCAGACAGGTAAAACTGGGCTTAGGAGGGAAAGAGGGGGAATCAACCTGATCTGGAAAAAAAACACTGGCACAGGCTTCGGCGGATCTGGCCCGCGGCGAAGGAGGCCGGCGGCTGGGCTTCGGCCTGTTGGAGGGACACGGCGGCGTGGGCCGAACGCGGCTGAGGGAGGCGAGCGGGAGGAGGCGGCCTTCGGGCGCCGGGCGATGCGGGCGATGGAGCGGGCCGGTGCGGGCGCGGAGGAGTGGCCCGCCCGCGGTGGCGCTGGGGCGGCGGCCCAGCCGAAGGGAGGCGCGAGGGAGCCCGGCTGGCTGCTGCGGTGGAGGGGCGCGCCTGGGCCGGGACGAGGCGAAGGGAGGCCCAGCGCGGAGCCGGCGGCGATGTGGTCTCCACGCACGAAGGAGGCGGACGCTGGGGAGTTGGGCCCCTTGCGGCGGCTCGGAGGCGAGGGAGTGGGCCAGTCGAAGGCGATGTGGTCCTCGCAGTGACCTGGGAGGGAGCCCAGGCGAAGGATCGAGCGGAGGGCGAGGTCGGTCGAGCGTTGACCTGGCCCTCGAGGCCGGCGCTGCGGCTCGCTGCTCGGTCGTTCGAAGGAACGGCGGCTGGATCGAGGGGATCTGCCAAGTGGAGAAGGGGGGGCTGGCCAGATCCACAATTTTTGGGGGGAAGTGGAGAAGAAAACTAGGGATGCCCAAAATAGACCTAGGGGGTCTATAAATAGCAGATAGCTTGGGTTAGGGGATTTGGGGGTGCTTAGGAGCCCTCCGATCGCGATCCAACGGACCCGATCGCGGGGAAAGTTTAGATGGGCCTAGGAGAGGGTAGTGGGCTGCTGTAGGGGTGTTTCAGGCCACAAGGCGAAGGCACTTTGGACCCACACGAATAACTGTTGGGATAGCAAACGGAGTCCAAACGCGACGAGATTTGAGAGGCGGGTTACACACAACAAAACAACAACACACGACAAGTCTCGCGGCACACCGATAACGTTACACGCCCAAACACCAAAGTAGGCCTACGGGACGCCACGGACACGTGAGGGAGCTCCGGAACGCGAAACGGACAACGGGAAGGAACGCGCAAAACCGGATGCAAACGACAACACAAATGCAATGCGATGCACATGTCTACATGATATGAATGAATGCCACACACGGACACAACAAAACGACGAACACCCGAAAGACAAAGAACCCGGAATGGAAATAGATGAAGCCGGAGATATATTATATACCCAAAAGGGAAAGTATTACATCCGGGGCATTACAAACTCTCCTCTACTACGAAAAGATCTCGTCCCGAGATCTAGGACTGGAAAAAGGAAGGGTACTCGGAACGAAGATGATCTTCTCGTTCCCAGGTAGCTTCTCGGTCGGTGTGATGTGACCACTTGACTTTCAGAAATTTGATGGACTTGTTGCGGGTCTTGCGTTCGATTTCTTCGAGAATAGCAACTGGATGCTCTCGGTAAGACAGGTCTTGTTGAAGATCAATCTCTTCAAACGGAATCATGCGCTCAGGTGCCTTGAAGCATGTGCGAAGTTGAGACACATGGAACACATCATGAACATTGGCGAAGTTGGAATGGAGCTCAAGTTGATAGGCTAGATCGCCTCTTTTGCCTAGAATCTTGAAAGGCCCGACGTATCTAGGAGCAAGCTTTCCTTTGATACCGAATCTTTGGGTGCCTTTCATCGGAGAAACACGGAGATAGACATGATCACCAATGTTGAAAGCCAAATCACGATGCTTGCCGTCATAGTAGCTCTTCTGACGCGACTGAGTGGCCTTGAGATTCTCACGTATGACTTTGCACATTTCTTCGGCTTCTGAGATCAAGTCATTGCCAAGAAGTTGACGTTCGCTTGTTTCAGACCAGTTGAGAGGGGTACGGCACTTTCTGCCATAGAGGATTTCAAACGGAGCTTTGCCTGCACTTGCTTGAAAGATGTTGTTGTAAGAGAACTCGGCAAATGGAAGGCAGTCTTCCCATTTCATGCCAAAAGAGATGACACAGGCTCTGAGCATGTCTTCTAGAATCTGATTCACTTGCTCGACTTGACCACTAGTCTGAGGGTGAAAAGCAGTGCTGAACCTGATCTTAGTGGCCATGGTGGACTGAAAGGAGTCCCAGAACCTGGATGTGAACAAACTTCCACGGTCTGAGGATATCACTTGAGGAATGCCATGTAAAGACACAATTCTGGAAGTGTACAGCTCTGCCAATTGAGCTGCATTGATGGATTCTTTGACTGGCAGAAAGTGAGCGACTTTGGTAAGCTTGTCAATCACCACGAAGATAGAATCATTCCCTCGCTTGGATTTAGGGAAGCCAGTGACGAAGTCCATTTCAATGTGGTCGAACTTCCACTCGGGAATAGGAAGAGGTTGGAGAAGACCGGCTGGACGTTGATGTTCTGCTTTCACTCTTCTGCAAACATCACATTCATTCACGAATTGGGCAATTTCCCTTTTCATGCGTGTCCACCAGTAAGACTGCTTGAGTTCTTGGTACATCTTGGAACTGCCAGGATGAATGGAAAGGAGAGAATCATGTGCTTCTTCCATTATGAGCTTCCAGAGATCACCTTTGGGAACAACGAGTCTGTCCTCGAAGAACAAGGTATCTCTCTCATCAACACGGAAGCACTTGTATTTCGGAATGCCCTTAGCAATAGCATGTTTCACCTTCTTCACCATGGTATCGCTGAGTTGGGCCTCACGGACTTGATCTTCCAAGGTAGGAGCAATTTGAAGATTTGCAAGAAAACCTTGCGGAACAACTTGAAGGTTGAGCTTCCTGAATGCTTCACAAAGCTCAGGCTGGCACGGCTTGATAAGAAGGCTGTTGCAATATGCCTTTCTACTCAAAGCATCTGCAATCACATTCGCCTTGCCAGGAGTGTATTCAATGCTGGGATCATACTCTTGGATCATTTCAACCCAACGAGTCTGGCGGAGGTTCAGATGCGGCTATGTGAAGATGTACTTCAAGCTCTTGTGATCGGTGAAGATGTCCACTTTTCTGCCCAACAACAGATGTCTCCACGTAATCAAAGCATGTACCACAGCTGCTAGCTCGAGATCATGTGTGGGATAATTCTTCTCACTTGGCTTCAGCTGACGAGAAGTATATGCCACAATTCTCTTATCTTGCATAAGCACACCACCAAGGCCTTGAAGAGAAGCATCACAGAATACTTCATAGGGCTTGGACTCATCTGGAGGAGTCAGAACTGGAGCAGAGACAAGCTTTTCTTTGAGAGTTTTGAATGCCACTTCACACTCTGGAGACCAAAAGTATTTGGCATTCTTCTGAAGCAAGTTTGAAAGAGGCTTGGCAATCTTGGAGAAGTTCTCAACGAACCTTCTGCAATAGCTGGCAAGACCCAGAAAACTGCGGAGTTGCTTGACGTTCTGAGGAGCTTCCCAGTTGACAATTGCTTCAACTTTCTCGGGATTAACCGCAATACCGTTAGCTGAGATGATATGGCCCAGGTACAAAACCTTATCGAGCCAAAACTCGCACTTGGAGAACTTGGCATAGAACTTATGCTCTCGGAGTCGATCAAGAACCAGACGTAAGTGCTTTTCGTGATCTTCTTCATTCTTGGAAAACACCAGAATATCATCCAGATACACAAGCACAAACTCGCCAGTATAGGGGTTGAAGATGTAGTGCATCATCCTCGAAAAGGTAGGAGGAGCATTGGCGAGACTAAAAGACATGGCGATATACTCGTATGAACCGTAGCTCGTTCTGAAGGCCGTCTTGGGAATGTCTTCCTCGCGAATGCGAATTTGATGATAGCCCATTCGGAGGTCGAGCTTAGAGAACACTTTAGCTCTTTTGAGCTGCTCAAAGAGTCCGTTGATGTTGGGGAGCGGATACTTGTTCTTTATTGTCTTCTTATTCAATGGCCGGTAATCAACGCATAGACGCTCCGTGCCATCTTTCTTCTTGACAAATAAGACACCACAGCCCCAAGGAGACGTACTAGGCCTGATGAGACCCATACTCTCCTGTTTATCGAGCTGCTTCTTCAATTCCTTCAATTCGTCAGGAGAGAGTTTATATGGACGCCGGCATGCTGGCTCAGTACCCGGCTCGAGTTCAATAACGAATTCCACCTGACGGTGTGGAGGCATGCCTGGAAGTTCTTCAGGAAAGACGTCTTGATATTCGTTCACCACCGGAATTTGAGATATGGCATTAATTTCGCCCTTATCATTGAGAGAGAAAAGCCAGATAGTGTTATCCCTGGAGGCAAAGATAATCACATCTTCATCAGGGTGAGTCATCTTGACTTCCTTCTGTGCACAATCAAATGTGAGCATCATGCTGAGAAAGCCAATCCATTCCGAGGATGAGGTCAATGTCAGAATTACCAAGAACCACCGGATTGGCCAAAAATCGATAATCACCCATGCGAATAGAAACATCCGGAGCATAGACACTAGAAGTCATAATCCTGCCCGGAGAAACAACTTGCAACTTCTGAGGCAAATTTGAAGTGACAATATTGTGCTTGGATGCAAATGGAGATGACATGAAAGAGCATGAAGCACCCGAATCAAACAACACTTTAGCTGGAAAAGAGTTAACTGAGAGGTTACCCAAAATGACATCAGAAGAATTCTCCGCTTGCGCTGCACTCATCAGATTGACCCTTGCAGCCTTTGGATCATGCTTGACAATCGCTGAACTCACAGGTGGAGGAGGTGGAAGGCGCTTCGGATTCGGACATCTGTTGGCATAATGACCCTTCTGGCCACACATGTTGCACACCACTTCTGAGAGAGGACGGAAATGAGAACCACTTGACTTTGAGCCTTGAGACTGAAACAGGTTCTTCGACTTGTTGCTCGGGTTGGGTGGGTGGGAGAAACCACCTCCACCAGAGTTCTTGTTGCTGTTGGAGTTGTTGGAGTTGTAAGGAGCTCGAATCACTGGAGGAGGAGGAAGCCATAATTTCTGATGCTTCGAGACCATCTGAGACGATGAGGAAGAGTGAACGGCATCTCGAATTCTCTTTTTAGAAGCCTCCATCTTAAGCTGAGCTGCCTCTTATTTCAAAGCCATGTTATAGAATTTGTCGAATTCATCGGGCTCGAACAAGGTGAGAGCAAGTTGAAGTTCATCTTTGAGACCTCCACGGAACTATTAGATTTTGCTCTTGGCGTCAGGAATGTCTTGCTTAGCATAGCGGGCGAGGTTTTGGAACTTGACATTATACTGATAGACTGTCATAGAGCCCTGCTTCAGGTTGCGGAATTGCTCACGCATACCCTCGATGACACTTGTTGGAATGTGGTGAGAGCGAAAGTCCTTGCAGAAATTCTCCCAACAGATCACTTGACCTGGCCTGGAGTCTTTGTACTGCTGCCACCAGTCAGCTGCTTGGTCTTTGAGTTGGAAGGCTGCAAACTTCACATAATCATCTTCCTTCACGTTACTGCACTCAAAATTCTTCTTTATGTCGGTTAACCAATCTTCAGCATCAAGAGGGTCGACACAGTAACTGAAAGCTTTTGGATTATTGGCCAAGAACTGGTTGAGAGTAGCATGGTGCTGCTGGTTGAAGAAGTTGCCCTGATTCCCTGGAACACCCTGATTAGCTTGATTAGCTTGCATCTGCTGCATCATCTGCATCAACATCTGAGTGTTCTGAGCTGTAGTCTGCATAATCGCTCTCCAAGCCTCAGACGGAGGAGGAGGGGAAGGAGGACGATCTGGGACCTCTTCACCCTCTGGGTTAGCATTGGGAACCCTTTTCGGAGCCATCCTGAAAGAGATGACCACGAATCAGCAATTGATTGACAAAAGGTATAAGCTGAATCAATGGAATGAATTGCAACAAGTCTTCACAATGATCATTCGAACAATAAGAACGAATGAAATCATTTGAACAAGAGGAACGAATGAAATTCTCAGTTAAATGATAACATCAATCTTCACGAGAAGCCACATAGGGAACAAAAGGTAAAAATAAGAAAAACAACAAGGTACAGACGGGAACAAACACAAGATAGGAGCTTCGTTCTAACATCTTTGTGCTGAAAGCATATGAACGCGTTACGAAAAGGTTTTGCAATCCCCAGATCAGCATAGCCAAGGACCCTTTAAGATGCAACTCCTGATAGTAACATCGGTCATAAACCACTTCACTCAATGTAGAACCCCAAACTCGCTAACCTGCATTCGTTGGAAGAAAGCCTACGATCTACTAGATAAACCCACCTATAAATTTCCGAAAGATTCCAGTTATGCAATCAGGTGTTGGGGATACACGGGAAGCACCGCGCAATCAACTCTAAACCTACATCCAGGTGTATCCATCCTTCAACACATAACCAGTCTTTCTCGGAAACTGTCTACCTCGGACCTTCGAAAAGCATCCACTATAACAAGCTATGGCAATACTCCCGAACTACCTCCCCAGTACTGGGTGATGTCGAGGTTATCTTGCCACTGGCCGTATAGGAGAGATTTTTGATGTCGGCCGTCTTAAGTATTTAGTACTGCCGCGATATGCTTGTGACGACAATACCCCGAAGCTCAACTCCCCAGGACACTGCCACAACCCCTAATGTCAGGAGGCATCGAGAAAAATATTCTCGTCACAAGAACATCGAAACAATCCCAGAATACTCGCGAGATTCCTAAAAAAAATTTGGTGCAATTTTGAAGATAGAAGAGACAAGAGTAGTCGTCAGGAGTCCTCACCAGAGAGAAAGGGGATGAGAAGCAAAGAAAACCTACTCTCCGATATAATATATAGGACTCAAAACATTTTCAGTGTGTTCCTAGACTCGACCGTCAACGATTCGATCAAACAGTGGGGCTCCTAGGTCGGAGAAGGCTCTGATACCAACTTGTAATGCCTAGGATGGAACTATACCTCCTACGTGTCGAGGCACGACTTAAAGGCATAAGTCCATCCTAGAATGATCTCAAGTTTGGTAATCTTTGCACATCTCATGTAAAAGAGGGGATTGTAAACATAAAATAGTTGGCTTACACTCGCCACGTCACACAAATACAATACATGTCTCAAACATCATACATTAAGAATATCACAACCCTCTAAGGGCAAAATCTAAATGTCAAGATACCAAACTTAAATAAAACCACAGGTCGGATCGAATCCTAGTAGAAGTCTCCACTACTGATCATCCGGATAACGAACATAGTATCGACTACGCTCCTCGTCGTACTCCCAGTCTAGCTCGGTGCCATCACCTGGATAGCTCACAGCTGGACCTGCATCTGGGGTGGTGAAGTAACTGTGAGCCACAGAGGACTCAGCAATCCCGTTCCCGGGTAACAAGACTATTTAAGCCTTCGGAGAGGATAAGGCTGAAGAAAAGAGTAAGTGTCTGCAACAGCAACTAGCAACTAGCTTACGTGAAAGAGAGCGAGAAGAGAAAGCCTCGGACGAGAAGTGATCACGAAGTGATCCTAGCTACAAGCTCAACAAACATAACCCCTCCGTGTTCAACTCCCGAATCCCTATTCAGAAATTGACGGTCACGGAACACACGCTGGTAGTGTATTAGAAACATTGTGTCAAGGTATCTACAACCGGATATTAACAAGCTCCCATCTGCCACATAACCGCGGGCACGGCTTTCGAAAGTTCATAACCCTGCAGGGGTGTTGCAACTTGACCCATTACAAGCCCACGATCCGCGGAGTCGCAACTCCAAAGTGGGAAGACCCGAGTATTCTCGGAATCCCGTGCTCAAGATATACCGAACTAAGGTAAGGCTAATCCAGCAAATCCTCCCGACGTGTCGACACCCTAATAGTAGCCGCGCGTATCTAAGTCTCAGGACACGACCGGATGGGCGATTCTACGGGTGTATACCAGATACCTCGGCTTGCCCCAAGGCGGCCCCGCAGACTCCCCGTTTCGGACCAACACTCATGTGGAGCACTGGCCCGGGGTTGTTGATTAAGAAAGAGGGTTAATTACTCCCTATGCAAGTTTAATTTGTTATTAGGAAAATAGTACCAATGTTGGGACTTGCTGGAAAAGACTTAGCACTTAGCGGTTTATCGAGGGGGTCCCATACACCCCAACCGTGTTAGGAACGCATAATCAAGGAACATAACACCGGTTTATACGGTTCCTAACGGCATGAGTGGAACAAATCACCAAGCAAAAGGCTTAGCCTTCCACCCTTGCCGATATATAGATGATTTCATTTTTGCATTTATAAAGTGTGATATAACCCAACAAACTTCAACATGAAGCAAGCATCTTCGATCTTCACCTGCAACTAGCAATGCTATAAGAAGGGCTGAGCGAAGCGTACTTAGCCAAGCAACGGTTTGCATAGGTAGGGTGGTTAAACATGGTGATGGTTACAAGTAGGAGGCTGACAGGAAGAACATGGGCATCGAGGCAAAACTATAGAGCGGAACTACTAGCAATAGGCAAAGATAGTAATGTTGTCGGGGTTCGGTCATCTTGCCTGAAGAGAAGTCGTTCGGATCGTAAGAAGGGTCCTCGTGCTCAACCTCGTTGGTAACCTCGTGCTCGTACTCGTACTCGGTCTCAGCTTCCGGCTCTAAATAATACAATCACACAAGGCACGAATCAACAAGATGCAATGCGCACTCGAAAATGATGGATGCATGATGGATGCACTAAGGATGCACACGGAGCACGTAAAATAGCACTCAAGCAAAACACCTCAAAACACGATAACAATCTGATATTATGAATCTACACAGAAAATCAATCAAGTTTCATATAAGACTCGCTGAAATCGGAGCTACGGGCTAAAAGTTATGCCCGAAACAAGAAATGAGCGAAAGCTGAAAATTACAGCAACATACCAACTTCGGAGCACAAAATAATTAAGCTACAGCACCCAAACATCATGGCAAAGGACATGAACATAAACTAGACATATCCTACAGCAAATAAGTCCAAAGGTGCACCCCCAAAGGAGCCACGGATCAATAGCAATAAGCTTGGACATATTGAACTTGACAATAAAATTCTGACAGCAGAATTTTATTGAAAGTTTGGAGCAAAAGTTAAACATGCTACCGCCACTCAAATAAGCTTGTGAGAACATGAATTGAAAGCCAACAATATATACTACAAGGAACAATCAAGATCCACTCCAATACTAACATGGTTTGCCCTAGAACATCACGCAAACATGGCATCGGAACATTACAGATTTCAGACTTAGTGAAAATTCACTAAGTCCTAAAACAGAAGTTTCATCATGACATCTAAAAGAGCAAGTTTAAGTCAGCTCGAAACTAAACATGGCAAGTGGTAAGCACCACATCAAAGTACACATGATGGTGATTCCGAAACATACAAGCATGCATCATGGAGATAAACACAACGATAGCAACAAGCTCAACAAGATGGCATTTCATAACAAGTGAAACAACATCACAGCCACATGGCACTTTGCAACGATGATAAACATGGCAAGAATAAATCTATCATGCAACCTAACACAAGCAACATGTAGAGCATGGTAAGACGAACACGTGGACATGTCATTTGCATCATTCGGACAAACGAGCTAAAAGATATCACATGGCAAAGATGACATAAAAACATCACATAGCAGCAATTATACCGGGATGCACTCTTGCAACGGGAAAACAAGCATCTAGATGATTTCTAACATGCATGACACAAAAAGATAAAACGTAGTGCTAATCACCACGAACGTCTGGACATGCTATTTGCGCGAAACGGACATCCACACAAAAAGTTAGAGCTGTTGTAATAATGCATCAGACAGGTAAAACTGGGCTTAGGAGGGAAAGAGGGGGAATCAACCTGATCAGAAAAAAAAAACTGCCACAGGCTTCGGCGGATCTGGCCCGCGGCGAAGGAGGCCGGCGGCTGAGCTTCGGCCTTTTGGAGGGACGAGGCGGCGTGGGCCGAACGCGGCTGAGGGAGGCGAGCGGGAGGAGGCGGCCTTCGGGCGCCGGGCGATGCGGGCGATGGAGCGGGCCTGTGCGGGCGCGGAGGAGTGGCCCGCCCGCGGTGGCGCTGGGGTTGCGGCCCAGCCGAAGGGAGGCGCGAGGGAGCCCGGCTGGCTGCTGCGGTGGAGGGGCGCGCCTGGGCCGGGACGAGGCGAAGGGAGGCCCAGCGCGGAGCCGTCGACGATGTGGTCTCCACGCGCGAAGGAGGCGGACGCTGGGGAGATGGGCCCCTTGCGGCGGCTCGGAGGCGAGGGAGTGGGCCGGTCGAAGGCGATGTGGTCCTCTCAGTGACCTGGGAGGGAGCCCAGGCGAAGGATCGAGCGGAGGGCGAGGTTGGTCGAGCGTTGACCTGGCCCTCGAGGCCGGCGCTGCGGCTCGCTGCTCGGTCGTTCGAAGGAACGGCGGCTGGATCGAGGGGATCTGCCAAGTGGAGAAGGGGGGGCTGGCCAGATCCAGAATTTTAGGGGGGAAGTGGAGAAGAAAACTAGGGATGCCCAATATAGACCTAGGGGGTCTATAAATAGCAGATAGCTAGGGTTAGGGGATTTGGGGGTGCTTAGGAGCCCTCCGATCGCGATCCGACGGATCCGATCGCGGGGAAAGTTTAGATGGGCCTAGGAGAGGGTAGTGTGCTGCTGTAGGGGTGTTTCGGGCCACAAGGCGAAGGCACTTTGGACCCACACGAATAACTGTTGGGATAGCAAACGGAGTCCAAACACGACGAGATTTGAGAGGCGGGTTACACACAACAAAACAACAACACACGACAAGTCTCGCGGCACACAGATAACGTTACACGCCCAAACACCAAATTAGGCCTACGGGACGCCACGAACACGTGAGGGAGCTCCGGAACGCGAAACGGACAACGGGAAGGAACGCGCGAGACCGGATGCAAACGACAACACAAATGCAATGCGATGCACATGTCTACATGATATGAATGAATGCCACACACGCACACAACAAAACGACGAACACCCGAAAGACAAAGAACCCGGAATGGAAATAGATGAAGCCGGACATATATTATATACCCAAAATGGAAAGTATTACATCCGGGGCATTACACCAGGCCTGGTAAGTAGACATAACCTTGTGTTCTTGTTTTTGTTTTATGGTACCTTGTCCCCGTTTGGGACCGTTTTGCCACGATGGTGGCCGTTGGTGTCTTTGGTAGACATGGGGCCACCCAAGACCTACCTTGAGAGGGATATGGTCAGAGTGGTCGGGAGAGTGCCATGACAAAGGGAGGGTTTCGTCGGAATATTTTGGACCGCACATATGGGAGTGCGAGGCCAGGGTTCCGTGGTGTGGGTAAAGTGCGCTACCTCTGTAGAGTGTATTTAATTCTATCGATATCCGTGTCCTCGGTTATGGGCATAGCTCGGAAGTAAGTCATACCATGGATCAACTTTTATAATTAATCTTGCCAATTAAATGATTGTTACGATACATGTGTTTCGAGGTGACTCATGAACTCTGGAGTTGTTCATGAGGAATTGATCTCAGTTGTGACCCGGGTATGGTCACCGTTTGGTTACGAGTTAACCGGTTGGTAAGTGAGTCCATGAGACTCGGTGTAAGTATTGGCTTCATTGCACCAGTAGTAGTTTCTGCATTGCATTAATCTGATTAATTTTCAGGATATTGTCTGGCATCATGTTTGCGTTTGTTGTGAGATTGCAAGTACATTCAATGTACTAACTTGGCGTGTTATGCCAACTTTCAGGAAAGTCGATTTGCATCGGAGCGCATCTCGCGTCTAGGTCGTGTCCACGTCGATGTCCCTGTGCTATGGACTTCCACTTCGTCGTTCTTCCACTGCTGTGTAGTTCGGGTGATCGAGGCCCCGTCATGTTCATTAAATAATGTACATACTGTCCAGCTGCACCGTGTGTGCCGCTAGTCCTCGAATCTCGGTGTAATATCAAACCTACGTAATCCGTTAGCATCAATAAATCAGTTGTTTCTTTACCATGTTGTTGTGTATTGCCAGAAGACGCACTACAAAAAAATACTCTTCCGTGATGATACGTGTTTGTCACAGTAGGTCACGTTTTCTTTCATGCATGTACATCCATGACGATTTTATGACAGAATCAAGATAGTCATACCTGTGCTGTCGTAGAAGTGTTCCATGACATTGCCAAAATTATCATCACGGAAGTGGCCACTTCTATGACAATAAATCGCGAGTGACAGAAGTGCTTTCGTCAATGGTGACCGACACGTGGCATCCACCGTAACGGAACGCCGTTAAGCTATCAGGTTCGGTTTTGGATCCAATAACCCGTTAACAGCCCCGACCAATGGGGATTTTCCACGTGTAAAATTCTTATTGGCTGACGGAAACAGGTGTCAGCTCCGCGTTGGCACAGGTGTCACTCATCCAATGGGCGAGGTTCGCCTATGATATGTTGACACATGGACCGGCCCAAAAGTGGCCCACAAAGTTTAAATACGGCCCAACTAAAGGCCCGCAAGATTTTGCAGACCATAATGGGCTGGCCCAACTAAAGGCCCACAAGATTTTGCGAACCATAATGGGCTGGCCCAGCTAAAGGCCCACAAGATTTTGCGGGTCATAATGGCCTGGCCCAGGTAAAGGCCCACAAGATTTTTGCGGGTCATAATGGGCCGGTCTAGGTGAAGGCCCACAAATTTTTTGTGTACCATAATGGGCCGCCCAGCTAAAGGCCCACGAGATTTCGCCAACATTAATGGGCTAGCCCAGCTGTAGGCCCACAAGATTTTGAGGACCCTAGTAGGCCCGCCCATTAACTGGCTGCCATATTTTGGGCCAAATGTCGGCCCATATTTGATCTGGTCCATTAATGGCCTGCCACATTCCGGGCCTAATAATGGCCCATATGATATCTGGCCCGTTAAAAGACTACCACGTTCTGGGCCAAATTATGGCCCAGATCAGGTCCGGCCCTTTTAACAGGCTTTGGGCTAAATTATGGCCCATATCAGATTCAGCTCGTCAACTTGACGCTATGCTTTTGGGCCCACTTGCTAAAAGCCCATTTAGTAATTCGGCCTGATATTAGTTTTGGCATGTTAAGGGCCTGTTTAGCATTTCGGTCCTATATTAATATCCTCCTGTTAAAGGCCCATCATATAGTTGGGCCTAACTACGGCCCGGTTTGCATCCGGCCTGCTCGCAGCCAATAATCTAATTGGGCCAAACAAGGACCGAGACAATTTTGGCCTGTTATAAGCCCGTGATTTGATTGGCGTATTCATGGGCCGGGGTCTATTTGGGACTGTTGTCGCCTCGTGAGCAACTTTTCAGCCTCCTAAAGGCCCATTGAGTTTTCTTTGGGAAAATAGGCCCGGCAGTTTACTCGGCCTATTAAAGGCCCGAATCTACTAGTGGGACAGTTTACATTTAGGCCTGTTAACGGACCAAGATGACGGAGCACATGATGCGGATCATACATGGTGATTTGCATGACGGCCTGATTATGTACCGTAATTTTACGGTTTCGCTGGTTTACTGTGAAGACATGATATATATACAGTAAAATAACTACAGCATCGTGAATCAGAAAAAAAAAACCTAAACTATACAATAAAGAAATTAAAGCATATTACATCCACCGGGCATCAAAGTTTGCCACAATGATAATAAAGCACAAGCAGACATCAGATTACATACACTGGGCATCAAAGATCGCCACTAGTGCAACTAAACATGCCGACAAAATAATATAGAATTTGTTTTTGACAAGCTGAAACAGCAGGAGAGCCTCCTACTGCTTTTTTTTCATAAATTCCAAGAGTGCCAGCCAAAAGTTGGCACTCAAGATAGTAATTACATGGGTAACACAAAGGATACCACAAACCTCAAAGCATCTAAAGAAAAGTGTTAGATGGAAAGAGAGCTACTAAAGTTCTCCAAGAAAGATAGATTCTGAGGGTTGATCCTATATCCTAAGATCACCAAGTCTTCTCTAAGTCTTCTCAACCACTCCACGTGTGTGGCTGTTATCCCATCAAAAATCTCCTTATTGCGCTGTTTCCAAATGTTCCAGGCCGCCAAGATGGTCACATCCTTGAAGAGGTGTCCTTGCCACCCAGCTTTAGCTCTCTCAAATTTGTTTTGTAAGTCTAGATGCCCCCCCCCCCCAGCTTATGCCCAATGTCTCCCAGCATTTCGCAGCAAAGGGACATTCATAGAATAGATGATCATTCGTCTCCAGCACTCGCATGTTGCACATTGGGCAATTGTGATCATCCCCGATGTTGAAGTGCCTCCGTAAGAGTAGGTCCCTAGTATTAACTCTATCATTCAGCATCAACCATGCAAAAACCTTATGTCTCATGATGCATTCAGTTTTCCATATGGAGGTGATGCACTGTGGAGCCGAGACATTTGTGAATATATAGCTATAAAACTTCTTTGGTTTGTACTTTGTATCTCCCCAGCATAGAATCCATTCATCAGTCTCCATGGGCGACAAAAACATTCCTGTCATTAATTGTTGTAGATCTTCTAGTTCAGCCCGGGCTTCTAACGACAGAGGGAGCATAAAATTATCCATTGGTCCATCATTGTGGTAGAATTGAGCCAGCGAGATGTCCTCATTAAGGACGAAAGAGAAGAGATGTTCGTGCGTTTCGGCTAACGGCCTTTCATTGTTCCAGGCATCTTTCCATAGCAGGATAGTGTCACCTGCAGCAGGCACACACGACGTGATTCCTCGATAGAGTTCAATATACAAAATCGACAGCACTTCAATAGAGTTCAAGAAAGGTTAGCCCTGCTCGGGAGCTGCAGCGCAAGCAGCTGAACAAGATGGTGAGACTGCACTTGTTTGACACTTATATCCTCCTCACTCTGAAAGATAAACAAGTAGAAAGATGACAGGTTTTGCACATATAAGTACCAGTGTTGGCAATTCATCACATTTCTTACTGACGAATAAAGTGACACAGTTTAAAATAGCATTAACAGAATATGGTATTGTTCAGGTCAGGACATGGCAGGAAATGACATTGTGAAGGAGTTGGCAGCTTCACGACACCACCGGATTACAGATCAAGAACTCATAAGTATCAATGGTTAGTGTGCTGTCAATTTATCCCATTTCAGATTGGCAAAATAAGATCACATGCTCTGTATAGTTTAATTTACATGGTATGAGGAAGGAACTTGGTTGTACAACTGAAAACTTAAATTGAGAAGGACAAACTTTTGTTTATGAACTGGAGTACATAATAAACTTTAAACATGCAATTTGATGCAAACACCAAAAATAAACAGCTGTTGCAGTCATGCCTAACCAAATATGCACAAAAAAGTTTGAAGGCTTGAGAAGGACAAACTTACATTATTGGTGAAGGCAGGCTCTATAAAGCCCTTGTCCATTCTGATGGGGGGCAATTCAAGAAGTTTACCACACAATCTTCTTCATAGGCATTGCCTTTATTCTACATTTTGTTAAGAGTAAATATAGATGTGACAATATAAGAAAAAATGGAGAATATTTAAGATAAAATGAAGAGTGATGCTACATAACCAAGTAGCTATAAATGTAAGTACAACGATACAGGCAAAAGGTACAGCCAAGAGCAATGCAGAGCTAAACTTCTTCAGTACCATCGGTGTTATCCAACCTTATGGTAAGAGTAAATATAGATCTTATGTGTAGAAAATGGAGGGAAAAGGAAAATAAGCTGCAGAGTGATGGTACATGAACAACTACCTGTCAATATATGTATGCTGATAAAGGACAGCAGGTACTTACGAGAACAATGCAGAGCTAAAAAAATTCATTGGCATTGGATATATTCTACACGAATGTAACCATTCATACAGATAAGATAATTTGAAGTGAACAATTGATAAGCAAGCTATCATGCATACTGCTGTCACATAATGAACCAGGTATGTATGCAAGTACAGTGATATAGGACAACGGGTACTAACAAGAGCAAAGCAGCGGGCAACATATTTGCGATATCATGTCGTTCTTTTCAAACAGGAATTCTTTTTCGAGCAGATTTCCTGCAAAAAAGATCTGTAAGGCACATGTGGAAAAGTAGAAGTTCAAATTGTTATGCGATATCATAGACAATACCTCATCCTCGGAACGAGACCAGTGCATAATAAGGTTTTCCCATTCATTGTCTCTAAATTTAGCACAGGAGACTTCACCAGAAATTCGTTTATAGACTTGCCATCAAAGTGTGATTTCCTCAGGTAACACCAATACTGCTGCAATGCTTCCTTGAAAAGCGCAAGCAAGCTTTGCTCGTCATGACTATCCAAATTGACCCTCGCCTACTTACAAGAATGTAATGTGAATCATTAATGTGTTCAATCAGCAGAAAACAGCAAAATAGTCACCATGAATAATAGCACTTACATGTAAGTGGGACAGGAAGATGTGAAATGGTGTTTGTCTTCACTATAATCTTCCAATGATGGGAATAAATGCACGTAGTCCCTAACAACATTGAAAGCATTGTCTTTTAAACTGGGAATAACTGGAATGGGGTTCAAATCTGCAGGAATTGGACGTCTCTGCAGTTGGGATAGGTCTTCGCCCGGTGGACTTACTGTACTTTTTGCTGGAGTAGGATTTTTCTATGGTACGGCTGGTGCTATGGCAACAGAAATCGGCATACTTTTTGCTGGAGTGCAGGTCCTGTGTGGTGGGGCTAGTGGTGTGGCCAGTGAAGTATTGGTACAGTCTACTGGAGTCGGTTCTACGTTTTGTGTCACTGGTTGTACAGCCAATATAAGTGGGGTGCTGTCTGATTTCTCCGGCACAACCACGTTTTTCAAGGACTTTGCTGGTGCTCCTTCTGGTTCGGTAATCACCCTCTTCCTTTTTGATGTCTGATGCACAAGAACAACATTTGAGTGGAAAAACATGGTTTGATGACAGATGGAATATGTATTGATAATGGATCGGCATGGCATCTCAACATATATGATTCACATTACATTGTTGTACTGTCAATATCGGTGTAACTCTCAAAGGCGACACAGCTCCCTGCATTTCCTTGCTATTCTTATAGGATTCAAGTGGCCAGGCCACTACAAATCATATTCCCATGTTTACAAAATCCTACGAATCAAAGAGGCACGAATAGTTCAAAGTGTCCATACCAACAGACTGTATAGACCTCTACACTTCAAATGTCCCTGCTCATCTTCACTACAAGGAACATACTTTACTACTATCATACTCCATCCGTTCCAAAATATATGTCTTGGTACAGATTTCCACTACGGATCACATACAGATGTATCCAGATACATTTTAGGATGTAGATTCACTCATTTTGCTCCATATGTAGTCCATGGTGGAATATATACAAAGACTTGTATTTAGGAATGGAGAGAGTACTTATTAAAGAAGAACGGAAGAGGAACATGCCAAAGAAGAGCAAGCAGATTTTGGATAATAAAATGTTCGTTGCGCAGTGCCCACACATGATGAACCAGAGCGCATTAAGAAGGAAACTCCATGCTGTCTCTCTATATGTGGTGCACGTGTTTTTTCGAAAGTAAAGTAGGAACATTAGCTGACCAATTAAATGTTATCTATTTTAGTAATATCAACATCATATCAGATTCGTACTTGAGCAACAAGTTAGGAATTATGAGTGGCACGTTGTTTAGCTTGATGGATTCAGGAGAGTGCTAAGCAGGTACGATGATGGTACTGAATATAAAGGCATGTCCGCATGCAAGTCGCGTGACTTTTGTCATTTGGGTCAGTCGACCATTTCAGGCGGTTGGATGAAGATCCTACGTCTCCTAACCCTTCTTCTTCCTCGTCTCTGATTCTTCCCATACAGAACACCGCACGGTCCGCCGGCCGGACCACCGGCCCCCACCGCTTATGTTCCTCCGCCACCCGCACCCCCACCCCCGCCCCCACCCGTGTCGAGTTTTTTTCGTTCGGCGAGGCCCCACCACCGCCCCGCATAACCAAAGTCCCCACCCGAGCCCCTTCGTTCACACCGCAAACTCCGGCGATCCCTGATAAATCGACTAACCTAATTTTGAAATTTAGTCTAATGTGATTTAACTAGTGTGGAATATAAAAGGAGAAAACCATAAGCATTCGGAGTATAGTGGTGAGCGTGCCATGGCGGATCTGAAGGTGCAAACCGGACAAAGGCAACTTCGCAACCAATGTTTGCTCTCAACTAGCAAGTAAGTGATGGACAAGAAATCAGAGTAATGCAGTGGCGATCTATTTTCTTGTTGCGATAAATAAGTTGAGCAGATACGAAAGAGTACCTCCTCTGGTGCGGCGCCGTGTATGCATCTACTAAGAATTTGACGGTGATGCGGTAGCAATGGCTGTCGGCGGCGTGGAAGCAGATCTAGGAGGGTAGACGGTGGCGGCGGGGCGCGGTGGACGAGACGGTCCCAGGAGCGGCGCCGGCAAGGTGGATGGCGACGAGGATGAAGCGAGAGGACGGGATGCAAGGATCTCAGTCTGAAGCCATGGATGAGAGAGGTCGATCTCTTGTAATGGACGACGACGTCGGGGTATCAGCTCCGACATGGTGGAGGAGGACGGCGGTGGATGGGGTGGCGGACGGAGGAGGATGGGGTGGAGAGGGTGTTTTGGCGCCCATGGTGTACGAATGGGGAAATGGAGGTGGAGAGGAAGAGGGGAATCATGTCTGCAGGGCGCGCTTGTCTCAAATGCGAGGAAATTTATAAACTTAGCCCCCGTTTCAAATTTCCTACATCACAGCAATATTAGTCGGTTGGCGATAGGACGGTAATCTCGCATAAACCGAATTGCCTACGAGAGTTTGTTTTTGGCGCCCACCGTGTATGAATCGGGGAGGGAGTCGATTTCGGCCAAGGACATAATGTGTATTGGCGCCCATCGTGTATGAATCCGGGTGAGAGGCGGTTATGTCACATTTGAGTGAAATTACAAACCCACCCCTATCGAAACCTATAGAAATCGAGCAGATATGCTTTGCATCGCAGGGATAGGCACTAGTAATTTCCATCTCGCACATTTTGGTTTCGGGCGCGCTTCGTTCAAATTTTGCAGAGTGCATGTTTACCGTTCCAACTCAATTCGAATCCTGTTTGTATTCTATTTTTTCGGGCGGGATCCATTTTCGATTGGAATAAAATTATATATACATCATTTTTATTATATACTTTCAAAAGCACAACACACTTTATACATAAATATGGTTTACAAATGGCATGATCTCAGATTCATAAGGTTGTATCCATCAATTTGGATTTTCAAATATTTGAAACCACTTTATGTTTAAATCCAATGTATGCATTCCTCGCTAACTGTCTCCAATTAATGTCTGTTTCATGCGGGTTTTTTTTACTTCTCAAACATGTATAATGTGTTTCACACAGACAACATATAGTGTAATCCCATTTAGACATTAATTGTATACAAACCATGCATCTATTATATATCAAAAGTGAGATACGGCGAATTAGGAGCGAGAGAAATAGCTTGGAAATTCCACATTAATCAGAAAATATCAGCCCTTCATCTGATAAATCTTTAATATTAAAAAACCGAGAACCGTTAAATCTTCGTAACAATATAAATATGGTGGACCCGTACTAAAATATTGGTTAACCACGGACTTTTGGAATTCACCTTTAAAAAATATACCCATGAATCCAACACGCATTAATAAGAATCTATTACCCTCAAGTAAAAAACAGCCCTTGATCTAATAAGTCTTTAATGATATTAAAAAACCTGAACCATTTAGTCTTCCTAACAATATAAATGTGGTGGGCCATACTCAGATTTTTTTAACCACATGTTTTTCTGCCTCGTGAACATAAAATTATGGTCCAACACGTCCAGCTAGATAAACAAGAAGCCAACACGTCCACAAAACAAATGTATACTAAGAAGACTAGGCCCGTAAGGGTTTCTTTTTTCTGGTTTTTTTTGGACTTTTTTTTTACAGCTATGGTAAAATTGACGCGTGTAACAGGATGTCTTCTTTCCTTCATTTGCCATGTCTTGCCCACCGCTTTGACCGTCTATCAGTTAAATTTGTCGGGGAGTAAAAGCCTGAGCAGTAGGAAGCCTATGACGCGTGTAATCCCAAAACAATAAGGGCAGACGACGTGTTTCTGTTTTTGTATTGGTTCTGGTCTCTCTCTTTTGGATTCCTTCCATGTGTCCTCTTTCAGACTCTCTCGAAGACTCCTACGGACAGATCAACCTCCACCGCTCTACCGCCCATGGTATGTGCAGCCTGCTCCTGCTCCATCGCCAGTACACGCTTATAAAAGGCCGCCCTCCTTCCCTGTCTACCTCGTTCGCTCCATGGTGTTTCCGTCCATGCCGTCCTTACCGGAGCAGCGCACCAGGGTCGTGCCTCGCCAGATCCCCCATCGTGAAGCCCTCATCTACCCTCTCACTACCGCTCCCCGTCTGCCCTCAATGCAGCCGAGGTGGTGCCGCACCGAGGAGAGACGGGAGGACCCGCAGATCCGTCGAGGTCTCGCTCGGCCAGGCTGCTGGCGTCTCGCCGTCCTGTGTCACTCAGCCATGCCTGCTCGACGCCTTGAGCTGTCCCGCATTTTGTCCTCAAATTCGCCCAGGCAGCCGGCGCTCCGCCGCCCCGCATCGTCGTCGTGGGCGTGAGGAGGCGCCCCAACTTCCTATTCCTCCGCCTCTGGCAACCGCAGTAGGGTCCGGGGTAGATTATTCGGGAAATAGGGGAAGCATCGACGACAACGCCGGCAAGGCAGCGGTGAGCGCCCTCTTCATTTTCTCCCTTCTCTTTTGCTCTGCCTTTTTTGTTGGTTTTCGCTAGGTGTACTGCATATTAGATTTATCCAGCTCCTATGAGGAGCAGGATGCCGTGCAGCTGCCTGGTTTGTTCCAGCCGGTGTCTTGTCCTAGCTAGCTAGCCTCCCAATTAGGTGCCCTCTTGCACACAAATCATGTGTGTTTCAGTTTTGAGTTTTCAGGAATTGTGATTCGTGCTAATTGCTTCATATCAGGTGGGCTGATGTGGATCTCAGATGTGCCACGAGCAGCGGTAGAAGCAGCTTAGGTCAGCAGGTGGGCTGCAGCCGCCAGAGCAAACATCTTGTGACGCCCGAGACCGACGTCCCAGAAGATTCCAGAAGACTCCCGAAGATTCCAGATGTTCCGGGTTGCCCGTGTGTTTCAGTTGTGCTTGTGTTATTTATTTTTGCATTGCATCATGTCATCATGCCATCATGTCATTTTAATTTTTGCATCTCAACTTAAATAAATTGTGTGGACCTTCGGTCCATTTAAATCGAGGGAAGGTGACTTCTCTTTATAACATATAAAAGTCTCCCATTATTTTAGGGAGCTATATATTAATAATTATTCCATTGCTTCGGAATCACCATAACACACTTGCATAATTCCCCCATGTTATTTCACTTCGAGTTTCACCTTCAAAATCTTGCCGGTAATTTCTTTCCGTTGTTTCGAGGCTCCTCCAAAAATCTAAACTCCTTTTATTTGCAAGCTAAATGTTTTAGTTTGCACTTCCTTGTGTTGGAACTATTTTTGTTGGGTTGGTAATATCCCGTAAAGCCTTATAAAAATGTTCCATATTTTATTTTTCTGTTCCTTGCCTCTTTCCTTTTATTTTTGGATCCCTCTCTATGTTTTCTGCTAAGAAATAAACTTAG
>LR738710.1:334493265-334505769 GCA_902687465.1 Secale cereale
ATACTCGGGTCTTCCCAACTATGGAGTTGCGACTCCGCGGATCGTGGGCTTGTAATGGGTCAAGTTGGAACACCCCTGCAGGGTTTGAACTTTCGAAAGCCGTGCCCGCGGTTATGTGGCAGATGGGAGCTTGTTAATTCCGGTTGTAGATAACTTGACACAATGTTTCAATACACTACCAGCGTGTGTACCGTGACTGTCAATTTCCGAATAGGGATTCGGGAGTTGAACACGGTGGGGTTATGTTTGACCGGCTTTAGCTAGGATCACTTCGTGATCATCTTTCGACCGAGGCACTTCTCTTCTCGCTCTCTTTACGTAAGTTAGTGCTAGTTGCTGCTGCAGACTCTTGTTTGTTCCTTCACCTCTCGTTCTTTCTTCAGCCTTTTCCTCACCCAAGGCTTAAATAGTCTTGTTACCCGGGAACGGGATTGCTGAGTCCTCTGTGGCTCACAGTTACTTCACCACACCAGTTGCAGGTTCAGCCGAGTTTGATGCAGGAGTTGGATCAGTACTTCATCGGGAGCTCGATGAAGCTTGTGGCCGTTTGCTTGTGACGTTTCGATGTTCAGTAGTGGTTTCTACTAGGATTCGATCCTGACCTGTGGCTTTATGTTGTTTTGGTATCTTTCTTTTGGATCTTCACCCGTAGTCGGGTTGTGATGTTTTGAATGATGATTGTTTATGTAATGTATTGTGTGAAGTGGCGAGTGTAAGCCAACTATCTCCTTTTGCATTTTAATCCCTCTTTTACATGAGTTGTGCAAAGATACCAAACTTGAGATCATTCTAGGATGGATTTATGCCTTTAAGTCGTGCCTCGACACGTAGGAGGTATAACTCCATCCTGGGCATTACAAGTTGGTATTCAGAGCCTTCTCCGACCTAGAAGCCCCCACTGATTGATCGAATCGTTGACGGTTGAGTCTAGGCACACACTTGAAAAATATTTTGGGTCATATATATATATCGGAGAGTAGGATTTCTGTTTGCTTCTCATCCCCTTTCTCTCTGGTGAGGACTCCTGACGTCTACTCTTACCTCTTCTACTTTCAAAATTTGCACCAAATTTTTTTTTAGGATCCCGCGAGTATTCTGGGATTGTTCCGATGTTCTTGTGACAAGGATATTGTTCTCGATGCCTCCTGTTACCGAGGAGTTGAGCTTCGGGGTATCATTGACACAAGCATATCGCGGCAGTACTAAATACTTAAGACGGCCGACATCGAAAATCTCTCCTATGCGGCCAGTGGCAAGATAACCCCGACATCACCCAGTACTGGGGAGGTAGTTCGAGAGTATTGCCATAGCTTGTTATAGTGGATGCTTTTCGAAGGTCCGAGGTAAACAGTTTCCGAGAAAGACTGGTTATGTGTTGAAGGATGGATACACCTGGATGTAGGTTTAGAGTTGATTGCGCGGTGCTTCCCGTGTATCCCCAACAACTGATTGCATAACTGGAAATTTTCGGAAATCTATAGGTGGGTTCATCTAGTAGTTCTAGGCATTCTTCCAACGGATGCTCGATATGAAGTTTGGGGTTCTACATTGAGTGAAGTGGTTTTATGGACTTGTTCTGATCGGGAGTTGCATCTTAAAGGGTCCATGGCTATGCTGATCAGGGGATTGCAAAACCCTTTTGTAACATGTTCCATGAGCTTTCAGCACGAAGATGTCGAACGAAACTTCTATCTTGTATTTGTTCTATCTGATCCTTGTTCCTTTTATTTATTTTGTTCTCCAAGTGGCTTCTCGTCAAGCTGATGTACCTACAGAATTCATTCGTTCAATCCTCTGTTCGAATGATATTGTGAAGATTCTGTTGCATATCTATCCTTTGTTCTAGTTTTGATTTTGGTATTCGAGTTGCTTCGATGTCAAATGTTGATTCCATACCTTTCTTAATCGGTATTCTCATATTTCTATGGGAGTGCTAGTCCTTCTTAACCATCGAGATCTTCATGTTAATTCTTTTTCAACCGGTGTCCATCTTGTTCGTCCCAAGTTGTATTTGTTTTCCCCACCCTCCCACCCTTCTTCTTCTTGGAGCCAGAAATTCTCAAATGAAACATCCATTTTTATTCATGTGATGTTTCTTCATTCATTTCCTTCAATGTTCTTATCCGGTGTTTTATCGTGTAAATGCTCAAGAGCTTCTAGTTCATCATTCTTAATTCCAATATTCTTCCGGTGGATGTAATTCAAGATTTCGGTGTTGATCTTATCCTTTTCCTCTTTTCACAATGCTTTCTTATTCCGGTGCACCAATTAATCATTCTCCTCTTGCTATTCATACCCGGAGTGCTGAAGATGCATAATTCCATTCTTAATCCTTTCAAATTATTTTGAGGATTGTCATCTTATTCAAGCCATTTAATTCAACCGGTGCAATATCTCTTAAGCAATCTTTTTCCAACGGTGATTTCTTTGAGTGGGCCCTAACCCACAGGTTTTTTCCCAGGATCTTACCTGACTCTTCTTTTCCGGAGAATTCTTTTCAAAGGTGACGTAAGAATGGATTCCATCAGTCACATGCCTTCTCCAAGATCGCTTTCAAATTCTTTTCTTCATTGGTTCAACCTTTTTAATTCTTCATCCGGAGTGCCTCAACAATTCTTATGGCTTTTTTCTCGTCTTCATTCTAAAAATTTGAAGACCGGAGAAGTGTTTCTCTTAAATCTTGGCCCGTTCTCTTGATGAGTTGTGATTCTAGCTTCTTGCCATCCTCATAATTGTTTTCAATTGTGGGAATTGTTTTCATGCCTTTCAGAGCAATTCTTGAGTTCTTCTCTTTGTGATCCTCCGAAGGCCATCATTTCAGAATATTTCTTCGTTCTCAGTTTTCAACTTCGTCCTTCAACTATTCTTCATTGATGTCTCTTCGTTCGTCTCCTAATTCTTACGGTGGTTCTTTCTACTTTACCTTCCGTTGTTATCGTTTTAATTCAGTTGTTCTTTCATAATCCTACCGGTGGTTCGTTGAAGATTTATCCAAGCTTGTACTAGATCTCTCTTTAATTCTTTGCAACGAGAATAAGTAGTATGCCAAATCCTTTGGTTGTCATCAATCTAAATTGGTGAAGGAGATGCATGACATAATTCTTATTCTTGTTCCTTCAAGTGTTAATTCTTTTGTCTGGAGCTTGTTCATCATATCATATTCTCGGTTCTAAATTCTTCATCTTGTTTTCCGGAGCTTTCAAGTTATTTCAATTATCATTTCAACCTCAATCTAATTCATCGCAGGCCTTGAATCTTATTCTTTTCATCTTTCACTTCTCATGCTTTCTTTACCGGAGTTCTTCATGGTGGTTCATCATGTTTTAATTCATCCTCGAAGTCTTCATCAAGATTCTTGTTGGAGCTGAAATATTCTTCTTCTTGCATTTTGAAGTGCAATTCTTTCTATCTTATCTTTTCAGGTGGTGTTATGTCATTATTGACAATTCCTTCATGTTTCATGATTCACAAGTTGTCAACAATGAGATATTTAAAACCATCATTTTTCCTTGTTCAAGAGATCTTTCCAACCCTTCAATTTATCTCTTGGAGTTATCTTGGGTTGTATTTCACCTAAAAGCTTTCCCTGAGAATTGTTGCTATTATGGTGCTTATAAATGACCCAAGTTCTTCATTTATCCTTCCGGTGAATTAAGTTTTTCATATCCTTGTTGATCTCTATCCAATCAATTGTTTAAGTTAGTGGCTGGTTGTCACCTCTTAATTTTGAGATGTTTTCCATAAGCCCACATCAAGCTTATTCTTTCGTTGTTGAATTTCCAACAACTCCGTTCAACTATTCTTCGTAAGGATGCTCTTTCAAATTCATTTTGAGAGATGTTGTCATTTTCTTCTCCGTTCATTTCTTTCGTTGATCTATATTCTATTTCTTCATTCCGGAGGCATTATGATATTGCTCTCTTTAACCATCATCTCGTTTTTATCGAGAATCATGTTCTTTCTCTTTTATCATTTAACCGGAGTGTTCTATTCTTCATTCAAGTTCCCTCATCTTATCAAGTGTTAACTCTCTTTTCAACCGGAGTGCTGTCTGAATCTTTCTTAACCTTGTGCCATTCTTTTAATTGTTTCGGAGGCAATATGTTGTTGTTTTCATCAAGTATCACTCCATCTCCTCTAGTTCTTGTTCAATTCCTTCCATTTTTCAGACGGAGTGCTGTCCGAATTCTGTCATTCTTATTCCTTGGCTATACCCTTGCAGTTTCATATTCTTTTCGTCCGTGAGCTCTTGCTTCATGTCTTTCAACCTTCAAGGTTCTCATTATGCTCCTTGTTCCTCATTTTACCGAAGTGCTCTTAACTTCGTTCATTTCTGTCCTATTCTTCTTTCAACTTGTTCAACCTCTCAAGGTTCTTTGGTTTTCACTCGTTTGTCAAAGAAGCAACTTTGTTTTACCTCTTCCTCTTCGTTTTTACCCGGTGATATCTCTAGGATCTCGGGTCGAGATCCTCTGTTAGTGTGGGAGAGTTGTGACGCCCGAGACCGACGTCCCAGAAGATTCCAGAAGACTCCCGAAGATTCCAGATGTTCCGGGTTGCCCGTGTGTTTCAGTTGTGCTTGTGTTATTTATTTTTGCATTGCATCATGTCATCATGCCATCATGTCATTTTAATTTTTGCATCTCAACTTAAATAAATTGTGTGGACCTTCGGTCCATTTAAATCGAGGGAAGGTGACTTCTCTTTATAACATATAAAAGTCTCCCATTATTTTAGGGAGCTATATATTAATAATTATTCCATTGCTTCGGAATCACCATAACACACTTGCATAATTCCCCCATGTTATTTCACTTCGAGTTTCACCTTCAAAATCTTGCCGGTAATTTCTTTCCGTTGTTTCGAGGCTCCTCCAAAAATCTAAACTCCTTTTATTTGCAAGCTAAATGTTTTAGTTTGCACTTCCTTGTGTTGGAACTATTTTTGTTGGGTTGGTAATATCCCGTAAAGCCTTATAAAAATGTTCCATATTTTATTTTTCTGTTCCTTGCCTCTTTCCTTTTATTTTTGGATCCCTCTCTATGTTTTCTGCTAAGAAATAAACTTAGTAGAGCCCAGGCCTCTTTTTTCCTCCTGGCCCATGCTTCCCTCCTCCTTCCCTCCTGGCCCATACTTCTCTCCAGCCTTTCCTGTTCCCAGCCGGCCCAAGGCCCAAAACCCCTCCCAACCCTAGGGCGCTAGGCTCCCGCAGCCTCTCGTTTCCTCCCTCCGCCGCCAGGCGTTCCCCATCGACCGAGCGCCCCGCACCCCCCTTTCCCTATCTTCCCCGATCCCCTTCCTTCGCTCATCCCCTCGAGCCCTCGATCGAAACCCTCGCCTCACCCTCACTCAAGCGCGCCCGACCCCGTTCCCTTCTCCTCTGCGGGGCCCCGTCCTCGAGGAGCCCAGGTCCCGCGCCCCTCCGCCCGCGGCCAGGCCGCCTCCCTCCGGCCGGCCAGCAGCGCGGCGCCCGCCGCTTCTTCAGCGCTGGAGCGCGCCCCTGCCTCGTCTCCTCCTGGCGCGGCTCCCTCCTCAGCGCTGGAGCCCTCCTCGAGCGCCCGGCGAGGCCAGCCAGGCCGCATCCTCCAGCCTTGGCCGAACCCCGCGGCTTCCCCTCTCCAGCCCCTTCGCGCGGCATGGCGTCCCGCTTCCTTCTCCTGCGAGCGCCGCCGGTCGCCGCGGGATTCCCTCCGGCCAGCCCCGGCCACTGCCGTGCCGCCGTCAAGCGCCCTCGTCCCTCCCCGTTCCAGGCTCCAGTACCTCGACGACGTGCCGCCCGAGCGTCCCGACCCTCTGGATCCGCGAGGCTGGTTCCGCTCCTGAGGCCTCGTTCGCCTGGCCTTCCTTTGCCTGGCGCGCGCGGAACCGGCCGCCTCCCTCGTCCTGCTGCCCTTTTGTTCTGTCCTGTGTGTCTGTTTTTTTTTGTTTTTGTGTTGCCGTGTGCTGTTACAAATATCCAGGCACCGTTCGTTGACCAAGTGGAGACCGGAGAAACGGAGATGCATCGAGTTCATCTACGGTAAAACCGAACGTCTACGGAAACGAGTACCACTACGTCCGACGACCCGACCAAGTACCCCTACGGCGAGTACCACTACCGTCGACAAGTTCGGAGACCACAAGTACCACTACGAACCCCGACGTCGCAAGTACCACTACGGAACGTGAACGTCTACCGTCGCCCCGAGTACCACTACCGTCGCCGGAAAATGAGGAATTCACCAAGTACCACGACACGATGACGTGAACCACTACTTCCTCTACGAGTTGCGAGAACGACTACTTCCCCCTACGGAACGGCTACTCCTCTCCGACGTGAACGACCCCTTCCTCTACGTCTCGAACCGCCCCGAAACGCACGCTTCAAAGGTATAACGAGACGACCCCGTGGATGACCCTTGAATGCTTGTTTGTGTTGTATGAAATGTTTCCCGTGTGAGCTCCGTGTCCGTTTCGTCCCTTTTGTCATGTCCCTCGGTTGCCTCGTCACCGACTCATGGGAACCCGGCAACGGGAACACCCCATCTTCTCGTTTGACTCGCTTCGTCACCTTTTGCACCGGACTCTCAACGAGTTACCGGAACCGATATGATGCCGTTGCATCATTTTCGGATCGTCGTCGTGGCACCCTTTGCTTCCACCACGGTGACATAAACTTCATATCTCTTTTAAGTCAACCTTTTAATAAAACTTGCATAAACTTGTTCATGTCATCCGCATCATGTTAACAACATTAAATGCTTAATTGTTGTTTGCTTATAATTATTAAACATGCTCATGGGGATTTTCCGGATATGTTGTTGTTATTTTCCGGCCCCATTTAAAATGTCTTAATAGTGTAGTTTCTTTATGCCTCACCTCTTGCCATGCTAAAAACATTTAACCTTGTCTTGTAAATAACGAGAGTCAACTAAATAATTATTATGTGGTGTTTCGTCAATATGCAACTCGTTGCATATTGATCTCCACTTAACTTGTAGTGTTGTTTGTGCACTTTGCCATGCCATGCATATTTAAACCGGACATGCATCATGCTTGCTTGTGCATCGTATGCCATGTTTATGCTTGTGTGTTTACCGTGTTGTTTCTTTCTTTCCGGTTGCTTCTCTTGTTAGCTTCGGTTTCGTTCCGGAGTTGTGAGGATCCGCTCGACTGTTGCTCCGTCTTCTTCGAGGATCCGTTCTTCTCCTTTGTGGAATCCCATGCAAGATGACCGAACCCGGATACCATTACTATCTTTGCCTATTGCTAGAGTATCGCTCTTTAGTTTTGCCTCGATGCCCATGTCTTTCTTGTCAGCCTCCTACTTGTAACCAATTGCCCTGTTTAACCACCCTACCTACGCAAACCGTTGCTTGGCTAAGTACGCTTCGCTCAGCCCCTCTTATAGCATTGCTAGTTGCAGGTGAAGATTGAAGATGCTTGCTTCATGTTGAAGTTTGGTTGGGTTATATCACACTATATATAAATGCTTAAATGAAATCATCTATATATTGGCAGGGTGGAAGGCTAAGCCTTTTGCTTGGTGATTTGTTCCACTCGTGCCGTTAGGATCCGTATAAGCCGGTATTATGTTCCTTGATTATGCGTTCCTAACACGGTTGGGGTGTATGGGACCCCCTTGATAAACCGCTAAGTGCTAAGTCTTTTCCAGCAAGTCCCAACATTGGTACTATTTGCCTAATAACAAACTAATAAAACTTGCATGTGGACTAGCTATCCCTTTTATTTAATTCAACAACCCCGGGCCAGTGCTCCACATGAGTGTTGGTCCGAAACGGGGAGCCTGCGGGGCCACCACGAGGCAACTCGAGGTTTGGTAAAAACCCGTAGCTTCGCCCATCCGGTCGTGTCCTGAGACTAGATACGCGCGGCTACCTATCAGGGTGTCGACACGCCGGGAGGATTTGCTGGATTAGCCTTACCTTAGTTCGGTTTAACTTGAGCACGGGATTCCGAGAATACTCGGGTCTTCCCAACTATGGAGTTGCGACTCCGCGGATCGTGGGCTTGTAATGGGTCAAGTTGGAACACCCCTGCAGGGTTTGAACTTTCGAAAGCCGTGCCCGCGGTTATGTGGCAGATGGGAGCTTGTTAATTCCGGTTGTAGATAACTTGACACAATGTTTCAATACACTACCAGCGTGTGTACCGTGACTGTCAATTTCCGAATAGGGATTCGGGAGTTGAACACGGTGGGGTTATGTTTGACCGGCTTTAGCTAGGATCACTTCGTGATCATCTTTCGACCGAGGCACTTCTCTTCTCGCTCTCTTTACGTAAGTTAGTGCTAGTTGCTGCTGCAGACTCTTGTTTGTTCCTTCACCTCTCGTTCTTTCTTCAGCCTTTTCCTCACCCAAGGCTTAAATAGTCTTGTTACCCGGGAACGGGATTGCTGAGTCCTTTGTGGCTCACAGTTACTTCACCACACCAGTTGCAGGTTCAGCCGAGTTTGATGCAGGAGTTGGATCAGTACTTCATCGGGAGCTCGATGAAGCTTGTGGCCGTTTGCTTGTGACGTTTCGATGTTCAGTAGTGGTTTCTACTAGGATTCGATCCTGACCTGTGGCTTTATGTTGTTTTGGTATCTTTCTTTTGGATCTTCACCCGTAGTCGGGTTGTGATGTTTTGAATGATGATTGTTTATGTAATGTATTGTGTGAAGTGGCGAGTGTAAGCCAACTATCTCCTTTTGCATTTTAATCCCTCTTTTACATGAGTTGTGCAAAGATACCAAACTTGAGATCATTCTAGGATGGATTTATGCCTTTAAGTCGTGCCTCGACACGTAGGAGGTATAACTCCATCCTGGGCATTACACATCTGGAGCTGTAGCCTGGTATGAGGCTGGTCACAATGGGATGGAACTTAGGAGTAACATCACATATTTCAATACAACGTTGCTTATGTGGCACATATTTAATGAAGAGTGAGGTGCTTGTGGTAACTAGCTAAGTTACCGGAACATCACACACTTCAAGAAACAATGAGTCTATAAGCTAATAAATGCATCGTTGCATGACACTATCTACATGTTCCTACCCACTGTGGAGATAGTAACATAGTCTAGATAAGTGTGTATGTTACTACCTTATGTTTCTGTCCATTATGACCAGCCTGATGCATCCCTGATGGTAAACATGTGCCAGTTGTCGTAGTTGAGAAGAAACAACTTAGCAACAATATGCTTTTTTAGGATGTTGACATATTATGATGTGATAACTGATTCTTCCTTATGTGTAGAACAATTTGGCAATATAAAGCTTATAAAAACATCCACTTCGTATTGCTTACGAGTGACATTGAATTAATCTCAAGCAAGAACTACTGTACTAGCAGGTCCAGTTGAGAGAATAAGCCCATTGTCTGTCAGAGGATGCAACTTCCATTCAGGATTTGGAATTTTATTACTTATGCCCGCATGGTGTTTTCCTTTTCAGTTTCATGCAATTAGTAGATTTTTTGTCTTCTGGTCACCATGACTACGAAATTTATGTCATGTACTTGAACCAACTAATGTTTCATTTACTGTATTTATATCAGTTATCAGTTCAGTCTATAGAGAATTGTGATGGACCCATTGTTAGGTGATTTCCAGGTCAAGGCATGGACGCACGGGTATCTATTTACATTCATGTGTTCAAAGAATAAGACGATGGGTTGTGGAGCCACCCGCTTACAGTACAGGACAAGGAATTAATTATCATCCTGCCTAATGAAACTACAATATTGTTTTATCCTTTTCTATCATGCTCTGCATTACTTACTGATAAAATATAACAATACATCAGTTGTTTCGTGCTGAAACAAGTTCCTAATGTCTGGAAATTTCTTAATTTTTTTTGTTTCGTGCTGAAACAAGTTCCTAATGTCTGGAAATTTCTTAATTTTTTCTTGGATGTTCATATTCATACAAACAAACATTACGCTCTTCGTGTATACGGTATGTCTAGCACAATCTGAGAGTGATCGTTTATTTTCTAGCATCTTGAATTTACTATGAGCTGACCAGATTGTTCAGGTTTTCCAGTCTACTATTTTTATCAGATTTTTGTTGTATGTATCTCTGCTCTCCAGAGTCTCCACTCTGTTTTGCTTCCAATAAGTAGTAAGTACTCCCACCGTAAAGAAATATAAGAATGCTTAGATCACTACATAGTGATCTAAATGCTCTTATATTTCTTTACAGAGAGGGTACTATATTTTTTTGCTCTGATTTTGCACAGTGGTAGTTATTTATGATGTTCAATATATGCATGATTCTTTCTCTGGCGCTACAGATCCAGCGATACAGTATAAGTTGTGCACCAATTATGCATTGGATCTGGGTGTTTGGTGTCCCATGTCAGTCTCATGGACTTGATTAATTTGCATACTTCAGAATGCAACAGTACATTGCCCACCAAAGGTACAGGTGAATCGCCAGATCAATAAATTCTGTACATTTTGTGACACAAAGAATAGCAGACTAATGCATGTGTTTAAGATGCATCTATTTGCTGGATTGAATAATATATGGATGAGCGTATTCAGTTAATTAGCATGACCATATCCATCTTCTGAGGTATACATCAGAGAGAGGGAGAATTCTTACTAGCCTTGCCGCCTATTGACATCAAACTTAATTTTATCTTTTCTTTCAGGTATCTCTGGCGGTGTATCTTGCCTTGCTACCCTGTTTTATTTCCTGTTGCAATACCGTATTGAGTTCCTTCAGGCTGAAAACGTGAGCAAAAATATGTAGTGGAATACCCTGGAAGGACAAATATATTCTTATATATTCAACCTAGCTGTTCAGTTTTACCGTCTTCCTTAGCTGCCACAACATGCAGGAGTTAGTTTCTAGGATTGTCATGAACTTCATATAACTACCCAGATACACGCATACACTTCTGTTTTTTAGACTACACACATATATTTTGCTTGCAATTGTGAATAAAAGACTGGTAAAGATAAGTGTTAACTGTGTATCCATAGTCTTGCTCTTTTTTCTTGGATGTTTAAGCGAAATGTTCATCCATAGTCTTATTTTTTATATAGATGTGCATGCCATACCACAACAATGTAGGTTAGAATGCAAGAAATGCTCAAATAATTGGGTTGTAGCAATTAGATTTTTTTTTATTTTCTATTGAGAAAATTGCATGTTTTCTCCACTCACTAATTATTCAATTTTGTCGATGTCAAGAATGTCAGGAACAGAGCATGTATTGCAGTTTATTCTACCGACAGGATCAGAACATTTGTATCTCTGATTTGTTTTAGAAAGTCATAACATATCCGAACTGAACTTTGCCTAGAGCAATATTCAGGTTTATTCTTGCTTCCTGGTGTAATTTTGTTTATAAAGGCCTAGATCAAAATGACAAAAACAACACAAGCTTTCAGTTTTGGTGAATTGAATTAGATCAAAATGACAAAAACAACACACGCTTTCTGCTGTCGAACGGAGCAGCACACATGCTACCGTATATGTTCAGTTTGTTGTCGACCAGAGCAACATACATGCTTCTTTCACTCTTCAGTTTGTTGTCGAACAGAGCAACATACATGCTTCTTTCACTCACTATAAAGTACACACATGCAAAACGTACACAATTTTGAAGAACTCCATGAAACGTACACAATTCTGAAGAACTCCATGAAAGCAAATTTCAAACGAATCAACGGAGCGCGGCGTGCCACCGCGCACTACCCGCTAGTAGCTAGCTACCCTTCCATCAAGTAAAAAAAAAACTACCCACGTCCTACGCATATACAATAATCATATGCCCATTTGTCCCAAGAAATTGTCCACTGATCTTTCTTTCCACGTAGAAAAAAAAAATTATTAAGGTTTCAAGATTTTAAGCATGGCGCTAGATCCGCACTCGCTCAAAAAAAATGATCACGTCAAATATAAAATTGATTGGCATTGATCGGCCCCCAAGCCATTCCATTAAAAAATGGTCCGGCTAGCGAAACAAGAAGCCAACACGTCCGCAAAACAAATGTCTAGCTAGCTACCCTCCCATCAAGTCAACAAAAAAACTACCCACGTCCAACGCATCTACAATAATCATATGCCCCTTTGTCCCAAGAAACTGACCACTAATCTTTCTTTCCAAGTAAAAAAAAGGATAATTAAGGTTTCAAGATTTTAAGCATTGCGCTAGATCCGCACCCCCTAACAAAATGATCACGTCAAATATAAAATTGATAGTCCGACCAGCCTCCAAGTAAAAACAATACTTCACGAACACGTAATAAAAAAGCAGTCAACTTTAAGACTATTGAAACTAGCTTCACGTATATGTAAAAGGGTATGTCTATGTCACATCTAGATGTGAAATAGCAAACCTGTATGTAAAAAGGTGCTAAATGGATCGACCCCTACTCCCTAAAAATGGATCGATCAGCCCTCACACCCTTTAAAAAAAGATAGATAAGCCAGGTAAAGAAAAGATAGATCAGCCGGGTAGAAAAAACATAAATCAGCCCGTTGTTCTTTCTACCTAGCTTCAC
>LR738710.1:334505779-334618915 GCA_902687465.1 Secale cereale
TCACCCTTAAAATTTATGTAAGATTTTAAAAAATAAAATCAAGGATGAGTGTGTTAGATGTGAGATAATATCTCACATCTAGATGTGAAATAGCAAACCTGTATGTAAAAAGGTGCTAAATGGATCGACCCCTACTCCCTAAAAATGGATCGATCAGCCCTCACACCCTTTAAAAAAAGATAGATAAGCCAGGTAAAGAAAAGATAGATCAGCCGGGTAGAAAAAACATAAATCAGCCCGTTGTTCTTTCTACCTAGCTTCACGTACATGTAAAAGAAAAAACAGCTTCACATATTTGCAATTAGCTTCACAAACATGTAAAAAAATAGCTTCACATATTTGCATCCACCAGAATCCATCCAAGAGCTTGCTTTCACTCCTCCACTCGGCTCGCGTGGTCATTGGGCTTCATATTTATGAAAAGGATCGCTCTGCCTATTTTAGGGAGATCTCCATGTTGACATAGTTGTGGAATATCTGGACTACACCGTCGACAACTAATGTGCATCAACCTCCCATAGAGCATGAAATAAGGGACAGTATATCTGGTCGTTCAATTGCTAATCAGTAAGATATCATCATACCCTTCCTACATCAGGAACATTTTACAAGTTTTCCATGCGACATAAATAGAGAAAATAAAATTCAACGATACGGAAGGATGAACTAATCGAAATATTTGGATGAGGAGCAGATTATGAAGAATGTGTGCGGATGGGGTGTCGATGTGAATGGTAGCTTTACAGTCAAACTTTTGTAAGAACATTGGAAAATAATATGTGTTGCCCTCCATATGTTGAATTTATCGTAGGGAATATGATTGATCGACGTTGGTAATTCTTTCAGTTTCGATGATACCCTATCAGACACGATTGTCAGGCTGTAGTAGCATAAGCACTACACATGTAGTCCTACTAGCATGTAGTCACCATGTTGTCCATATGTGCATTATTATTGATGACTTGCCTTGCCGGGTGACAATGATGGCTACTTCAATAAGACAAGCTCAAAACAGAACCAGGACATGTACTATTGTTCCGGTAGTAGGAAACAAGGATGAACCACAAAGTTAAAGAAACATATGGTTCAATTCAAAGAAAGAGAACGTGATTTTTAAAACAAAAACACACGTAGCCGATGTCCCCTATGTTTTTCGGCACACATAGCATCCATTGCAATGAGTCTCTGTACCAGTGCTACCCGCCTAGCTTCGGGATCCATGGTTTCTTTATCTCCGCCTAGCTACGATGAAAAACTATCAACTTCCGATCTCTTTCCGTAGACAGAAAACCTATGAGGGTCCAAGCCACTATTCTCGCTCCATGTCCGAGCCTCCGGTCCACTAGCTTCATCGATCTTGGCTGCCAGGTTGTTGCCTCTCGATGTACAAGTCTGCGATCCACCAACTTCCTTGATCTTGGACACAAGGTTATTGTCGCGAGAGTAGGCACACCGCGAGCTTTTGGGTCCTGCGGTAGTACAGGTATATGGAGGGCAACAAATATTGGATACTTCCCAGGAAAACAATATATACTAAAAATAAGATACTTTCATACGTCTCAACGGAATTGTCAAGTGAACCACACACTATGTATACATCACTGCAGCCTCATTTGGCAAACTTGTGGATTGAAGCACGTAGCACTAAGAAAAGCTCAGCAACAACAACATAGCCTCTAGATATTACCCCCAAACATTAAGGGGGTAACTCTTATATATCCTTAAAATCGCCATTTGACGACCAGCCCATAGAACTGGTAAATATGAACTTATTCCAACCAAACTATATTAAATACTAGCCCGCGCGAAGAGCGGGTTCAGGATTGTTGTTGTTATTTCCGGCCTCATTTAAAATGACTAGATAGTGTAGTTTACTTTTGCTTCACCTCTTGCCATGTTTAATAAAAACATTTAACCTTGTCTTATAAATAAACGAGAGTCAACTAAATAAATATAATGTGTTGTTTTGTCAATATGCAACTCGTTGCGTATTGAGCTCCACTTAAATTGTAGTGTTGTTTGTGCATGTTGTCATGCAATGCATATTTAAACCGGACATGCATCATACTTGGTTGAGCATCTTGTCATGTTCTTGAGTGGTGTTTTTACCGTATTGCTTGCTTCTTCTCGTTAGTGCTTGTTCCGTTGCGATCGTGAGGATTCGTTCGACTACACGTGGTTCGTCTTCGTGGCTTGTTCTTCGTCTACATCATGGATTCGTTCTTCTTCCTTGCGGGATCTCAGGCAACATGACCATCATGTTGGATACCTTTACTATCATTGCCATGCTAGCTGTCTCGATGCTATCGTTATATGTCGCACTACCCATCTTTTATTGTCATACACTCTCCTTGTTGACATGAGACCTCTAACCTTTGACACCTTCCCAGCAAACCATTGTTTGGCTATGTTACCCTCTTGCTCAGCCCCTCTTATAGCGTTGCTAGTTGCAGGTGAAGATGAAGAATGCTCCATGTTGAAACTTGATGTTTTGGGAATATCACAATATATCTTATATATATTAACACACCTATATACTTGGCAATGGGTGGAAGGCTTGGTCTTTTGCTCGGTGTTTTGTTCCACTCATGCCACCTTAGGAGCCGATAAACCGGCGTTATGTTCCTTGATTTTGCGTTCCTAACGCGGGTGGGTATATGGGGACCCCTTGACAGTTCCTCTTTGAATAAATCTCCTCTAGCAAGGCCCAACATTGGTTTAATTTGCAACATAATAATAACTTAATTAATTAATTAATTTTGTATAGGGGGTCGCGTCCCCGGGGATTCTTTTCTACATAACAGGGGGGCCAGTGCTGATGGTGTAGGTCCCAAACTAGAGCCACTTGCAGTGCCACCCAGTTATGTGGGGTCTTCGGTTTCCGTATGTATTGCTCATCCGGACGTGGCCTGAGACGAGATACGCGCGGCTACTATCAGGGTGTCGGCACGCCGGGAGGTCTTGCTGGACTTGTTTTACCTTTGTTGAAATGTCATGTGCACCGAGAATTCCGAGTCTGATCGGGCCTTCCCTAAGATAAGGGGTAATATTATTATTATCTCTGCTGATCATGAGAGTTTGTGATGGGCTAAGTTGGGACACCCCTGCAGGGTTATGATCTTTCGAAAGCCGTGCTCGCGGTTATGTGGCAGATTGGAATTTTTTAATGTCCGGTTGTAGAAAACTTGACAGAGGATCCGAAATAAAATACACGAACTGCGTGAGTAACCATGACTGTCTCTTTTCACTTTGAGAAGAGAACATGGTGGGGTTATGTTTGACTCGTAGGTATTTCAAGATCTTTAGCGATCATTACTAGTTTGCGACCGTTTTTGTAGATGCTCATCTTATTCTTGTACTCGTAAGTTAGCCGCCATATATTGCTTAGTCGCTGCTGCAACCTCACCACTTAACCTCTTCCTACCCTTTAAGCTTTGCTAGTATTGATACCCATGGATATGGGATTGCTGAGTCCTCATTGCTCACATATACTACAACAACAGTTGCAGGTACAGGTTTCCGATGACTTGACGTGAGAGAGATGTTACCTTTTGTTGGAGTTCTTTCTTCTTCTTCTTCTTCTTCAGCCTTGGGCTAGGTTCCTGGTCGGCAGCCTGGGATATTAGATGGATGTCGTTGTGCTTTTCATGTTTGCATCCGTAGTCGGATGCCTTGTATTGATGTTGTTGTATTCATGTGACTTGTATGAATTGTTGTATCCCCCATGTATGTATGTAATGGTACGATGTAATGATATCCATCTTGCTAAGCGCCCAAAATGCGGTTGTGCCCCAATCACGAATGTGTCACGTGATCGGGATAGAATCACATCTTGGTCCTGACAAGTAGGTAAAGAATCTATGAATCACCAATATTGATAAACTATATAACATTACATGTGTCCCCAAATTCAAATGAATATGCATGTTTGATACACCAATTTGCGTTATGATATTATCGATGTCGTGATCTCCAGTTTAAATATTTGAATCCCATTAAATCAAGATATTCGTCTCATATAACTATCACTCATGCTTATATAGGACAATCCCTCTAACCTATACGCATTCATCGTCTCTCGGGTATCTCTCGTGTTACCTGTATGTCGACAATGATCTTTTATCTTCGTAACACACTAACGGTACTCTCTCCCTCGACCTTCATCGCTCTATCTCTCTCTAAGTATATCTCGCTCCCTGCTATGTGTGTCTAGCTATGATTCTCCATGTGGAATCTCTTTATTTCACACAAAAACAAAACTTTATCTTCCGGGGTCTCATTTCTCTCTACTATTCCCCTGTGTGCCACTCGCACACCCCTCATACAGAGATGTATTTCTCTCCTTAGGTATGAGAACCTACGACTCTTCCTCTTAAATATCTCTTTCTCACGCACAAACACAAACTCTGTCTCCCAGGGTCTCATATTTCTCCACTGTTCTCTTGTATATCGCTTACACACACTCTCTCTCCCTAGAGATATCTTGTGTTCCCACATATGTTTCTCTAGCCATCACTCTCGTTTTCAAATATCTTTCTCTCTCGCACACACAAAACTACGTCTCTCGGTATCTCATTTCTCTCTGATATTCGTTTGTATGTGAGTCAGACGCACCCTTTCTTCATCTCTCTCAAACCCACACCCATAACTCAGCATTCTGATCCACTCGACTCCTATCTCTAACGCACAGTAGCTTGCATCTTTATCTTTCTATTCATCTGTTTCTCCATCAACCTTCTTTCATTTATAGGTTGATCTCTTTTGCACAATCGTTGTGCCTAACTCCCACTGCTCGCCATAGATGCATGCTCCAGCCCACGCCACTATCTCTTAAAGCCAAAAACACATGATCAATTGTCGGGCCTTCTTCCCTGCATTCCCGCATGCATGCATATTGTCATACCGATCCGTCTCTCCCGTGTCGTTGATCTTAGCTTATGACGTATGTCTTCTTTCTTTTATCTCGATCATGCTCGCACACATACACACACACACACACACATTCCACGTATACATGTATACCTCTCACACATGCACGTTGAAGGTCTCTATGTCTCCATGCGTAGTTAATTACCCTCAACCCTAACGCCACATCGAATCGTTCTCTTCTTGTGTGCACATAACTTCCGCCTGGATGGGTAAAACACACACTCACACTTAACAATCTCCTTATAGCTACAACTTGTCACTCTTCCCCTATATCCCCGAAACAATAAGACCATCCCTTCGCTTAATTCCCACCTACATGCACCATCGATATATAGAAGTCTTCCTCGGTGTCTCTCGATGTCGACTATTCTCACGCACACACACTTTCTTTTTCCTCTCTACGGGCATTTTCTCTCTCGCACCCCATCGTTGGTGGCCTCTGTCATACACATCACCTCTCTATGATGAAGCCATGCACACTTAAATTACATCCGACACCGAGGACCCCGCGACACACACACACACACACACACACACACACACACACACGCACGCATGCACGCACCCACCGACCCACCCACCCACACACAAACACGCACACACAGTAAGACTCCATCACACACACACACTATGACTCCATCTCTCTCTCCCCCCCACACACACTGAGACTCCATCTCACACACACATGTTCTAGGCGGAGCATCTGTTCCTACCACCCTTCATCCACCCTTACCCGTATGATAAACAATCACCTTAATTTACTTGTATAACATGGAAAAATTCCACTTTACTTTAGTAGTTAGCAAACTTATCATCTGTACCCTTATAAAAAACCGAGTTGGCGATGATGGTGTGCCCGCCATCTTGTAATATAGACCGTCTGATCTATATCTGACGGATAGAAAGCTAACTATGATAATTTTACAAAATATAGCCGTACCTCTCTCCACATCCTTATCTCCGACGCCTCATTCCTGAGCAATTAAAAAAGAAAATCTCCGGAACAATATAGCATGGTGGCCGCTGCCGCCTGCCGGCGCCGTCCATCCCCATGCCTCTGCCCATTCCGACCACCAGTCACCACCACGCTCCACTCCTCGTCACCATATCTCTCATCTTTCATTTTTTCGATGACATTCTCGAGATACCAGTTTTCCGATAAAATTATCAAAATATCATTAGTTTTTACACATGGGATTACTCCTGCATGGGTAAATCACAACATGTGTTTTAAAAAAAAATGCATATTGATGTTCCGTGCAATGCACGAGCATCTTGCTTGTAATTATGTAAAGCAAATCACGAGCATGAAGTGCCAATTTTTACACAACCACGTTAACATGGCCACGTAAATCAGCCGCAAAAAAAACATGGCCGCGTAGATCACTAGATAAACTCAATATCATTATACTTATATCCCGATGCAAAAAATTGATTAGATGTCCGAAGAGTAGAGTCGCACAAATGCACTCTGTCTCTCAGAATCTCTCTCTCTCTCACACACACACACCAATTACGTGACGCCCACTTAAGCAGATACATATGTTACAATTTGTGCACCCGCGGGTACACGTGATGCTGCGCATTTATTTAAGCCGGACGGCGAACCCAAATAGTAGCTGCATTCATTTCCCTCCTGCCGCCTCTTCTCTGGTCGCCGTCGCACGGAAGCCAAGAAATATGGTGATAGTGTGGGTTAGCCATGTACATAGTATGATGTAACTACACTGGGCTGTCGTGTTTCGTACTCTTCTAGTCCACTGTGGAGATGATCGGTTGATTTTATATCGCTGAATAATATAAAATATTATGAGTGCAGACACTCCACCCCGAGGTTCCTTGCTCCTTCTCGGTCATCGGGAATCTATGTTCTTGCACTCTATTTTTTTACGTGAGCTTTGTTCATCCTTTTGGCAACACGCGACACATCTATCATCAAGGTGCACGTGTCATGCAAGGATCATTCCATCTATATGAAGAACACGTGGGACTGGAACTAAATAGTTACCACATTTGTTTATGCGTATGCCCTTAGACCATCCAACTAGACGTGTCTTTCTCTCCGGGTCGCACTTTGTATCGTTCATACACTAGTACAGTAGTACTACTATGTGTGGTCTCCGGCCCAGAAGTGGAGACGCTCTACCACGTTGTTCATGTCCCAATCCTTTTGCTGACGTGCGTGACATCCAGCACGTGCCGTGTGTTTGGCACTCCTTCGTCGTAAGAGTTGAAACGGTAGCATTCATTAGAAATAAAAAATAAATATAAATCACCTGTGATACTATACCACGCGGTTTCCTTGCTACTAGATATCGGAAAGAATACTTCCGCACGCCGACATGTGGGACGTCGACCATCCTTGTCCATTTTCCATGCCCGCAGAACTCCAGGGGAGAGTCACCCCGGTCGTCGCGCCGCAGTAATTATTAATGAGCTGTCAAATCAAAGGCCCAACCTTACCCACTGTGAAGTTGCTCGGACGAATGAACCATCATGACTTCATTGAATTATGCTTCTTGAAGAAAACTACTGTACCAGCAGTACTGCTAGCTACAGTAGTTACTCCAGTAGAGGCCTCCTTTGGTTCATATAGGATAGGAATTTTATAGGAATATGAAAATCATAGGAACTAAGATGACATGAATCTGAAACTCAATTCCTATAGAGAAAGAGATGCCATTTGATGCATATGATAGGAATTTTTCCATTTAGTCTAGGAAAATGTACTGGTAATTTGCTCTAAAAACTACAATAGTAACTAGTAGTACTATTACATGCTCGTAATTAATTAAACAAATGTGCGGGCGACACAGACACACACACTAACTACTAGTACTACTACTTCTCACATGCTGGCCAGACACCCCACCGTGCTTGGATCTCCGCCGACCTGTCCGCAGCAGCGCGTGCGTCCTCTTCTTTCTTGCGGCGGCAGGCCTCTCTTTTCTAGCGATTTTTTTGACGTTTCCGCTCCCTCTATGCGGCTTTGGCCGCCTCTTTCTCTACCGCCCATCCGGCCTTGGCAGCTTCAAATTCCGCCCACATAGGTGTGAGGTCGCGAGCGGCGATGAACTCGGCACGGCGGGATGCCACCGCTTGCGTACCACTCTGTGTGCGGTCGTGGGTGGCGAGGAACATGGCGCGGCGGGATGCCATCCTTTCCTTGCCGGTTAGTGTGCGGCGCAGTGGCATGAACGACGCTTGGTGACAGCTCTGGGGTGGAGTGGCCGGACAACCGTAAAGTGCATTGGTTTGTCAAGAGCTCAAGGACTGAAGACGAAGGAAATTTGGATTCCCCTTCAATCTTGGTCATTTATTACCGAGTAAAATGCATTGGCGGTCATTGAACTTGTCTTGATAGCTCACTTTGATCATTGTATACGAGATATGGTGATTATATGGTCACTGGCTCAGCGTATAGCTCCGTATTTGTCTGGTTGACCAGTCAAACAGTCCACATGCGCCTGTCGGCGTCCTGGGAACCAGGGTACCCAGACTTGCCTGTCCGCGGGCCGCGACACGCTCCTGCCACGGCCTGGTACAGCCCAGCTGATCGACCAGCTACTCAAGACCCTCCCGAGGGGGCTAGACCTCGCGAGGAGAACGACGTCAAGACCCCCTCAGGAGCGGCCTCGGTTAGGTTGCTCCGGAGGGGCAGAGAATCCAAGGCCAAGCCTGCCTCAGGAGGAGGCAGTGACGCAAGCAATGACACACAGCACCAGGGGGACATCGCATGCGCAGGTTCCCGAGGAGCGGGACAAAGGTTTCCCCATTGGAGCAACAGGACCGAAGACCACAAGGACGACAGGGAGGATGTCACCGCCGAGCCCACCACCGCGTCATCACCGGATCCCTTTGCATGCGAAGACTGCTTTTGTCAGGGTATGAATGTCCTTGTGTTCTCGCTCAAGATGGCTGTTGTGGGATTCCTTCTCGCCTAAACATTTCGGGGGAAGAGGACCCTGGACACCTATATAAGTAGCTAGGAACCCCACTATGGGAGAGAGGATCAGATCCAGAAACTCTGCCCTCGCATAAAGGAGCAAGAACGCTTGCCTCCTGACCCTCCTGAGCTCTCCTCCTAAGCTCAGGAACCACTGTACTCATCCATATTGAAGCCCTCCCGAGGCCAATCCACAAAAGCACGAAGTAGGATTTTACACCACAAGGTGGCATGAACCTGGGTAAATTCTTCTGTGCTTTACTTGTTGTTCACTTGAATCTCTTCACCGGACGAGGGTGAGATGCTAGGTAGACGCGAGTGGGAGAGATCTTCGTTCACGCCCCCCGTGTTCGAACTTCTTGGGTTTGCGGAGCCTGTAAATCCAACATTTGGCACGCCAGGTAGGGGGCGTGTCGAAATCTCGCCTCTCCGACGACCTCGCCTCCCCTCTCCTACTCAGCGCTGCCACGATGACCGCGGCCTGCCACATCCGGGTGGAGGCTAGCACTCTTCCCGTCATCCGAGCGACATCAGCGGACCGTGCCACCCATGGGCGCTCCGCCTCCTTCCCCGACGACGTTCTCGCCGGCCGGGCCACAGGAGAGCGGCCTGCTCCGCCACTCCCGCTCCCTGTCGCCACGCCGGCGACGCTCTTGGTGGCACGATGGCTGCCCGGCACTGGCCACCCATGGGAGAGCTCGGCGCTTGAACGGCCCACGACGGCCGGCTGTGGAGCATTGCCGGCGGCGAGCTGCGCTACCGCGGGGTCGCTTGCATCCTCGAAGGATCCCAAGCGCCGACATCGGCCCGACAAGTCAAGTCGCACTTTCGGCAAGTAGGGGCCGTTGCCCAGCCGCAGGAGGCCTCACGGGCGCAGAGCGCGCAGGGGCACATCATCACCTTCGGCCCTAGCGACCTCGGCATAGAAGTAGACGGCACGAGCATTCCCCCCACGATATGCGCGCCCACCACCTACGGGGTGGCCGTCACGAGGACCCTTATCGTCGGCGGCGCCGGGTTCAACATCCTCCCCCCCGAGGCCTACGGTCATCCGCCCATGTCCTACAGGCAGCTCCTCCCCACCAAGCCCTTCTTAGGGGTGGCGGGCTCGGTCGTCCCGCTCGGCCAGATCCGCCTCCCGGTCACCTTCAGCACACCCGCTAACTACCGGACTGAGCTCATCAACTTCGACATTTCGCCCATCCACCTGCCCTACAACACCGTCCTCGGCTTCCCAGCCTTGGCGAAATTCATGGTGGCGACTCAACCGGGCTACAACACTGTCAAGATGCCCGGGAGCAACGGCGTCATCGCCATTAAAGGGGACCTCAAGGCCGCCCTTCAGGTCCTCGGGCGCACTTACTAGAAGCTGCGGCTGCCAAGAAGAAGCATCTCTTCTCTCAGGACCCCGCCGAGACGAAGCAGGTGCCCGCTGATGAGGAGGGCTCAGGACCAACCTTCACCATCGGCATGGGCATGGTCCCTGAGCAAGAGGCAGCGCTGGTCAACTTCCTCAGGGCTTACAAAGATGTGTTTGCCTGGAAAGCCGCTGACTTGGTCGGGGTGCCTAGGCACGTCATCAAGCATCACCTCACGGTGTGCCCCAACGCGCGCCCTATCAAGCAAAAAGCACGCAGACAAGCCCCGGAGAAGCATGCCTTCATCGTTCAGGAGGTTCAGAAGCTGGAGGAAGCAGGCGTCATACGGGAAGTACGGCACCCGGAGTGGCTGGCCAACCCCGTCATAGTCCCGAAGAAAGGAGGCAAGGAGCGCATGTGCGTCGACTTCACGAGCCTCAACAAGTTCTGCCCTCAGGACCCATTCCCTCTCCCACGCATCGACCAAATCGTGGATTCGACGGGTGAGTGCGATCTGCTCTGCTTCCTCGACACCTTCTCGGGCTAACACCAAATCAAGATGGCGGTGGAGGATGTGGAGAAGACGACGTTCCTGACCCCATGCGGGGTCTACTGCTACACCTGCATGCCTTTCGGGTTGAGGAACGCGGGTGCCACCTTCCAGTGCCTAACGCACATCACCCTCGGCCCTCAGCTCGGGAGAAATGCAGAGGCCTACGTCAACAACATCGTATTCAAGACCAGAGAGGCCAGGACACTCGTCCAGGACCTAGAAGAAACATTTGCCAACCTGCGCAAGGTGAAGCTGTGCCTCAGCCTAGAGAAGTGTGTGTTTGGTGTACCTTCTAGCAAGCTGCTAGGGTTCCTAGTTTCGAACCGGGGCATTGAAGCTAATCCAGAGAAGATCAAGGCCATCGAAAGAATGAAACCACCCACAAACCTGAAGGAGATGCAGAAACTTGCGGGATGCGTAACGTCCCTGGGACGCTTCATCTCTAAGATTGGTGAACGCGCCCTCCCGTTCTTCAAGCTCATGAAGAAGAAGGGGCCCTTTGAGGGGACTTCAGAGGCCGGTGCCGCCTTCCGGCATCTCAAGGAATACCTCACCAGCTCGCCGGTTATGGTAGCGCCACGACCCCTGGAACCCATGACTCTCTACCTCACCGCGATGCCTCACTCCGCCAGTGTAGCGCTAGTGGTGGAGCGCGAGGAGAGGCCCAGAAGTGTGAGGCCACCGAACAATTCGGCATCTTCAGGGCCCCCGTCGCCCCTGACGCAGTTCCAGAGGTAGATTCAACCGCGGTTTCTGGCGGCCCCGCCATCCAGCAAGAGGCACCCAAGATTACTAAAGCGCCTAAGGATCCTGCTGCGCCGTCCCTCGTGGAGCACCTAGTGTACTTCGTCAGCACCGTACCGTGCGACGCGCACTTGCGCTACCCGATGCGTCAGAAGCTGCTCCTGGCGCTCCTTTTCACCTCTAGGAAGCTACGCCATTACTTCCAGGGCCACCCTATCAAGGTTGTCTCGTCATACCCTCTCGAGAAGGTACTCCGGGGCCCGAATATCGTCGGGAGGGTCGCCGAGTGGAACATCGAGCTTCAGGTGTTCCAGTTAGAGTTTAGGACCATACGAGTAATCAAGGGAGCGGCTCTGGCAGACTTTGTGGCGGAATGGAGCGACGCGCCGGAGCGGGGGGCGGGCGAGGATCGCTCGCTGGCCCCCAGTGATGAAGCCCCGGGCGGATGGATAGTATACTTGGACGACGCCTTCTCACGCCTTGGCGCGGGGGCTGGCGCCGTGTTAGTATCTCCCACTCGGGACAAGTTGTACTACATTGTGCAACTTTGCTTCCAGCAAGCCGAGAAGGTCTCCAACAACCTCACAGAGTACGAGGGCCTAATTGCTGGGCTCAAGGCCGCCGCTGCACTGGGGGTCAAGCGTCTCACCATCTGAGGTGATTCCCAACTCCTCGTCAACTTCTCCAACAAGAAATACAAGCCCAAGGATGAGCACATGGAGGCATATCTGGAGGAGGTGTGCAAGATGGAGAAGCGATTCCGAGGACTGGAGGTGCAACACGTACCAAGAGGCACCAACAAGGAAGCGGATGACATCGCCAAAGGAGCCTCCAGGCGGGAGCCTCATAGGCCGGGCGTCTTCGAGGAGCTGCTTCTCAAACCGTCGGCGACACCGCCCGTTCCTGAGCCGGCGTCCCCTTATCAGGGTCTTCCTGCGGCGCCTGCGGACGGTGCCCCGCCCTGCAGACCGGCCTCCGGAGCCCGCCTGCTACTCGCGGCGGAGCCCAAGGAGGGTTGCTGGACTCAAGAGCTCAAGATGTACCTGCAACACGACACCCTTCCAGACAAGGAGGAAAATGCAGAGCGCATGGTCCGACGGGCCTCGGCTTACTTCATCCAAGACGGTGAACTCTACAGGAGGCGCCCGAATGACGTCTCACTAAAATGCATCTCGAGGAAACAAGGGCACGAGCTGTTGGCTGACATCCACGGTGGGGACTGCGGTCATCACTCATCGTCCCACACCCTCGTGGGCAAGGCTTTCTCCAGTGGCTTCTACTGGCCCACGACGCTCAACGACGCCAGGAGCTTGTGTGGGCTTGCGAGGCATGCCAGTTTCACGCCAAGCAGATCCACCAGCCAGCGCAGGGCCTTTAGATGATCCCGCTCTCCTGGCCCTTCGCGGTCTGGGGATTGGACATCTTGGGTCCATTTCCCCGGGCAGCGGGGAGCTACCGCTTCCTCTACGATGCCATCGACAAATTCACCAAGTGGGCAGAGGTGGAGCCTGTTCGGCGATCCCAGCCGGGTCGGCCGCCAAGTTCATCCAGGGCCACGTGAGGCGATTCGGGGTCCCCAGCCGCATCATCACGGATAACGGTTCGCAGTTCACAAGCAATCTCTTCAGGCCATATTGTGCTAACCTTGGAACACAGATCTGCTACGCCTCGGTGGCCCACCCCAGGAGCAACGGTCAGGCCGAACGCGCCAACGCGGAAGTCTTGCGTGGCCTCAAGACGCGCAGCTTTAAGACGAAGCTTGAGGCTTGTGGCAGGGGCTGGATCGACGAGCTCCAGTTCGTGTTGTGGTCAATTCGAACCACCGCCAGCAAACGCATGGGAGAAGCTCCTTTCTTTCTCGTCTACGAGGCGGGGGCGGTCCTCCCTCACGAGGTCAAGCGTCGCTCCCCATGTGTCTTGGCTTTCAATGAGGAATGCCAGGACGCCGCTTGGCGGATGGACCTCATGCTCGGCGAGGAGGGCGGCCGCTGAGTTGCCCTCAGGGCGGCGCAATATCAGCAGGCGCTGCGGCGGTACCACTGCCGCAATGTCCGTGCGAGAACACTTGAAGTTGGGGACTTGGTGCTGAGGCGGGTCCTCTCCAGGGAGGGGTTACACAAGCTCTCGCCCATGTGGGAGGGCCCGTTCAGAATTTCCCATGTCTCTAGTCCTGGTGCTGTGCACCTGGAGACGTAGGATGGGATACCTATCCAGAATTCCTGGAACATTGAACACCTCAGGAGGTTCTATCCGTAATCAAGGCTCCCTGCCCGTGAAGGTCTCCGCTCGTGACACTCTCACTTAATAATGAGTTGGGGCTGTACACGCCTCAGAGTCTCCTGTGCGTTGCCTACGGGCCCTCAGACCGGGCTCCCACCCACGTCCCAGTGGCAGTCCTTAGCTCCACGCCGAGAAGAAGACGTAGTGTAGGGGTCGGACGTGACCTTTTCCCTTTTTCGGCTTGGTGTTTGGCTGTCAGCCTTTTCTACTTCCTTGGCTATCAGCCCTTCCTCTACCCCATGCTATGAAGTTCTCGTGTTTCTTGCATTTGGTTGGAAGTCTTGCTTGGCATCTTTCTCGCCGGTTTTAAGTTCAGCTTGTTAAGCAGGGGCTGCGCCACTCGCTCTCTTTCGCGCGCCTCGCGCTTCGGGGCTGGGGCACGGTCGGTCACCGGCTTTCGTCAGCCACGGCCCCGTGACCTCGCCTGGCCAATCCTGCTCAGGCTCTGGCGTCGGGCTTTTTAGTCCGCGCAATCTATCCTACCGAGCTGGCTCATGCTTTGGCGCCTTAATCCATGGTCGGTGCTCTCAGCGGCTCACCCATACTCGGGGCTGCGCAAGCTCTCCGAATTCAGCCGTCCTCACGACCCGATGGGGGCTCATGACGCAAATGAGTCAGGAGTACTTCGCTTCAAGATGTCGCAACGCATAAGCTAAGTAATCTCACCAAGACCAAAAACATGTTAGAAAGTTCTCGCTTCATACATATATCACAGTCCATTACACGCCTTCTCGAGGCAACTTAAAGTTTTGACACAGGAAGGACATTAAGAAAAAAAGGAAGCAGAGGCCGCTCCCGCTCAGTCAGAGTCTCCCAGTTCCTCCGGCTTCACCGAGCCACAGCAGCGCAGCGATCCCCTCCCCTCGTCGAGCCGAGCTCGGCGGCGTGGTGGCTCGTAGTAGCCGCTGCTGCTAGAGGAGCTGCTGCTGCCATAGAGGGGGGACCCGCGGCGCCCCTAGGACCAAGATCGTCTCGGGAGGAGGAGCTGCTCCTCCGGACGCCGTTCCCGCCGTCCTCTTCGTCATCAGCTTCAAGACAGCACCCAAGGCGCCTCCCTTCCTCCGAGAAGACCCTGACGAACAGGGTGGAGGCGCCATCGTACCTGATGTGGAGCGTACACCTCCCCTGCAGCCGGGCGTGCAAACGATTGCCAGCCGCGCTCCAGGAACACGTCGCCGGAGGGAGCCACATCAACCTCCACCCAGGACACACTACTGCAGCAACCGTCGGTCTGCAGCCAGATGCTGCTGGGGTCTTCGGCTGGTAGCACGTTGCCGAACGAGCGGGGAAGCCGGAGCCACGAGCCACCAGGCTTCTCCGCCCACACCACGAACACGTCGAATGACTGGAGCTGCGGGCGCGGAGGACGCACGACCGCCAAACGTCGTCTCGCGCCTCCTCTCCCACCACGGCCGCGACCACCTTCACCGCGGGAAGAGGCATGGCGCCTCTCGCCGGCGACCGCGACGTGACCCGGAAGGCCGCGCCCGCTCCCATGAGGAGTCGCTGCGGGCGCAGCGGCATGCTTACGGGGACGCCGGTGGCCCCTCTTCAATGGCGGCGAGGCCAAATCTTTCGGGGCCTTCCCTTTCTCCGCGATAGACGGCTTCCTCGGTGGCGCCATTGAGACCTCGCAACAAGAGGGAGAGCGGAGAGCAAACAAGGAGGCAGACGGTGCTGGCTTGGAGATGGCTTGGGGGCTCCCCCCTAGTCCCATTTATAAGGCGGAGGAGCCCAACTGCTAGTCGCTGGCGTCGCAGCCATAACAGCCCCGTCGTCTGTGCCGGGGAGTTGTCAAGTCACACGGTTACCAAGACTGCGTGGGAAGCGGAGGCGCCACGTCCCATCCAACCATCATGCACCAGCCTGTCCCGCAGCCTTTTGGGGCCCGCAGTGCTTCGTCCTCGACTAAGGCTTCGCCTCGAAGCCAACTCCGCGCGCGCCTTGGGCTCGGGGGCTACTGTCGGCGTCCTGGAAACCAGGGTACCTAGAGTTGACTGTTCGTGGGGCACATCGCGCTCCTGCCATGACTTGGTACGGCCCACCTGATCGACCACCTGCTCAAGACCATAGCAAGGGGGCTAGACCTCCCGAGGAGAATGACGTGAAGACCCCCTCAGGAGCGGCCTCGGTTAGGTTGCTCCGGAGGGGCGGAGAATCCAAGGCCAAGCCTGCATTAGGAGGAGGCAGTGACGCATCGCGCCAGCGGATCCCAGCATGTGCCAGCAGCGCAGTTGTCGTTTTGGTGCAAGGGGGACAGCGTAGGCGTCGTTTCCCGAGGAGCAGGACAAAGGTTTCCCCATTGGTGCAACAAGACCGAAGACTGCAAGGACGACAGGGAGGATGTCACCGCCGAGCCCACCATCACGTCATCGTCGGATCCTTTTGTAGGCGAAGACTGCTTTTGTCAGGGTAGGAATGTACTTGTGTTCCCGCTCAAGCTGACCATTGTGGGATTCCTTCCCGCCTAAACATTTCAGGGGAAGAGGACCCTGGCCACCTATATAAGTAGCTAGGAGGCCCACTATGGGAGAGAGGATCAGATCTAGAAACTCCACCCTCGCACAAAGGAGCAAGAACCCTTGCCTCCTGACCCTCCTGAGCTCAGGAACCACTGTACTCATCCATATTCAATCCCTCCCGAGGCCAATCCACCAAAGCAGGAAGTAGGGTTTTACACCACAAGGTGGCCTGAACCTGGGTAAATTCTTGTGTGCTTTACTTGTTGTTCACTTGAATCTCTTCACCGGACAAGGGCGAGACGCTAGGTAGACGCGAGTGGGAGAGATCTTTCTTCACGCCCCTGTGTTCGAACTTCTTGGGTTTGCGGAGCCCGTAAATCCGAGAGCGCCTCATCAGCTCGTGTTCTTTATCTATCTATCTATGCGGGCCTATCTATCAGTGGAGAAAGAAATAAAAACCAATATTATGCGTATGTGACATTATTGTTTAGACGTTTGCCGGAGGCCTCCGCGAACACCGAGCATGTATTCACCTGGCTCAACACCAACGGTCATACTCGTGACTTGGCGCCTTGCTCATGTATATCGTCCATCACAACGACAATCTATAAAACAGCCTAGATAGAGAGGCAAATATGGTGCAGAGTACTCCATGTACTATCGTGTGCAACCAATCATGGTGCCACTGCACACGAGTGTGAGTCTGATCGAATCATCCATTATTCGTAAGTTATGTATGGTTGTGTGGTGGTCGTCGAATGCAAGCTGGCGACAAGAGCGGTTGCGTGGACGCCTGCTTGTCAATACGTGCCGCATACGCTTCAAAGGCTCGTCATCTATGAGTTCACATTTTCCCACCACGCCAGCGTCTGACTGCCCTGGCCTACCGAAACACCTTCCATCGCTAGCGCGCGCTTCCCGCCCGAAATGATCACCGTCTCTCCAGAACATCAATGCCGCATTCACCGGCCTTAACAGCAGGTGCAGTCGGTGTGTCACTGACATGCGGGCCTGATGCCCGTTGGGCCCACATGTCAGTGAGAGAACACACCTGCGGTTAAGTCACTGAAGCAGTGTCCGCATTCATGCCGGACGCGACCTCTCACTGGCGCCGGCATTGCAGCAGCGCGACGTCCGAGAGAGCACCACCCGCGTGGCATCCCGGTGCAAGCTACTGCTCCGCGTTAATGACACCACGACTGCCGACGAACCTACTCAGGTGCCATCCGTCCATCCATCTGCCGCGGCTCATTGCCATTGGCCCACTATATTAACTTGAGCCCCAGCTCCCAGCCATTGCCAAAGACCCACACTCATTCTCCTTCAGTCTCTTCCTTTAGTTGGCACCACTCCAACCATGGCCTCCGGTCACTCGAAAGCTCGCTTGGACGTACTGTCGCAGGAGCAGACGAAGGACATCGGTGGCTCCGCTCTGGGCGCGCTCCAAAGCTCTCTTGGACATACTCTCGCAGGAGCAGACGAAGGAGATCGCCGGCTCCCCCCCCCCAGGCCGCCCTCCGCCGCCAAGACCACGAAGCCGGCGCGCGTGTGCGAGCGCAGCCGGCAGCGAGGAAGAGTAGTACACGGTAGGTCACCACCGATCATCCACTCAGTCGACGCCAAGCTTGGTGGGATAAAAATCGACGGCCGATTAGCCGCTTGACGGCAACGTGGAGGCGGAAATCTTCATAACCTTGTGCTCCGAAGGAGGAGGTTATCGAGGCGGATAAGGAGGAGGCAAAGGCAATGGCCGGCTTTCTCAGGTTCATGGCCGGACATGGTGGTCGGGGCCCGGTGATCGTTTAAATTAGGTTTACAGTAGGTTTTTGTACGGTTTGTGCGATATATGTAATGAATTTCATCATATTTTTAGGAAAAGTTCTCGAAATGTAATGAATTTCATCCGATCAATTTGAAATTTGCTTTGTTTGCATGAATTTCGTCCGGTTAGTTCATATAGTTGTCGAAAGGTATGCGAGCAGCATTGGATGGAATCCATCAGTGACCTCGGAAAGATGCCGGTGTAAATTTGAGGGCCAGCGCTGGAGATGCCCTAACTATCATGCTATAATCGCTAACAGTGCTCCAATATTTCACAGGGAACAGTTATCCCTCGATCAAAATCCGATCCGCCGTGTTCCGCACTCCTCCCACGTAAGAGTGTAGACTCTTGCTTACATAAAAATGGAGCAAGTGGATGGCACTATAGCACGTCATATCACTCAAACTAGCCTGCCTAACACACGGGAAAGCACCGCCCTCGTCATTTTGTTCTGGATTTCTATCAATCGATCGCACGAAAATGTTACGCTTTGCAAGTTCAAAAGGAAAAGGTGGCACACTTACAACTCATACGCGTCATGTTCACGTTGCACCCCCGACAGTCCGGCTCGCACGCCACGTCGTGTTCACGTGTTGTCTTGCATTTTCACTGACATGTGGGACTGCAATTGAATAAACCGTTGATAGCCAAAATCTAATCGCTCGGCGGGCGTCGGCTGAGAGGAGAGTGACGAGGGAGGGAGAAGAGATCACCCGCCCGCCGTGCACAGACTGCAAGAAATATGTGGTTATAATGTGAGGTGGGCCATGCGGGAGTCCACACCACTTCCGAGTAGATGAGTCAACTTTGTACTACTAACTTTGAAACGGAGGGAGTACAAATCCTAGGTGGGCTTGTTTGCCCTAGTGGGTTTTAGTTCTAGGACGTGGTACAGTGACGTCCATTTTTCATGAAGAAGCGGAATTCAATGAAGTCATGATGGTTCTATTGGAAATATGAGAAAATTACAATGATATTTAATCCGAATACACAAGAAATAGATCATGACATCAGTAACACAGACTGTACTAAGCATGCTAACTAGCATAGCAGATGAACCGATCAAATCTAGGGCACATACTAAAAGCATGGATTCTACCACGACCTTGAACAAGAAGGACAGAATCACATACGGTGCAACGGGAGCATCACCGCCGGTGTTCATGTTGTCTCCCATGTCGTTGAGGAAGAGGTAGAATTCATGCTTTTAGCATGTGCCCTAGATTTGATCGGTTCATCTGCTATGCTAGTTAGGATGCTTAGTACAATCTATGTTATTGCTGTCATGATTTATTTCCTGTTTATTTGGATTAAATATCATAGTAATTTGCTCATATTTCCAACAATCCAAAAACCTGATCGCCCCTCTCCTGTATAGGATCACAAGAGGCGGGGTTCCGGAGGCCTGCTGCCCCTTCTCGTGATGCACGCCATAAGGAGGGATGGAGAAGACTTGCGTGGCGGCGCAATGATCTGGAACGGTGGTGAGAACCCATATGTTGTGGCGGTCGCTAGGGTAGACGTCTGCCTGACTATATAATGCGGACCGGGTATGTCATGGAGAAAACCCCATGTCCAAGTAACAGCCCCACGATCCAAAAGGATCGGAAACGGCTGAGCAATTAACGCGTCCGTTAATTACGATTTATTAATTATTCCCGAGCAGCAAAATATAGACAACGTGCATAGCTCTGTCCTCGGCTCGGCTCATTCTCGCAACCCGTGGCGCGTCGTGACGAGGTGTGACGAGCGAGGAGGAGCGCACATTTAGGTCTCATCTTCTCATGCTCATACATGTGGTAGAAGAGCTAACCTTATAAAGAGGTGCAACTCTCTCTCAACTTCCGTGGTGGGACTAAACTTTAGTGCCACTCACTCCACTCACATGTGTGCATGAATGGGGCAAGTGAATTTCAGAATTTTAGTTCGGCTTTGGGCCAAAGGCCTACTAGCGAGGTGGGCCATGCAAGAGTCCAACCGCTTTCCAGTAGATGAGTCAACTTTGTACTACTAAATTTGGCCTAGTGGGTTTTAGTGATATGACGTGGTACAGTGCCGTCCAGTTTTCATGAAGAAGTGGAATTCAACGAAGTCATGATGGTTCCACAAAGTTACTCTACCCGTAGTACTGCTACCACAGGCGAAGACTGGACGATAGTGTACCAGGTCATATCACTAAAACCCACTAGGCCAAACTAGCCCGCCTAGATTTTGCACTCCCTCCATTTCAAAGTTAGTAGTACAAAGTTGACTTTTGCATGTACTATAGCTCGCACAGTAGCTAGCCTACTAACACCAAGGATCATCAAATAAGCCCTACTAATATGATAAACAGTTCAAACTTACATCTAAGCATGCCATATATTACATCAATAGCTGGTGAGGATACATCTGTTTCCATAACTCAGAGAGGGTTCGCATGATTCACTATCAAACAAAAGTAGCATGTACCATCCACACAAGACAGTACACTAGCCCTAAGATGGTTTGATAACACGCATCGTTCTGGTAATTAATCACAGGGCAATGCAAACTACCCTGAAAGATTAGCGCCACCAACTATTTCTTGTCATCGATCTCTCGGGCAATGACCACAACACGGACAGCGGCATGGAATTGATCTCTGGGGCGATGTCCATAGGACTGACCGCGACATCGGAATTGTTCTCTGGGGCGATGTCCACAGGATGGACTGCGGCATCGGAATCGATCTCCGGGGCGATGCCAACAGGACCGACCGTGACATCGAAAACGATCTCTGGGGCATTGTCCACAGGACGGGCCGCGACATCGGAAACATCAAGGACATCCACCGGCACCTTCACAACCCTAACATATTAGCAAGCACATTGCTAATAATCAAAATCCACAACTTTCGGTAATAAGCCATTATTTTGTACCTTGTGCAGCTCACCAGGGGATCCCATCCCTCTAGGGGCCATCACCTTGCCAGGGGAATACTGCTTCTCAACGGCGGCTATCTCCTCAAACTCGGCCTTGAGCCTCGCATAGGTGGCCATCAGAGTTTCTGGGGTAGGCACAATGGGGCCCTTGCTATTCTTCCAACTTTCTTTGAGGAGTTCGTCCGCCAATGTATTCAACTCTTTGGCTAGTGCTTGTTTCTAGGAGTTCTTCGTCTCCATGGGTTGGCCCTCAAACATGGTAAACTCGTTGGTCAGTGCTCGCTTCCTGGAGATCGCTGTCTCCAGTGGGTTGTCCGTCGGCAACTCTTTGCCTAGTGCTCCAGGATCCATCAATGAACTGACAAACAAAAAGCAATCGAAAGGAAACCACAATCACAATGAAAACGGGAAAAGAATAGGATGTGAGAATCGGTCGGTGCTTCGCAAAAAGAAGATTCTTGGAATGAAAATATAGCAGCATCACTGATTCGCCCACCTTTCCTTCATCAGTACAGAAGAAAAATGGCAGAAGTGAGCAGCCTCGAGTGAGGTTTTCTTCAAGAAAGGGGAGAAAGGGCTTCAACGAGCGTTCCAGTGAAATGATGGTTGCTTCGTCGACTCCAACTTCGAGGCCACTTTACCACTATTGGTAAAGGTGTGGGTTTCGTGATATGACGGGTCATGACGGCCGCACCGGGTTGACTGGTGAGTTTCGACTGTAGCACCTCGCTGTGATTTGGTGGATGGCACGCGGGCCCGAATGCTTTGATGTCCCGCATGTACATAGAGCGGCTAGTCATATAGGAGTGGTCAATATTGTGCACCGCGACCAAGGCGGAAAGGAAAACAAGAGAACTACGTAATTAATGCATGATTTTAATTAGGGTAGTTTTGTAAAGTAGGAGATACATTCCTCCAATCACAAAATGCCTTGGTTTATGAGATTTGAGATTTGAGCCCTATAAACCGGAAGGGAGATTTGAGATTTGAGATTTGAGATACTGAACGCGGTGTAGTCACTTGTTCGAATCTCTAGAAAGACTTATACCACATGATTCTTTGCTTCTTCTTACTATTACATACTACTTTGCCGACATGTGGGACAGCCAGCAGCATCCGGGTGGACGTAATACGTGTCATGCACCAGATTAGAGTGTGGAACGGAAGGGGGGCATCACCCTAGTCGTACCGCCTGGCCTTGTTTGGATACTCTAACTTAGTTAAAGGATAGAGTTAGATTTTTTTGGGTTAGTTGAGTTCAAACTAGTCCAAACTAACTCTAACACATGGATCCAAATAGTGACCCAAACTAACCCACCTGTTTCAATATTTTTGGGTTAGTTGAGTTCAAACTAACCCAAACTAACTCTACACATGGATCCAAACAGTAACGCGCCGTCAAATCGCACAGTTCGACCTTTCGAGCAGTAAGTAAGTTGAATCCGCTACTCCCTCACCCTCCTCGCCTCTCCGTCAAACCGCCTACGCGAAAACTGCCGCGCGTACTGCCCGGTAAAAGCCCCGCCCTTAATTTTTAACTACGCGAAAATAATTCGAGCTTGTTCGTTCTATATAAACACTAGTATTGTATGTTTATTCACACATGGGGTTGTTTAATGAATGGAGGGCCGGGGAGCACAAGTTGTGACGCCCGAGACCGACGTCCCAGAAGATTCCAGAAGTTTCCCGAAGATTCCAGATGTTCCGGGGTCTCCCGTGTGTTCTTTTTGCTTGTGTTATTTATTTTTGCATTGCATCATGTCATCATGCCATCATGTCATTTTAGTTTTGCATCTCAACCTAAATAATTCGTGTGGGCCTTCGGTCCATTTAAATCGAGGGAAGAATGTCTTCTCTTTATAACATATAAAAGTCTCTCAATATCTAGGGAGCTATATTTATTAATTATTCCATTGCTTCGGAATCACCATAACACACTTGCATAATTTTCCCCATGTCTCTTAATTCTAGTTCTCCGTCAAAACCTTGCCAATAATTCTTTTCCGTTGTTTCGAGGTTCCTCCGAAAATTTGAACATTTTTGGAGACTTCATTAATCAAGTCTTAGTTCAAACTATTTGAATTAAAATTCAAATATGTTTGAATTATTTTTCCGTTCATGCCTTTCTTATTTTTCTCGGACTTTGCTCTTTTTATGCTGGCCGAGAAAAATAACCTCTTGTGATAACTTTTGCCCTAACTCCTCCTTCCTTTTCTTTCTCCTTGCCGTTTTTCTGTTTTTTTAGAAAACAGCAGAACCCCTTCTTTTTTTTATTTTATTTCTCAGCCCACCGGCCTCCTGGCCATCTGGGCTTCAACCTCCTTTTTTTTTCCTCTCCTCCTTTGGCCCAGCCTCTATCTAGGCCCAGCCGCACCAGGCCTCTCTCCTTCCCTCTTGGGCCTCTTCCAGTCCTCTTGGCCCATCTGGCCCGGTAGCCAGGCCAAACCCTAGCCCGACCGCACTCTCCTCCCGTTTCCTCTCGCTCTCCCTCTGCGCCGCAATCCCTCGAGCCCTCTGTCTCGCTCTCTCTTCCCCCGCACTCGATCTCCTCCCGAGACCCCGCAGCCTTCGAGCCCTCTGCGCGTCCTCCCTTTCCCTTCCCGCGCAGGCCCCCTCGCCCTCTTCCTCGCCAGCGGCCAGGGGTCGCCGCGCCCGTCGCGACGAGCGCCAGGAGGCGGCCGCGCGATTCCTGCCCGATCTCCCCTTCGTTCCCGAGCCGTCGCCCGTTCCCGCGCGACCTCCCCTTCGGTCTCCAGCAGCCGCGGCCAGGGGAGCTGCCCTCGCCAGCGACTCGAGCCCGAAGCCCCTCGTCCTCCCGTCGCCGCGGGAGTCCAGCTCCGACGCGCCCCCGTCTCCAGAAGCCAGGCCGGACGCGGCCATCCTCCTCTCTGCGCGCTCCCTTCGTCCTCCAGGAGCCCGAGCGTTCCTCCGTTCCAGTGGCCTCCCGCGCCACCTTTCCCTCCTCCGCGCCCGTCTTCTGCAGCGCCCCGTGCGGCCCCCTCTCGAGCCCGCAGCGCCGAGGCCAAGGCCCCTGCCTCGCAGTGCTGCTGCCTGGCCTCGTCGTTCCGAGACTTGCTGCTGTAGTTTGTTTTTTTTGTTTTGTTGCATGTGCTGTATTTTTGACAGATGACCGAACGAGTTTACGGCGACCCGACCAAGTACCTCTTCGATAAGTACCTCTACACAGCGAAACGACTAGTACATCTACCGTCGCCGAAGACCGCGTGTACCTCTACGATACGAGAACGCCGACACAAGACGATGCGACAAGTACCCCTTCGATGCGCCGAGACCAAGTTCCACTACGTCCACGACGACTCGAACGACTACCGATGACCGTGAACAACTACCGCCGTCGTGGAACCGCCAAGACGAACGGAACAACTACTTCCCACTACGAACGTGTACCCCTACGAACGCCGACGTGACAAGTACCTCTTCGGAAACGGAAACGCCTACGTGAACGTCTACCGTCGCCCCGAGTACATCTACCGTCGCCGAGTACCACTACTTCCTCTACCGTCGCCCGAGTACAACTACCGCCACGTGAACGACTTCTTCCACTACGTCTCGAACCGCCCCGAAACGCACGCTTCAAAGGTATAACCCCGAGACGTGACCCGTGAATGCTTGCTTGTGTTGTATGAAATGTTTCCCGTGTGAGCACCGTGTCTGTTTCGTCCCTTTTGTTGTTCCTCGGTTGCCTCGTCACCGACTCGTGGGAACCCGGCAACGGGATCGCCCACCTTTCATCTCGTTTGACTCGCTCACGCCGTCTACCTTTTGCATCGGTCTCTCAACGAGTACCGGAACCGAGATGTTGCGTTGCATCATTTTCGGATCGTTGCCGTGGCACTCTTTCCTTCCACCGCGGTGACAAATGCTTCATATCTCTTTTATGTCAACCTTTTAATAAACTTGCATATACTTGCTCATGTCATCCGCATCATGTTAACAACATTAATATATGTTAAATTGTTGTTTGCTTTATAATTATTAAACATGCTCATGGGGATTTTCCGGTTATGTTGTTGTTATTCTCCGGCCTCATTTAAATTGCCTAATAGTGTAGTTTCTTTATGTTTCACCTCTTGCCATGCTAAAAACTTTTAACCTTGTCTTGTAAATAACAAGAGTCAATTAAATAATTAAATGTGGTGTTTCGTCAATATGCAACTCGTTGCATATTGATCTCCACTTAACTTGTAGTATTTGTTTGTGCACTTTGCCATGCCATGCATATTTAAACCGGACATGCATCATGCTTGTTTGCGCATCGTATGCCATGTTTATGATATGTGTGTTTACCGTGTTGTTTGTTTCTTTCCGGTTTGCTTCTCTTGATAGCTTCGGTTTCGTTCCGGAGTTGTGAGGATTCTCTCGACTGTTGCTCCGTCTTCTTCTTGGATCCGTTCTTCTCCTTTGTGGAATTCCAGGCAAGATGACCGAACCAGGATACCTTTACTATCTTTGCCTATTGCTAGAAGTCACGATCTATAGTTTTGCCTCGATGCCCATGTCTTCTTGTCAGCCTCCTACTTGTAACCAATTGCCATGTTTAACCAACCTACCTATGCAAACCGTTGCTTGGCTAAGTACGCTGCGCTCAGCCCTTCTTATAGCATTGTTAGTTGCAGGTGAAGATTGAAGATGCTTGCTTCATGTTGAAGTTTGGTTGGGTTATATCACACTATATAAATGCTTAAAATGAAATCATCTATATACTGGCAAGGGTGGAAGGCTAAGCCTTTTGCTTGGTGATTTGTTCCACTCATGCCGTTAGGAACCGTATAAACCGGTGTTATGTTCCTTGATTATGCGTTCCTAACACGGTTGGGGTGTATGGGACCCCCTTGATAAACCGCTAAGTGCTAAGTCTTTTCCAGCAAGTCCCAACATTGGTACTATTTGCCTAATAACTAATAAAAAAAACTTGCATGTGGACTAGCTATCCCTTTTATTTTTAATTCAACAACCCCGGGCCAGTGCTCCACATGAGTGTTGGTCCGAAACGAGCGGACTGCGGGGACACCTCAAGGAAACTCGAGGGCTGGTAAAAACCCGTAGGATGTCTCATCCGATCGTGTCCTGAGACTTAGATACGCGCGGCTACTATCAGGGTGTCGACACGCCGGGAGGATTTGCTGGATTAGCCTTACCTTAGTTCGGTTTAACTTGAGCACGGGATTCCGAGAATACTCGGGTCTTCCCACCTATGGAGTTGCGACTCCGCGGATCGTGGGCTTGTGATGGGCCAAGTTGGAACACCCCTGCAGGGTTTGAACTTTCGAAAGCCGTGCCCGCGGTTATGTGGCAGATGGGAGCTTGTTAATTCCAGTTGTAGATAACTTGACACAATGTTTCCAATACACTACCAGCGTGTGTACCGTGACTGTCAATTTCCGAATAGGGATTCGGGAGTTGAACACGGTGGGGTTATGTTTGACCGGCTTTAGCTAGGATCACTTCGTGATCATCTCTCGACCGAGGCACTTCTCTTCTCGCTCTCTTTTACGTAAGTTAGTGCTAGTTGCTGCTGCAGACTCTTGTTGTTCCTTCACCTCTCGTTCTTTTCTTCAGCCTTTTCCCTCACCTAAAAGGCTTAAATAGTTCTGTTACCCGGGAACGGGATTGCTGAGTCCTCTGTGGCTCACAGTTACTTCACCACACCAGTTGCAGGTTCAGCCGAGTTTGATGCAGAAGTTGGCTCAGTTCTTCACCCGGGAGTTCGATGAAGAGTGTGGCCGTTTGCTTGGAACGTTTCGATGTTCAGTAGTGGTTTCTACTAGGATTCGATCCTGACCTGTGGCTTTATGTTGTTTTGGTATCTTTCTTTTGGATCTTCACCCGTAGTCGGGTTGTGATGTTCTGAATGATGTATTGCTTATGTAATGTATTGTGTGAAGTGGCGAGTGTAAGCCAACTATCTCCTTTTGCAATTTAATCCCTCTTTTACATGAGTCGTGCAAAGATACCAAACTTGAGATCATTCTAGGATGGGCTTATACCTTTAAGTCGTGCCTCGACACGTAGGAGGTATAGTCCCATCCTGGGCATTACAAGTTGGTATTCAGAGCCTTCTCCGACCTAGAAGCCCCACTGATTGATCGAATCGTTGACGGTTGAGTCTAGGCACACACTGAAAACTTTTTGAGTCCTATATTATATCGGAGAGTAGGATTTCTGTTTGCTTCTCATCCCCTTTCTCTCTGGTGAGGACTCCTGACGATTACTCTTTTCTCTTCTACTTTCAAAAATTGCACCAAATTTTTTTTAGGATCCCGCGAGTATTCTGGGATTGTTTCGATGTTCTTGTGACAAGGATATTGTTCTCGATGCCTCCTGTTCCCGAGGAGTTGAGCTTCGGGGTATCATTGACACAAGCATATCGCGGCAGTACTAAATACTTAAGACGGCCGACATCGAAAATCTCTCCTATACGGCCAGTGGCAAGATAACCCCGACATCACCCAGTACTGGGGAGGTAGTTCGAGAGTATTGCCATAGCTTGTTATAGTGGATGCTTTTCGAAGGTCCGAGGTAAACAGTTTCCGAGAAAGACTGGTTATGTGTTGAAGGATGGATACACCTGGATGTAGGTTTAGAGTTGATTGCGCGGTGCTTCCCGTGTATCCCCAACACCTGATTGCATAACTGGAAACTTTCGGAAATCTATAGGCGGGTTCATCTAGTAGTTCTAGACATTCTTCCAACGGATGCTCGATATGAAGTTTGGGGTTCTACATTGAGTGAAGTGGTTTTATGGACTTGTTCTGATCGGGAGTTGCATCTTAAAGGGTCCTTGGCTATGCTGATCCGGGGATTGCAAAACCTTTTCGTAACGCGTTCATATGCTCTCAGCACAAAGATGTTAGAACGAAACTCCTCTCTTGTGTTTGTTCCTGTCCGTACCTTGTTGTTTTTCTTATTTTCCTTTTATTCTCCAAGTGGCTTCTCGTCTAGTTGATGTACCTGCGGAATTCATTCGTTCAATTCTTTGCTCGGATGATATTGTGAAGATCATGTTGCATATCTATCCTTTGTTCTTGTTTTGATTCTGGTATTCGAGTTGCTTCGATGTCAAATGTTGATTCCAGACCTTTCCTAATTGGTGTTCTCATATTCCTATGGGAGTGCTAATTCCTCTTGATCATCAAGATGGTCATGTTAAATTCTTTTTCAACCGGTGTCCTTTTGCTCATCTCAAGTTGTCTTTGTTTTCCCCACCCTCCCACGCTTCTTCTTCTTGGAGCCAGCAATTCTCAATGAAGTATCTATTTTATTCATGTGATGTTTCTTCATTCATTTTCCTTCAATATTCTTCTCCGGTGGATGTAATTCAAGATTTCAGTTTAATCTTATCCTTTTTCCTCATTTCACAATGCTTTCTTATTCCGGTGCACCAATTAATCATTCTCCTCTTGCTATTCATATCCGGAGTGTTCAAGATATCTCAGAAGATTCATAATTCCATTCTTAATCCGTTCAAACTATTTTGAGGATTATCATCTTATTCAAGCCATTTAAGTCAACCGGTGCAATATCTCTTAAGCAATCTTTTCCAATGGTGATTTCTTTTGAGTGGGCCCTAACCCACAGGTCTTTTCCCAGGATCTTACCTGACTCTTCTTTTTCCGGAGTATTCTCAAATTCTTTTCAAGTGTGACGTAAGAATGATCCCCATCAGTCACATGCCTTCTCCAAGATCGCTTCAAATTCTTTTTCATCATTGGTTCAACCTTCTAATTCTTCATTCCGGAGTGCTAAACAATTCTTATGGCATTTCTCGTCTTCATTCTCAACATTTGAAGACCGGAGAAGTGTTTCTCTTAAATCTTGGCCGTTCTCTTGAAGATTCGTGGTTCTAGCTTCTTGTCATCCTCATAATTGTTTTCGATTGTGAGGAAATCCTTTCATACCATCCGAAGCATTTCATGAATTATTTTCTTTGTGATCCTCCGAAGGCCATCATTTCAGAATATTTCTTCGTTCTCAGTTTTCAACCTCGTCCTCCAAATATTCTTCATTGATGTCTCTTCGTTCGTCTCTATATTCTTACGGTGGTTCATTCTAGTTTACCTTTCCGTTGTTATCATTTTAATTCACTCGTTCTCTCATAATCCTACCGGTGCTTCGTTGAATATTTACCCAAGCTTGTGCTAGATCTCTCTTTAATTCTTTGCAATGAGAATAAGTAGTATGACAAATCCTTTGGTTGTCATCAATTTAAATTGATGAAGGAGATGCATCACATAATTCTTATTCTTATTCCTTCTAGGTGATTTAATTCTTTTGTCTGGAGCTTGTTCATCATATCATATCCTTGGTTCTAAGTTTTTCATCTTATTTTCCGGAGCTCCAAGTTATTTCAATTATCATTTCAAGCTCCAACTAATTCATCGCGGGCCTTGAATCTTATTCTTTTCATCTTTCACTTCTCATGCTTTCATTACCGGAGTTCTCATGGTGGTTCATCATCATTTAATTCATCCTCATAGTCTTCATCAAGATTCTTGTTGGAGCCCAAGCATTCTTCATCATGCTTTCCAATTGCAATTCTTTCTCCCGTATCTTTGCAGATGGTGTTATGTCATTCTTGATAATTTTCCTCCATGTTTCATGTTTCACGAGTTATCAAGAATGAGATATTTAAAACCATCATTTCTTTCTCTTTAGGAGATCTTTTCTACCCTTCAATTTATTCATTGGAGTTATCTTGGGTTATATTTCACCTAAAGCTTTCCCTAAGGATTGTTGCTAATTATGGTGCTTATATATGACCCAAGTTCTTCATTATCATTCCCGTGAAATAAGTTTTTCATCTCCTTGTTGATCTCAATCCAATCAATTGTTTTCCAATAGTGGCTGGTTGTCACCTCATAATTTTGAGATGTTTTCCATAAGCCCACATCAAGCTTATTCTTCTCGTTGTTGAAATTCCAACAACTCTATTCAACCCTTCTTCGTAAGATGCTCTTTCAAATTTAATTTTGGGAGAAGTTGTCATTTTCTTCTCTGTTCAATTTTTTTCATTGAGCTATATTCTATTCTTTCATTCCGGAGGCATTGTGATGTTGCTCTCTCCAAACCATCATCTTGTTTTATCGAGATCATGTTCTTTCCCTTGCTTATCATTTAACCGGAGTGTTGTATTCTTCATTCTAGTTCCGTCATTTTATCTAGTTTTGCCTATCTTTTAACCGGAGTGCTGTCTGAATCTTTCTTACCCTTGTGCCATTCTTTTAATTGTTTCGGAGGTTATATGCTGTTGATTTCATCAACTATCATCCATCTTCTCTAGTTCTTGTTCAATTCCTTCCATTTTCAGACGGAGTGCTGCCCAAATTCTGTCATTCTTATTCCTTGGCTATACCATTGCGGTTTCAAATTCTTTTGTCATCCGTGAGCTCTTGTTTCATGTCTTCAACCTACAAGGTTCTTGTTATGCTCCTAGTTACTCTTTTCTAACGGAGTGCACTTAACTTCGTTCATCTCCGTTGCATTTTTTTTTCTTCTTTCATCTTGTTCAACCTCTTAAGGTTGTTTGGTTTCACTCGTCTGTCAAAGAAGCAACTTTGTTTTACCTCTTCCTCTTTCGTTTTTACCCGGTGATATCTCTAGGATCTCGGGTCGAGATCCTCTGTTAGTGTGGGAGAGTTGTGACGCCCGAGACCGACGTCCCAGAAGATTCCAGAAGTTTCCCGAAGATTCCAGATGTTCCGGGGTCTCCCGTATGTTCTTTTTGCTTGTGTTATTTATTTTTGCATTGCATCATGTCATCATGCCATCATGTCATTTTATTTTTGCATCTCAACCTAAATAATTCGTGTGATGTCTTCTCTTTATAACATATAAAAGTCTCTCAATATCTAGGGAGCTATATTTATTAATTATTCCATTGCTTCGGAATCACCATAACACACTTGCATAATTTTCCCCATGTCTCTTAATTCTAGTTCTCCGTCAAAACCTTGCCAATAATTCTTTTCCGTTGTTTCGAGGTTCCTCCGAAAATTTGAACATTTTTGGAGACTTCATTAATCAAGTCTTAGTTCAAACTATTTGAATTAAAATTCAAATATGTTTGAATTATTTTTCCGTTCATGCCTTTCTTATTTTTCTCGGACTTTGCTCTTTTTATGCTAGCCGAGAAAAATAACCTCTTGTGATAACTTTTGCCCTAACTCCTCCTTCCTTTTCTTTCTCCTTGCCGTTTTTCTGTTTTTTTAGAAAACAGCAGAACCCCTTCTTTTTTTTATTTTATTTCTCAGCCCACCGGCCTCCTGGCCATCTGGGCTTCAACCTCCTTTTTTTTCCTCTCCTCCTTTGGCCCAGCCTCTATCTAGGCCCAGCCGCACCAGGCCTCTCTCCTTCCCTCTTGGGCCTCTTCCAGTCCTCTTGGCCCATCTGGCCCGGTAGCCAGGCCAAACCCTAGCCCGACCGCACTCTCCTCCCGTTTCCTCTCGCTCTCCCTCTGCGCCGCAATCCCTCGAGCCCTCTGTCTCGCTCTCTCTTCCCCCGCACTCGATCTCCTCCCGAGACCCCGCAGCCTTCGAGCCCTCTGCGCGTCCTCCCTTTCCCTTCCCGCGCAGGCCCCCTCGCCTTCTTCCTCGCCAGCGGCCAGGGGTCGCCGCGCCCGTCGCGACGAGCGCCAGGAGGCGGCCGCGCGATTCCTCCCCGATCTCCCCTTCGTTCCCGAGCCGTCGCCCGTTCCCGCGCGACCTCCCCTTCGGTCTCCAGCAGCCGCGGCCAGGGGAGCTGCCCTCGCCAGCGACTCGAGCCCGAAGCCCCTCGTCCTCCCGTCGCCGCGGGAGTCCAGCTCCGACGCGCCCCCGTCTCCAGAAGCCAGGCCGGACGCGGCCATCCTCCTCTCTGCGCGCTCCCTTCGTCCTCCAGGAGCCCGAGCGTTCCTCCGTTCCAGTGGCCTCCCGCGCCACCTTTCCCTCCTCCGCGCCCGTCTTCTGCAGCGCCCCGTGCGGCCCCCTCTCGAGCCCGCAGCACCGAGGCCAAGGCCCCTGCCTCGCAGTGCTGCTGCCTGGCCTCGTCGTTCCGAGACTTGCTGCTGTAGTTTGTTTTTTTTGTTTTGTTGCCTGTGCTGTATTTTTGACAGATGACCGAACGAGTTTACGGCGACCCGACCAAGTACCTCTTCGATAAGTACCTCTACACAGCAAAACGACTAGTACATCTACCGTCACCGAAGACCGCGTGTACCTCTACGATACGAGAACGCCGACACAAGACGATGCGACAAGTACCCCTTCGATGCGCCGAGACCAAGTTCCACTACGTCCACGACGACTCGAACGACTACCGATGACCGTGAACAACTACCGCCGTCGTGGAACCGCCAAGACGAACGGAACAACTACTTCCCACTACGAACGTGTACCCCTACGAACGCCGACGCGACAAGTACCTCTTCGGAAACGGAAACGCCTACGTGAACGTCTACCGTCGCCCCGAATACATCTACCGTCGCCGAGTACCACTACTTCCTCTACCGTCGCCCGAGTACAACTACCGCCACGTGAACGACTTCTTCCACTACGTCTCGAACCGCCCCGAAATGCACGCTTCAAAGGTATAACCCCGAGACGTGACCCGTGAATGCTTGCTTGTGTTGTATGAAATGTTTCCCGTGTGAGCACCGTGTCTGTTTCGTCCCTTTTGTTGTTCCTCGGTTGCCTCGTCACCGACTCGTGGGAACCCGGCAACGGGATCGCCCACCTTTCATCTCGTTTGACTCGCTCACGCCGTCTACCTTTTGCATCGGTCTCTCAACGAGTACCGGAACCGAGATGTTGCGTTGCATCATTTTCGGATCGTTGCCGTGGCACTCTTTCCTTCCACCGCGGTGACAAATGCTTCATATCTCTTTTATGTCAACCTTTTAATAAACTTGCATAAACTTGCTCATGTCATCCGCATCATGTTAACAACATTAATATATGTTAAATTGTTGTTTGCTTTATAATTATTAAACATGCTCATGGAGATTTTCCGGTTATATTGTTGTTATTCTCCGGCCTCATTTAAATTGCCTAATAGTGTAGTTTCTTTATGTTTCACCTCTTGCCATGCTAAAAACTTTTAACCTTGTCTTGTAAATAACAAGAGTCAATTAAATAATTAAATGTGGTGTTTCGTCAATATGCAACTCGTTGCATATTGATCTCCACTTAACTTGTAGTATTTGTTTGTGCACTTTGCCATGCCATGCATATTTAAACCGGACATGCATCATGCTTGTTTGCGCATCGTATGCCATGTTTATGATATGTGTGTTTACCGTGTTGTTTGTTTCTTTCCAGTTTGCTTCTCTTGATAGCTTCGGTTTTGTTCCGGAGTTGTGAGGATTCTCTCGACTGTTGCTCCGTCTTCTTCTTGGATCCGTTCTTCTCCTTTGTGGAATTCCAGGCAAGATGACCGAACCAGGATACCTTTACTATCTTTGCCTATTGCTAGAAGTCACGATCTATAGTTTTGCCTCGATGCCCATGTCTTCTTGTCAGCCTCCTACTTGTAACCAATTGCCATGTTTAACCAACCTACCTATGCAAACCGTTGCTTGGCTAAGTACGCTGCGCTCAGCCCTTCTTATAGCATTGTTAGTTGCAGGTGAAGATTGAAGATGCTTGCTTCATGTTGAAGTTTGGTTGGGTTATATCACACTATATAAATGCTTAAAATGAAATCATCTATATACTGGCAAGGGTGGAAGGCTAAGCCTTTTGCTTGGTGATTTGTTCCACTCATGCCGTTAGGAACCGTATAAACCGGTGTTATGTTCCTTGATTATGCGTTCCTAACATGGTTGGGGTGTATGGGACCCCCTTGATAAACCGCTAAGTGCTAAGTCTTTTCCAGCAAGTCCCAACATTGGTACTATTTGCCTAATAACTAATAAAAAAACTTGCATGTGGACTAGCTATCCCTTTTATTTTTAATTCAACAACCCCGGGCCAGTGCTCCACATGAGTGTTGGTCCGAAACGAGCGGACTGCGGGGCCACCTCAAGGAAACTCGAGGGCTGGTAAAAACCCGTAGGATGTCTCATCCGGTCGTGTCCTGAGACTTAGATACGCGCGGCTACTATCAGGGTGTCGACACGCCGGGAGGATTTGCTGGATTAGCCTTACCTTAGTTCGGTTTAACTTGAGCACGGGATTCCGAGAATACTCGGGTCTTCCCACCTATGGAGTTGCGACTCCGCGGATCGTGGGCTTGTGATGGGCCAAGTTGGAACACCCCTGCAGGGTTTGAACTTTCGAAAGCCGTGCCCGCGGTTATGTGGCAGATGGGAGCTTGTTAATTCCGGTTGTAGATAACTTGACACAATGTTTCCAATACACTACCAGCGTGTGTACCGTGACTGTCAATTTCCGAATAGGGATTCGGGAGTTGAACACGGTGGGGTTATGTTTGACCGGCTTTAGCTAGGATCACTTCGTGATCATCTCTCGACCGAGGCACTTCTCTTCTCGCTCTCTTTTACGTAAGTTAGTGCTAGTTGCTGCTGCAGACTCTTGTTGTTCCTTCACCTCTCGTTCTTTTCTTCAGCCTTTTCCCTCACCTAAAAGGCTTAAATAGTTCTGTTACCCGGGAACGGGATTGCTGAGTCCTCTGTGGCTCACAGTTACTTCACCACACCAGTTGCAGGTTCAGCCGAGTTTGATGCAGAAGTTGGCTCAGTTCTTCACCCGGGAGTTCGATGAAGAGTGTGGCCGTTTGCTTGGAACGTTTCGATGTTCAGTAGTGGTTTCTACTAGGATTCGATCCTGACCTGTGGCTTTATGTTGTTTTGGTATCTTTCTTTTGGATCTTCACCCGTAGTCGGGTTGTGATGTTCTGAATGATGTATTGCTTATGTAATGTATTGTGTGAAGTGGCGAGTGTAAGCCAACTATCTCCTTTTGCAATTTAATCCCTCTTTTACATGAGTCGTGCAAAGATACTAAACTTGAGATCATTCTAGGATGGGCTTATACCTTTAAGTCGTGCCTCGACACGTAGGAGGTATAGTCCCATCCTGGGCATTACACAAGTGAACTATACTACTACTAGTAGTATGTAGGAGTCGTACAGGTAGTCACCTTAAATAGAGAGTTTCTTTTCTTTAATGCACGTAGACAAATTGAAACGCTTGTTGTGGAGAGAAAAAGATAATCACTCCGCTATATATGTACGCAGGGGCCTGAGTGCTTGCTTTACTAGCGTTGCTCTCTTCATTCTCTCATCCTTTCTAGGTCTAAAAAAGACAGCGGTAGCGACATTTTCTCTCTTCTCATCGCTGGTCACAGATCCGGCCAGATCACTTCGGCCGGTGTGTGTAGAGGACTAAAAGGTGCATCGTTCACATGGTCATCGCCGGCGAGGAAGGAAACCCTCAGCTGCCGGAGGGGCCCGATCCTCTTCCCGTGCCGTTCTCCCCGACACAGCGCCGGCTTGGGAGGTCCTCCGACCCTTCTTCCTCCCCGCCGTATTGTCCGCAGATCCGACCTGCCACCGCCGAGATCCCGACGACCCTTAGGTATAAGTTCTTAGAAAGCGGCCTTGCTCTACTGCCCCAGCTCCCCACGTGTCTGCATGTGCATCTTTTTCTACTCCCATCAGCTCTTCCAAAGCCACCTAAATTTATAGTATTATTAGAGGTTAAGATACTTCATGCATTCGAATCTAGGGCTATGTTCAAACAACGAAGAAAGCAGGGCAAGTTGTAGCATGAATCTAGGACTTGATTCAAAGAGGAAATAATATGGTGAAAGTAGTAGAGACCGGATACCCAACCGGTCTCTTGGTTGAAAAGGGAAATAATGGGAAAACGCAGTACAAACTGGATAAGGAACATATCTATTATTGGTTGAAAAAGGGATAGAAAGTTGCGGCTGGTGGACAAGTCAACAGAGTAAAAAGTCTCAGGATTAGATTTGCTGCCCTCACATAGTAAAAGGTCTCCAGGATTAGAATTGCTGCCCTCACATAGCAAAAGGTCTCAGGATTAGATTTTCTGCCCTCAAATACTAAAAGGTCTCCAGGATTAGGTTTGCTGCCCTCACATAGTAAAAGGTCTCCAGGATTAGATTCGATGCCCTCACATAGTACAAGGTATCCAGGATTAGGTTTGCTGCCCTCACATAGTAAAAGGTCTCAAGGAGTAGATTTGCTGCCCTCACATAGCATGAGCAAACTCGGCATCACCACTTTATTCCTTGTAGGTACATTGTGCTGATGCGTCCACTGTCGCATGTCCTTATACCAAACTTTTGCTGTTGTTAATGTAAGGGCGCATGTAAAATGAAGCGATCACACGGTTACCTTAGGGACATGTCTAACCAGTGTTATTGTTAATCTAATGCCTCCAGTGATAAGATGCAATTAAACTGTGTTACAAATGGCACTCCTGTTATTCTCACCAGTATGATAAGTAAGTTGCTCCTTTACGCTGCTGAGTGTTCTGGTGTCCCCACGGTCCCATGCCCTTAAACCAACTCTTTAGCTGCAGTTGATTTACTGTATTTGGTAAACATGCAATGCCACCATTAAAGTAATCCCATATTTGAGGAATCTCATTGTTGATCGTAATGCTTCTGGTAACATGAAGCATTGCTGACGTTTTAAAATTTCTACTGTCCTTGCGTGATTGCCATGAACATAATTAAGATGCTTCTTTTCATTTCGTATATGTTTCGTATATTCCTATTGACCAGCAACTATTTACTTTCTATCTTTTTGTGCAGATAGTGTCACATCCCTAGTTAGCACTTGCATTAGGGTTAGCTGGTGTGTGCATCATGTTTACTTTTCAAAGAAATTTGAAATGGGAATGACAGAAACCCCAGCACCCCTCTTCTAACAACTAGGGTTTGATAAAATATTTTCCAATGTACCCAAAATGCCCTTCAAAAATGTTCATCATTTCTGCCTGGGTCTCAAACCTTTGCTAAAATGGTGCACAATTTTCTAGGACATCCAAGGTCACTGGAATAAATCATATGGTATTTGAATTTGGGCATTTAAATGCTATAAAATATTTTAAATGCTCAAATAATCATAAACTATAATGTTTCCTACTGTTCATATTATATACAGTAGGCATGACAAGTGTTATGAGTTATAAAAATGCTCTGGCATTTTATTTAATTAAACAAAGTTGCAAAACAAATGAAACAGAAAAGAAATAGAAAAAAAGAGAGAGAGAAGAAGTTTACCTGGCGCCCCACCCGGCCCACCTGCCGGCCCAGCCAGCTGCCGCTCCAGCGAGCTGCTTGGCTCGGCCAGGAAGGCAGGCAGGTGCTCGACGGCGACCGCACTGTGCGCCACGCAGCTGCCCACCGCCCTGCTTCCTCCCCTCGCCGTCCTGGAGGGCTGGATCGGTCACACACGTCGCCCCCGACCTCGCAGACACCTCTCCCTCTCCCCAGCTCCTCTCCCTCGCTCTCCCCGCGCCATGGCCGACGCCGTCGTGCTCGCACCGTCGTAGAAGCCGCGCCCACCGTCGTCCCTGAGCCCCGCCTTGGTGTCCGTCATCTCCGCCGTCCTCGACTACTTCGAACAGGCCGAGCCCCGAGCGCTCGCCCGCCCTGGAGACGCCCCCGACCTCTTCTTCCCCAACTCCGGCCGCGGAGATCCCCCTCGCCGTTTCGCTCAGCTCCAACCACCCCCGAGCTCGCTCCGGCGCCTGCTGCAACCCATGTGAGCCTAGCTTCGTCCTCCCCCTCTCCGTTGGCTCTCTTCTCCCATGGAACGCACCGCACGAAGCTCACCTGCACGCACCGCCGCGGAGCTCGTCGCCGACGAGGCTCCGGCCATCCATTGGTCCGGCCACCGTGCCTATCAGCTTCACCATCACACGTAGATGTTGTAGGACTACTTCATGCTCTTCAACGAGCACCGCACCGTCGTTTTCGACTTCGCCGAACTCTGGCCGCCGCTGGACTCGTCGCCGGCGTCATCTCCGGCGACCCCGAGGCCAGCCACCACTTCCACTCGATGTGGTTTGCCTCCAACTACCCGTAGGTGTGCTCCGCCGTCGATTTGGCAGCCGGAGCACGAAACCCGCACCCCACCGCCGTGTTTGGCCTCGCCGGCGAGATGGACCTGTTTGACCACGGGTTTGACCCCCCTGGGTCACTGACATGTGGGCCCTGCCCGCAAGTCAAACCTAGTTTAGGTGTTAAGTTAATTCTAATTAGTTAATTAGTTAACTGTGACACTGACCAGTGGGTCCCACTGGTCAGGTTTGACCTGGACTGGCCCTGTTGACTTCCTGACGTCAGCATGATGTCATGCTGACGCAGTAAAGGATTTTCTGGGATTTTTAGATTTAAAAATAATTCAGGAAATTCCAGAAAATACCCTAAACTTCTAAAAATCATATAAAATCAACCATAGCTCAAATGGAAAAGATTTATATATGAAAAATGATCAGAAAAATCCAATCTTTCCAATGGCACTGGTTTCATGCATGTTTGAGCAAGTTAACCTTGCTGTATACTTAAAAACATGATAATGCACTTATTTAAATAATAGTTAAAATGCCAATTTGAATCTTTGATTCAAATAGGCTCAAACCCTTCTGGTTTTAGTTGCATTAGCCAACACACATGCATCTTGCCATGTCATAAGCATGCATCATATTGTTGCATTTGTTTGTTAATGATTGTATCGCCGGTATTCTCTGTGTTAGGTCCTGCTCCCGAGGATACTGCTGCGTATCCAGTTGAAGAGCAGTACCCGACAACCACTTTGTCAGGCAAGCAATCATTGATCATTCCGATACAAACCCAATCTTCTCGCTCCTGCTCTCTTTTACTGCATTAAGGCAACAGCGTGTGAACTGCTACTTGCTGCGGTAGTTGAACCCTATCCCTTGCATGAACTGTCATTGCCACAGTAAATAGTTGAAACCCACTAGCATGTGTAGGAGTTGATTGAGCCATGTGATGTGTGATCCACCATGCTATTTGTTTATGTTGCCTGCTATGCTTAGAGTTGTGTCTGGTCTGGTTCATCTGGCTGATGGATCAGAGTGAAATGATCATACCGATAAAGAGAGGGAAGTGTGGAACACGCTTGGTAAAGGTATCGATGAAAGGCCATGTAGGAGTACATGGTGTGTTGTTTCATTGGAATCATCCATAGGACCCGAGATCTGTGTGTGTGATTCAAGTTACAGTTACTACCACACATTGGGCCCTGAAATATGACCCCGCTCGACTTATTGACTGCCCTTGTACTCTGTCCAGGAGTTGCAACTAGTTTCTGGTGTTTATAGCTTACTGGAGGTCGGGCACAGCGCTGACCCTCGGGGTGGGCTGTGATGCGATAGGTACGTGGCACGGTGTACCGGTTGCCCGTTTGGTGACTCGGGAACCCTGTACATATCTTTTGGGGCCGTGAGCGACACCCCGGCCGGATCTCCCCACAGATGGAACCCAAATAGGCGATAAACCTGGACGAGAGACTTAAGTGGTTGGTTAGGTCGTGGCCTACACCCACGTCGGCTTTCGCTTGAAGTCTGCCAAGCACATGTCGTGTGCAGACGCTAAGTGGTGAAAACATGTGTGAAGAAGTACACCCCTGCAGGGTTATCAAACTATTCGAATAGGCGTTGTTCGCGGTACGGACTACTTGGTTGCTCTTACAGTTCATAGACAAGTTGATGGATACTACTAAAAGCCTCAAGATAAGTGTGAGTGCCGTGGATGGCCCTTCCGTAGGATGACGAAAGAGGATCCTCGGTAGTGTATTGATGTGGTGAGTAGAGGACTCGTGTTCGTAATAACATCTTGCAATCTGTTGAGAGTTGTAGTATAGGTTAGCCAAGGTCAAAGCTGGCATTCTGCTATGAACTCCACTACCCCCTTTGATAATGTTGCATGTATGATAGGTTCTGTGGTAAGACTTGCTGAGTACCTTTGTACTCATGTTTGCTTAATAACTGTTGCAGAGGAGAACCCTGCCCCTGCTGATGGGTTCTACATAGACGTTGACGTCGACGAGTAGCTTGACACCCAGACGGAGATCTGGAGCTTGTGAAGGGCCTTGTAGATAGTCAGGCTACACCAAGCCTGTTTTATTTTCTAAGTTGTCTGTACTCAGACATGTAGCTTCCGCTTGTGCTTGTATGACTGTATGACTTGAGTGTTGGGTCATGTGACCCCTACCTGTATGGATATGTTATGTATGGCTCTTGGAGCCTTTTAAATAAAGTACTTTGAGTCATAGAGTTCTGTTGTGATGCAATGTTGTATTTGCACATATTGAGCATATTGCGTGTATGATTGAAATGCTTGCTATGTGTGGGATCTGACACCTAGTTGTTTTCCTTTGGTAGCCTATCTTACAGGGAAATGCCTCCTAGTGTCTCCAATGAGCCTTGGTAGCTTGCTACTGCTCGAAACACGTAGGCTGGCCGGCATGTGTCCTTCTTCGTTCCTGTGTCTGTCCCTTAGGGGAAATGTCACGCGTTGTTCCTTTAAGTCCATGTAGCTTGCTATGACTTGGGTTCATACGTTGATGACCGACACGTTCGTTGCTGGGTCATGGATGCCTGTCTCTGTAATTTAGTGCCACTTTTGGTTTATAACTAGCCATGTCGGCCCGGGTTCTCTGTCATATGGATGCTAGCAACATTGTCATATACGTGTGCCAAAATGCGCAAACGGTCCCGGGCCAGGTAAGGTGGCACCCGTGGGGTTACCATGCGTGAGGCCGCAAAGTGATATGACGTGTTACAGCTAGATCGGTGTGACTTAGGATCGGGGTCCTGACCGCGTTGGCATCAGAGCTGGACTGCCTGTAGGTTTCTCAAGCCAAACTGGTCGATGTTGAGTCTAGAAAAATTCTTAGTTATATGTAGGGGAATTGATTGTGGAAGGGAACGTAAGGCTCTTTTACTCCTTTACCTTATGCCCTTCTGATCTGAGTCAGTCTATTCTTTCTACGGGGAATTAGGACTAGGCCTCTTATCCTTATTAGGTTCACGTGTTACTAATCCGTAGACTCTTAGGATTGTTGGTCAAGCCTCAGTTCAGTTTCTATCCTTTTAGTATGATGATTGTTGGACCCGGAAACTTGATTTGGATTGTTGAGTGGCTATGCTATCATTTGTATGATGTCTCAAATCTTTGTTTGAGCATTTACAGTTGTTATGCTGCCCGATTTCTTTCAGAAACACTAATGCCTTTGCATTATTCCGTGTTTCACATGTCTGGCCGCATCCCTCACCAAGTGGTTCGTTTGACTCGGTGCATTAATGTGCCCGGTCACACGGCCATGCTAGTCCGTGTGCTGACTGAGACCGGTTATCGCTGGTATCCTGAATACACCGTGGAGGAACAGTACCGGGATTTTAATCAGAGTCAGTATTTCTGCATAGTCCGGATATACCCCTCATATCCTGGAGCTAATGACCCCATCCATTGGTCTTATGGACTTGGGGTTACCATCGAGATGGCAGTGCAGGATGCCGCTTATTCGATGATGACCATTCTCTGTGCTAGGCATGCCCTGTTGCTGAACACTGAGTTCTGTTACATGCCAGCCTCACTTCCCGGGGAGGAAGGCTACTACACTGGTCTGTATACTGATGCTGCTCATGAAGAGCCACTGCTTCAGACTACTGTTCAGATGTTGGAGGATAGGGACCGTGAGGTCCGTGCCCTCCGAATGGAGCTGTATAACACTCGAGCCGCTCATTGGACTACTTTGACACGGCTTGCACCTGCTGTGCACACCGGATATCTGGACATGCGGGATTTGTACCCCGTGCGGACTCGTTTGCCTGATCGCATGGATTGTCGTGACGTTGGGGGTATTACACCTCCACGTGGGCGTCGGTTACAACCAGCATCGGGACCGAGGCCACACCCATGTCCCTATGGTCCACAGCCTTCGAGTGCTCGCGAGTTCCAAGATCCATCTGTTCCACTTCCAGGTTACGGTGGTAATCTTTACGAGGATTACTACGCGAATGTCTGAGCTAGGCCGTGGTTGTAGTAGTATTGTAGTAGTTGTATTTCCACAGTCCTGCGCGTCTTGTGGAATATGACTTAGTGTGTACTGAGTTCCGGAGGTGTAGTTAAATAATGTATAGGAGCTTGGAATGCCTCTGATGGGATGTATCGTCTTTCACCGCAGTTGTACTTTAGCCTTGGCTTGTACTAAACTTTGAATGGTGTGTATGACCACTGGTGTATATATAGCAGTTCCTATATTACCATGTCGTACGGATGAACATCTTTGCATTCCGTGTCATCCATTACATTCTGCACTTCTATGTCAAATTTTTGCCATCCTTGTCTAAACCGTTGTTTTGTTTTCCTAGGATGGTCAACACTCGCAACACTCCTGCTGCTCAGGAGCAGGGTGAGGCTAGTGGGGCTAGAGATGGGAATCTGCCCCAGCCACCCTCCTTGGCGGAAGTTATGCTTGAAGCAGAACGGAACAAGAGAGAGACCAACCGTCTGCTGGAACGCATAGAGCAGAACACTGGGTTCCGTCAGAGGAATGACGTGGTGTCAATCCACGATTTAATCAAGATGTGTCCACCAAAGTTCCATCACTCCACTGAACCTCTGGATGCTGATGATTGGCTACGTAGTATCACCCACAAGCTACACTCTGCCCGTGTGGCCGAAGCTGACAAGGTTATCTACGCCGCCTACCATCTTGAGGGCCCTGCCAGTCTTTGGTGGGAAAACTTTGAAGCTATGCGTCCTGCTGGCCAAGTCACTACCTGGGTTGAGTTTAGTGAGGAATTCCGTGAACACCACATTCCAGAAGGTCTCATGGATCGCAAGCGGGAGGAATTCTGCAACTTCACCCAGGGCCGTTTAACTGTGGATGGCTATAGTCGCGAGTTTGGTAACCTGGCACGCTATGCACCTGAAGAAGTATCCACCGATGCCAAGAAGCAGGCGAGGTTCCGCAAGGGACTCGGCCCTGAACTCCGCCGAGATCTATGTCTGCACGAGTGCACTTCCTTCTAGAAGTTGGTAAACAAGGCTATCAGGGCTGAAACAGGCCAGACCGACTTCGAGGCCACCCGCAAGCATAATCGAGACTTTGGTTCCTCATCCGGCTCTGGCTCTCACAAGCGCCGTGTGTGGGTTCCTAACACTGCTCTGCCACCCAAGTACACACCGAGGCCATCCTATGAGGCGCCTCGCCCAACTCAACAGTTTGCACCTGCCAAGACCTATGGAGGACCACCTTCCAACTTTGCTCCACGCACCACCACTGTGACATGTTTCAAGTGTGGAGAACCGGGACACTACATGCGTGATTGTCCCCAGAACCAGCCAGGAAAAACCGTTGGCCGTGGCAAGCCAACTGGCAAGGTGAATTATGTCAAGCCAATCCCCACTGCACGTGGTCATGTCAAATATGTCTCTGCTGAGGAAGCCTATGAGGATCCTAACGTCGTCCTTGGTACGCTTCTCGTCAACTGCCATCCGGCATCTGTTCTTTTCGATACTGGAGCATCCCATTCGTTCATATCTGAGAGCTATGCTCGATTGCACAACATGACTTTTTGTGACATGCCTACTTCCATGGTTATTCAAACTCCTGGTTCAAAGTGGCAAACCTCTAGGGTAAGCCATGGAAATGAAATCCTTGTCGATAGACTTGTTTTCCTAGCATCTTTAATCGCTCTCAAGTCCTCGGACATAAACATCATCTTGGGTATGGATTGGATGACAACTCATTACGCCAAGATTAATTGCTATACTAGGACCGTTCAACTTACACACCCATCCGGCAAGATAGTCAATGTCTTGACCCGAATGGCTGAGCGTCAGCTTTACTCTCTTAATGCCAGCCCTCTACCAGAACTCGAAGATATCCCGATAGTCCGTGACTTCCCAGATGTTTTTCCCGAAGAACTGCCAGGAGTTCCACCTGACAGAGATGTTGAGTTCGTGATAGATCTTATCCCAGGAACTGTTCCAATCTCTAGGAGACCTTATAAGATGGCACCACTAGAATTAGCTGAGCTAAAGAAAGAACTCGATGAGTCCTTGAAAAAAGGTTTCATCCGTCCTAGTTCTTCCCCTTGGGCTTGCCCCGTCCTCTTCGTCAAGAAGAAGGATGGAACGTAGCGGATGGTTGTAAATTACCGACCTGTCAATCTGGTCACCATAAAGAATAAGTATCCGCTTCCCAGGATCAACGACCTGTATGATCAGCTCACTGGATCCTCAGTCTTCTCTAAGATGGATTTGAGGTTGGGCTACCATCAAATCAAAATCAAGAACGGGGACATTCCTAATACGGCTTTCGTTACTCGTTATGGCCAATATGAGTACACCGTTATGTCCTTCGGATTAACCAATGCCCCAGCTACCTTTTCACGGTTAATGAATTCTATATTCATGGAGTATTTGGATAAATTCGTCGTGGTATACCTCGATGATATACTCATCTATTCCAAGAACAAGGAAGATCATGCCGAGCATTTAAGGCTGGTATTGATGAAACTTCGAGAGCACCGCCTTTATGCCAAATTCTCTAAATGTGAATTTTGGTTGCCAGAAGTAACCTATTTAGGTCATGTGATCTCTGGCAAGGGTATTGCTGTCAACCCCGAGCGAGTTCAAGCCGTCCTTGATTGGACTCCTCCTGAATCGGTCAAGCAAGTTAGGAGCTTTCTTGGCTTAGCGAGCTATTGGCGACGTTTCGTCGAGAATTTCTCCAAAGTTGCTAAACCTTTAACTGAACTCCTCAAGAAAGATAAAAAGTTTGAGTGGACCCCACAGTGCGAGTCCAGTTTTCAGGAACTGAAAAGACGCCTGACCTCTGCACCTGTACTGGTACCACCAGATTTCTCCAAGGATTTTATAATCTATTGCGACGCCTCGCGACAAGGACTAGGTTGCATACTCATGCAAGATCGTCAAGTGATTGCATACGCATCTCGATAGTTGCGTCCACACAAGGATAACTATCCTACTCATGATTTAGAGCTTGCAGCTGTAGTCCATGCACTCAAAACATGGCGACATTACCTCCTTGGTAATCGCTGTGAAATCTTCACTGATCATCAAAGTTTGAAGTATATTTTCACCCAACCGGATCTAAATCTCAGTCAAAGACGTTGGGTTGAGTTGCTCACAGACTACGACTTAGGAATCACTTATACCCCTGGAAAGGCCAATGTCATGGCTGATGCACTAAGTCGTAAGTCATATTGTAACAACTTAAGGTTACAACAAGGTCAACCACTTCTCCACGAGGAATTTCGTAAGCTTAACCTTCACATTGTTCCTCGAGAATTCCTTTCCACCTTGGTGGCGAAACCTACCCTTATGGATCAAGTTATAGCTGCCCAGAAGCGTGATAAAGGTATATCCCGACTCCAAGAGAGCATTGCTAGCGGACTCGCTAAAAGCTTCTCTATGGATGATCGAGGTGTTGTTTTCTTTGAGAACCGTGTAGTGGTTCCCAAGAACCACCATCTACGGTAGTTAATCCTTACGGAGGCTCATGAATCTCCTCTCACGATTCATCCCGGTAGTACTAAAATGTATCAGGATCTACGCCAGCGATTCTGGTGGACTAGGATGAAGAGAGAAATCGCTCAATTCATTGCTAACTGCGACGTTTGTCGTCGAGTCAAAGCAGAGCATCAACGGCCTGCTGGCACCCTTCAACCTTTAGCTATTCCTGAATGGAAATGGGACAAAGTCGGTATGGACTTCATTACCGGATTTCCCAGGACCAGGAAAGGGAAGAATGCTATCTTCGTCGTTATCGACCGTCTCTCTAAAGTAGCTCATTTCCTGCCTGTTCGCGAGAGTATTACCGCTAGCCAGCTAGCAGACTTATATGTCTCTCGAATAGTATCACTTCATGGTGTGCCGTTGGTGATTAACTCAGACCGTGGAAGTCTTTTTACTTCACGATTTTGGGAAAGTTTCCAGAATGCTATGGGAACCCATCTCTCCTTCAGTACCGCCTTCCATCCCCAGTCAAGTGGTTAAGTGGAATGAGTCAATCAAATTCTGGAAGACATGCTTCGAGCCTCTGTCATTTCTTTCGGTATGGAGTGGGAAAAATGTCTTCCATTTGCCGAATTCGCTTATAACAATAGTTACCAAGCCAGCTTGGGCAAAGCTCCCTTCGAAGTTCTATATGGACGAAGGTGTCGAACACCTCTTAACTGGCCGTAGACCGGGGAAAGACAATTCTTTTGCCCGGATATGATCCAGGAAGCAGAGGAACAAGTTCGCATCGTTCGTGAGAGATTGAAAACAGCCCAGTCTCGCCAAAAGATCCAATATGATAGTCATCATAAGGCTGTGACTTTTGAAGTCGGCGATAAGGCTTACCTTCGGGTTACTCCTCTTAAGGGAACCCATCGCTTCGGTATCAAAGGCAAATTGGCCCCTCGTTTTATCGGTCCATTTCGCATTCTTGCCAAACGAGGAGAAGTTGCCTACCAACTGGAACTACCTCCGCACCTCTCCAGAGTTCATGACGTGTTCCATGTTTCTCAACTCAGGCGTTGCTTCTCGGATCCTATCCGCGGAGTGGACCACGAAACGCTTGATCTCCAGGACAATCTCACATATCGAGAATACCCCGTTCGTATTCTTGATCAAACCAAGCGGTGGCGTACCGCAAAATGGAGGGGTGTGGCGTACCGCAAAATGGAGGAACCAGACTTGTGTTGGAGCGCTACAGTCGACACGGCGGTCCTGTTGATCGGGAGGGGTGTCCCGCAAAACAGAGGAAACGGACTTGTGTTGGAGCGCTACGGTCGAAACGGGGGTCCTGTTCATCGGGAGGGGTGTGGCGTACCGCAAAACCGGACTCCACGGGATACTGTTCATCACCACCGTCGACCACCTCCAGCCTCCACGGGCTACTATTCATCCACTGTCGACCTACTCCAGCCTACATCTGCGACTGTTCAGCCTCCACCGCACGCTACTCCACCGACTACTATTCAAGCAACCCTCTCCACGGGCTACTGTTCATCCAGCCCTCCACCGTCTACTGTTCATCCAGCCCTCCACCGTCTACTGTTCATGCAGCCCTCCACCGTCTACTATTAATGCAGCCCTCCACGGGGTGGTCCTGTTTATGCATCCCTCCACGGGATCCTGTTCATGCAGCCCCAACCGGATCGATCGAACGGGGTCCTGTTCATGCAGAGGCAACACCACGGGGTCCTATTCGGCCAACCCCACCAGGAACTGTTCATCCAACCCCCCTAGCAACGCTCACTGTTCATGCAGAGGCAGCATCGATCGGCTTCAATTAGCAGCAGTAGCGAAGGAATCGCTCGATCGGGTTTAGTTAACAACCATCGATCGGTTGCTCGGGTTCAGTAATGCATAGCCTGCAGTGCAATTGCTCGGGTTCAGTTAGAGCCCAACGCCTCGCACCCATGCGCGTGTGTGTATGACAGACACGCGCATCGCTCGGCCCCGACCACCCACCGTAACCGGGAACACCCCGATATTTTCGTCGGCCTTGCTTCTACCATGGTTTTTCCCGTCATGGACGGCCCAAAGAATGTCATGCAGCTGCGTCTTCGGCCCGCCCAGGACGAAAAGCACATTTTCTATCATGATTTTTTGTCATAGAAGTTGGACCCCACCACATCTAAGATGATACCGTGTTTTGTCAGAATTATTTTCATAGAAGTGTCATAAGTATGATAGAAAAAGTTTCGTTCGGCCCAAAATGTCATGGATGTGTCTTTTTTTTGTAGTGACGTGATCTCTAAACCGGTTACTCTGAGTCTGGGTGCCACAACAATTGGTATTAGAGTCGCGCTGATCATAGGACACGCTAGACCGTTAGTGCATTAGTTGAATGGTAGATAGCCTCGTTTGAATGCCGGTAGTCATAGAAATTGGTTGTTGCATTGCATGCATGATTCTTTGTTGTTATCACTAATCGTTTGGTTTGTGAGTGTAGACGGCTAAAGTTCCGCTCTTGTACCATCCCGAGCCAGCTCCGAACACATCGCTGCACCTGCTTTAGAATGTGTGGCGATGACTCTATCAGAGGGTGCTGATCCAGAGTATCTGGTGTATCGGGAGCATCTAGCCAGGGCAGTATATGAGTATTATGCTGAAGTCACTCTACAGCACATTACCCCTTCCGGCGCTTACACTCGTTCCACTAAGGGTGGTCTCGCTTCTACGCCATCTCAGGTGGTTCAGTTTGCTGCACTCGAGGCTCTTGTAGACTTGCGCTACAACGAGGTTCGCATGCACACCCACCCGGGTCTTTTCTTTTTCTCATCTCTACACGAGAATGGGCATATCCGCTTTCCTCTGATTAATCCGGCATGCGATCGTCACACTAGCCACCTTTCTTGTTATATCATCGCCAGTTACCTCCCGAACTACGAGTTAGCTCGGGAGCTAGCACGCACCCGGACAGCTGTCGCTGCTGCTCGCACCAAGAACCCTCTTCCCACTGTCATCTACACCACTCTAGTTTCTTCCCTCTCCGTTCCCCCAGTGACATCGCTTGGTACCGTTAACCCTCTGACGGTGACCCCTCGCAGTGCTCCTGCTGCGTGGTCGTCACTTACCGCTACTCCTGCCGCCCCTATGCTTAGTTCTCACCCCGTTCTCGCCCCTGAGGACGAGTCAGCACCGTCGCGTCTATCTTAACCCGAAGGTCTCCGCTATCAGTTCAGGATCGGGGTCCGGCTTGGGAGAGGAGCCCGCAGCAGCACAGTCCGAGTAGTAGATCGTTCGAGAATCGCTCTAGTCATAAGTATGATGTATGGGTGTAACCGCATGTGTCATGATGCTTAGCTTCATGTATGAGGGTAGTAGAACCGTTGTAATGTTTAATTTCATGCTGAGTCTATGTATAATTATGTTGGAACTTTTTATTCGCTTTGGTTTTTTCTCGCTATTTTCTTCCGGGATTTGTCAATGGCTTTCCTCTCATTTTAGATTTTTCTCATCACAGTTGCTATGTATTGGGAAAACAAATAATAGGATGATGCGTGGAGGTAGCAGCCGCCAAGCTTGCGAAGATGTCCCTGTACGCCGCTCCAAGAGGCAGGCAGGACTTTCCCCCGAGCCATACCAGCCACCTCCGTCTCCGCCGCCTCATCCACCTTCCACTGAACAAATCTTGCGAATGTTTGAAGAAAGAAGGACCGATGATCTGCTGGAAATACTAAAAAGTGTGCAAGTCATGGTTCGGCATAATGGAAATCAGAATGGCCATCACTCCAAGCTGTCTGATTTTCAGCAAACCAAACCTCCCAGTTTCAGCCAAGCCATTGATCCATTGGACGCCGACGATTGGTTAAGGACTATTGAGAGGAAGCTAGAAATTGCTCGCACCGAAGAAGGAGACAATGGTCCCATCGCAAGCATTATCTCGAAGGAGCTGCCATTATATGGTGGGATAATACTATGGCCATATGGCCCGCGGACGAGGAAATTTCTTGGAATAGATTCAAGGATCATTTTGTCGGATTACGGGCTCCGAAAACCCAAGAAGTTCAAACCTAGGGGCGTGAACGTAGATCTCTTCCACTCATGTCTACCTAGCGTCTCGCCCTCATCCAGTGAAGAGATTCAAGCGAACAACAAGTAAAGCACACACAAATTTACCCAGGTTCAGGCCACCTTGCGGTGTAAAACTCTAGTTCCTGCTTTGGTTGATTGGCCTCGGGAGGGCTTGAGTATGAATGAGTATAGTGGTTCCTGAGCTCAGGGGGAGAGCTCAGGAGGGTCAGGAGGCAAGAGTTCTTGCTCCCTTGTGCGAGGGCAGAGTTTCTGTATCTGATCCCCCTTTTCTCCATAGGGGAGATCCTAGCTACTTATATTGGCGTCCAAGGTCCTCTTGCCCCTAAATGTTTAGGCGGGAAGGGATCCCACAACAACAATTTTGAGCGGGAACACAAGGATGTTCTCATCCTGACAAAAGCGGTCTTCTCCTGCAAAAGGATCAGGCGGTGACGCGGTGGTGGGCTCGGTGATGACATCCTCCCTGCCATCCTTGCGGTCTTCGGTCTTTTACATCGAAGGGGAAACCTTTGTCCCGCTCCTCGGGGACCTGCGCCTGTGCTGTCTCATTTGCACCAAAATGGCAACTACGCCGCTGGCACGCGCTGGAACCCGCTGGCGCGGTGCGTCACTGCTTGCGTCACTGCCTACTCCTGAGGCAGGCTTGGCCTTGGATTCTCCGCCCCTCCGGAGCAACCTAGCCTAGGCCGCTCCTGAGGGGGTCTTGATGTCGTTCGCCTCGCGAGGCCTAGCCCCCTCGCGAGGGTCTTGGGTAGCTGGTCGATCAACTGGGTCGTACCTGGCCGTAGTAGGAGCGCGTTGCGGACCGTAGACAGGCAAGTCTGGGTACCCTGTTTCCCAGGAAGCCGACAGTAGCCCCCGGGCCCAAGGCGCGCACGGAGTTGGCTTGAGGACGGAGTGCCGCGGGCCCCAAAAAGGCTGCAGGCCAGGCTGGCGCGTGACGGTTCGATGGGACGTGGGCGACTCTCCTTCCCACGCAGTCTCAACAACTGGGTAACTTGACAAAAGGGGATGTCTTTGCTTCAGGGGAGTTATCGCCTCCGGCTCAGATCCCCTTCTCCTTCGCCTTCGGCCTTCCCAAATCGCATGCATCCTCCGGCACCTCCAGTAATGGCGCAGAAAAGCAAGGGTGCCACGCATGCATCTGGATCTGCTTCATCTCTTTAGGCGGCGCTCGAAGAGTCCACCATCACCGAGGAGGGGGACTACTCGGAGGTCCAGCCTTTCTTGTCGAGCGTCCACAACGAGCATGGCTCGACGAAGATTTGGGTTGGATCCACCGCGGCGCGGATCTTGCCAAAGTCTTGCTACCCCTTCTTGCTCCACAGCATCTCCGTCGGGCTCATGTCGCCCTTCTCGGAGTTCTTCTACGCCATCCTGGACCATTACCAGGTGCACGCCCTCCACATCCAGCCTCGCTCCATCTTCGTCCTGTCGCTCTTCGCCTTTTACTGCGATGTCACATCCCTAGTCAGTGCTTGCATTAGGACTAGCTAGAGTGCGCATCATGTTTGCTTTCTACAGAAAATTGAAATGGGAATGACGAAAACCCCAACACCCCTCTTCTAACAAATAGGGTTTAATAAAATCTTTTCCAATGTACCCAAAATGCCCTTCAAAAATGTTCATCATCTTTGCCTTGGTCTTAAACCTCTGCCAAAAATGTTGCACAATTTTCTAGGACATCCAAAGGTCTCTGTATTAATTCATATTGTAATTGCATTTGGGCATTTAAATGCTATAAAATAATTTAGGTGCCCAAATAATCATAAACTAGAATGTTCCATGCTGTTCATATTATATACAGTGGGCATGACTAGTTTCATGATTTATAAAAATGTTCTAGCATTTTTATTAATTCAACAAAGTTGCAAAAGAAAACAAACAGAAATAAAATAGAAAAGAGAGGAGAGAGAAGGACTTACCTGGCGCCCACCTAGCAGGCCCACCTGCCGGCCCAGCCCAGCCACCGCTCCAGCGAGCTGCTTGGCTCGGCTAGGCAGGCAGGCAGGTGCTCGACGCCGGCAGCAGCGCGCGCCACGCAGCCGCCCGCCGCCCTGCCTCCTCCCCTCGCCGTTCTGCTGGCCTGGACCGATCACCCACTCCTTCCCCAAGCCTGTTTCGACACTTGCTGCAATCGCCGTGAGCTCAGCTCCGTCCTCCCCCTCTCCGTTAGCTCTCTCCTGTACCGTATGCACTGCACGAAGCTCACATGCACGCGCCGTCGCGGAGCTCATCGCCGACGAGGCTCCGGCCACCTAACGGCCCGGCCATCTTGCCCACTAGCTTCACCGTCTCGCGTAGATGCTGTAGGACCACTCCACGCACCTCCAAGAGCATTGCACCAACGAGTTCGTCCTCGCCCGAACTCCGGCAGCCGCTGGACTCGTCGCCGGCGTCGTTTCTGGCGACCCCGAGCACCAAGATGTGCACCACTCGACGCGGCTCACTCCCAGCTGTCCGTAGATGTGCTCCGCCGTTGATTTGGTCACCGAAGCACATTTTCCGCACCTCACCGTCGCGTCTGGCCTCGCCGGCGGCTAAACGTCGGCGGGTCAACCCAGTTTAACCAGGGGTTTGACTCCCCTGGGTCACTGACATGTGGGACCAGCGTGTTAGTCAAACCTAGGTTAGTGCCTAATCTAATCCTAACTAGTTAGTTAACTAACGGTGACACTGACCAGTGGGACCCAGTAGTCAGGTTTGACTTGGACCAGGTCTGTTGACCTGCTGACGTCAGCATGATGTCATGCAGAAGAAGTAAATGCTTTTCTGGGATTAACTGATTTAAAACAATTCACGAAATTCCAGAAAATGCTTTAAACTTCAAAAAATCATATAAATTCAACAGTAGCTCAGATGGAAAATATTTATATACGAAAATTGATCGGAAAAATCCAATCTTTCCAACGGCACTGGTTTCATGCATGTTTGAGCAAGTTAACCCTACTGTTCACATTAAAACATGATAAGGCACTTTAATAAATATTAGTTTGGGTTTAAATTTGAATCTTTGATTAAAATGGGCTCAAACCTTTCTGTTTTTAGATGCATTACCCCAAAACACATTCATCTTGCCATGTCTTGAGCATGAATCATATTGTTGCATTTGTTTGCTTATTGATTGTATCGTTGGTGTTCTCCGTGGTAGGTCCTACTCCTGAGGATACTTCTGCGTATCCAACTGAAGAGCAGTACCCGACAACCAATCTGTCAGGAAAGCAACCATTGATCATTCCGATACAAACCCATCTTCTCGCTCCTGCTCTCTTTTACTGCATTAAGGCAACATCGTGTGAACTACTACTTGCTGCGGTAGTTGAACCCTATTCCTTTGCATGACCTGTCGTTGCCACAGTAAATAGTTGAAACCCACTAGCATGTGTAGGTGTTGATTGAGCCATGTGATGTGTGTTCCACCATGCTATTTGTTTATGTTGCCTTCTATGCTTAGAGTTGTGTCAGGTCTGGTTCATCTGGGTGATGGATCAGAGTGAAATGATCGTGCTCGCTAAAGAGAGGGAAGTGTGGAACATGTTTGGTAAAGGTATCGATGAAAGGCCATGTAGGAGTACATGGTGGGTTGTTTCATTGGAACCGTCCATAGGACCTGAGATCTGTATGTGTGGTTCAAGTTACAGCTACTACCACACATTTGGCCCTGAAATATGACCCCGCTCAACTTATTGACCTCACTTGTTCTCTGTCCAGGAGTTGCAATTAGTTTCTGGTGTTTGTAGTATACTGCTGGTCGTGCACAGCGCTGACCCTTGGGGTGGGCTGTGATGCGACAGGTACGTGGCCGGGTGTACCGAGCGCCCGTTTGGTGACTCGGGAACCTTGTACACATCGTTTGGGGCCATGAGCGACACCCCGGCCGGATCTCCCCACGGATGGAACCCAAATAGGCGATAAACCTGGACGAGAGACCTGAGTGGTTGGTTAGGTCGTGGTCTACACCCACGTCGGCTTTCTTTGGAAGTCTGCCGAGCACATGTCGTGTGCAGACGCTAAGTGGTGGAAACATGTGTGAAGAAGTACACTCCTGCAGGGTTACCAATCAATTCGAATAGCCGTTGTTCGCGGTACGGACCACTTGGTTACTTATACAATTCATAGACAAGTTGATGGATACTACTAAAAGCCTCAGGACAAGTGTGAGTGCCATGGATGGCCCTTCCGTAGGATGATGGAAGAGGATCCACGGTGGTGTATTGTTGTGGTGAGTAGAGGACTCTTGTATGTAGTCTTATCTTGCAATCTGCTGAGAGTTGTAGTATAGGTTAGCCAAGAGTCAAAGCTGGCTTGCTACTATGAACTCCACTACCCTTGTTGATAATGATGCATGTATGATAGGTTCTGTTGTAAGACTTCCTGAGTACCTTTGTACTCATGTTTGCTTAATAACTGTTGCAGAGGAGAACCCTGCCCCTTCTGATGGGTTTTACATAGATAGTCAGGCTACACCAAGCCTGTTTTATTTCCAAGTTGTCTGTACTCAGACATGTTAGCTTCCGCTTGTGCTTGTATGTTTGTATGACTTGAGTGTTGGGTCATGTGACCCTACCTGTATGGATATGTTATGTATGGCTCTTCGGAGCCTCTTAAATAAAGTACTTTGAGTCATAGAGTTCTGTCGTGATGCAATGTTGTATTTGCACATATTGAGCATATTGTGTGTATGATTGAAATGCTTGGTATGTGTGGGATCCGACACCTAGTTGTTTACCTTTGGTAGCCTATCTTACAGGGAAATGCCTCCTAGTGCTTCCACTGAGCCTTGGTAGCTTGCTACTGCTCGGAACACGTAGGCTGGCCGGCATGTGTCCTTCGTTCCTGTGTCTGTTCCTTCGGGGAAATGCCACGCGTTGTTCCTAAGTCCATGTAGCTTGCTACGACTTGGGTTCATACGTTGATGACCGACACGTTCATTGCTGGGTCATGGATGCCTGTCTCTGTAATTTAGTGCCACTTTTGGTTTATAACTAGCCATGTCGGCCCGGGTTCTCTGTCATATGCATGCTAGCGACACTGCCATATACGTTTGCCAAAATGCGCAAACGGTCCCGGGCCAGGTAAGGTGGCACCCGTGGGGATACCGTGCGTGAGGCCGCAAAGTGATATGACGTGTTACAAGCTAGATCGGTGTGACTTAGGATCGGGGTCTTGACAGCATTGGCATGAGAGCCGGACTGCCAGTAGGTTTCTTAAGCCAAACTGGTCGATGTTGAGTCTAGAAAAATTCTTTGTTATATGTAGGGGAATTGATTGTGGAAGGGAACGTAAGGCTCTTTTTACTTCTTTACCTTATGCCCTTCTGATCTGAGTCAGCCTATTCTTTCTACGAGGGTTTAGGACTAGGCCTCTCATCTTTACTAGGTTCATGTGTTACTAATCCGTAGACTCTTAGGATTGTTGGTTTCAAGCCTCAGTTCAGTTTCTACCCTGCTAGTATGATGATTAGTTGGACCCGGAACCTTGATAAGATGTTGTTGAGTGGCCTTGATATCATCTGTATGATGTCTCAAAATCTTTTTTAGCATTTACAGTTGTTATGCTGCCCAATTTCTTCCAGAAATTCTAATGCCTTTGCATTATTTTCGTGTTCCAGATGTCCGATCGCACATCTCACCAGGTGGTCCGTTTGATAAAGTCATTGATTGACACCACGTCATTCCTCTGGTGAAACCCAGTGTTCTGCTCTATGCATTCCAGCAGACGGTTAGTCTCTCTTTTATTCCTTTCCACCTCGAGCATAACTTCAGCCAAGGAGGGTGCTTGGGGCAGATTCTTTACGGTGGTAATCTTTACGAAGTTATGCTCGAGGCAGAAAGGAATAAAAGAGAGACCAACCGTCTGTTGGAATGCATAGAGCAGAACACTGGGTTTCACCAGAGGAATGACGTGGTGTCAATCAATGACTTTAGAAAGATGTGCCCACCAAAGTTCCATCATTCCGCGGAACCTCTGGATGCGGATGACTGGCTTCGCAGTATCACCCACAAGCTACACTCTGCCCGTGTGGCCGAAGCTGGCAAGGTTACTTACGCCGCCTACCATCTTGAGGGCCCTGCCAGCCTCTGGTGGGAAAACTTTGAAGCTATGCGTCCTGCTGGCCAAATCACTACTTGGGCTGAGTTCAGTGAGGCATTCCGTGAACATCACATTCCAGAAGGTCTCATGGATCGCAAGCGGGAGGAATTCTGCAATTTCACCCAGGGCCGGTTAACCGTGGATGGTTATAGTCGCGAGTTTGGCAACTTGGCACGCTATGCTCCCGAGGAAGTGTCCACCGATGCCAAGAAGCAGGCGAGGTTCCGCAAGGGACTCAGCCCTGAACTTCGGCGATATCTGCGTCTGCACGAGTGCACCTCCTTCCAGAAGTGTCACACCCTGATTTTCATGTCACATTACTTAAGCTAATTTTCATGTTAAAAATGTGGATTTGCAAAAACTTTTGAGTGTTTTTGACTTTGATTGATTTGACTTTTGTCTGCTGTTTGCTAGTGCTCTAAAAATCATATAAATCCTCCAACTCTTATACTTCATCTCCTTGACCCAAAACCTTTTCCCAATGATCATGCCATGTGTATAGACCAGTATAGAATTTTCTTATAAAAATATTTTGGCCAAATGGTATTTTCTAAAAATTAGTTTTCCAAAAACCCCTGAATTGAGGTTTGCACTGCAAGTACCTTATTTAGGGTGTGAAAAATCTTTAAAAAAGTATATTTGAATCCTACTAGGTATAGGACTCCCAGAAACCACAAAAGTATAATTTTAAAAGTTATTTTTATATTTTATTTAAAAGCTTTTTCTTAAGGCCAGAAATGGTCTGTAATAGGGAAAAATTATTTAATTATATCAAAAATATTTGCCAAAATTCAGGGAGACTCATAGGACATATATTGTCCATATATAAGAGTTTCAGCACATGGTCATGTTCAAAATAATGGACTAATCCTTCCAAAACCCTTTCTGGATATTTCAAGCTTTTGAAATATTTACAAAGGAAATATTCTCCAATAATTCCAGGGAAATTCTATCATGTCATATATGACATATTTGATGATCTTGCAAAGCCTCATGCCTTGAAGATCAAGGAAACATCCTCTAATCCCCTCAAAACCATTCTGTCCATATTTGAAGTTTGAGCAACTTTACATTGCCAAACTTGTCCGAATGCTCTCAAAATTGGTGCACATGCTAGAATGACCTAATAAGGCATCTAGACCAAATGGCAGAAGATTTGGAATAGAGCAACTTGATCAGATTACCCCTAAACCAATTCTGTTCAAATGCAAATTTGAACAACTTTACATTACCAACTTTTCATCTGGGGCCTCAAACTTTGTGGGCATGATCATAACCCCAAATGATGATGCTACACCAAGTGGTGAAACAAGGGGAGATGATTTGCTTAACTCAAACATGGTGAAACCATTTCTGGTGATTTCTAGGGTTCACCAAAGTTACATTGGCCACTTTGCCCAAATGAGCTCAAATTTGGTGTAGGGGCCTAATTATATGTGACATTTGATCCTGTTAAGTCCCATGCCAAGTGGAGGTTATTTGCCTCCCCAAAACCTGATCAAACACCTTATGTCCATTTACCAAAGCCAGTGTTTGAACCTCTTTTACTGTTTCCCTTTACTTCAAATTTCTACCACAGCTTCTCCTGATCATCCTCTACCCCCCAGTAACTCTCTATGGCCTCAGCTCAATTATTGGAGGAGGGTAAAACCCCAATTCACTCTTCTAGATAGCAGATTTCACCCTCTTCCTCACCTCCCTCCTCATCCCAGTGGTTCCCTGGAGCATACAAGGCCATAGGCCAATTCTTTACTACTTCCTCTACACTCTGGACACCGTTGGACACGCCCTGGATGACAGGCCATGCCAATGGCAGCCAAAAGCACGCTCTGGAGCGCGCTATAGTGCTCTGGAGCACTGTAGCCACCTCCAATCAGGGGCGTCCGACAACCTTGGGCCTCCCCTCGTGTCCCCCGAGGCGGCCTCGACGTCCGCAACACGCTGGGTGGTCGGCCCCCTCCTCTCTCCCCCTCTCTCACCCCTGCCCGCACGCGCATCGGCCGACCCCGAGCTCCAGTGAGAAAGCTCGCACGCGCGACCCCTCTGGCGCCTCCCCGCTCCTCCTCTCTCTTCCCCTAAGCGTGGACCAGCCCCACGAACGCCCTAGACATGCCCACTGGTGCCCCCGTGGCCTGCAACGACAGCAACGACCTCGCCGGCGCATGCATCTTCGTTGGACCGGCGCTCGCCTATAAATAGGCCGCCCCCGAGCCCCCTCGCGGCTCCGATGGCCTCCTCTCCCTCTCCTGATCCTCCTGGACCCACTCGCTCTCTCTCCCGCACCCCCTATCCACCACCGCGGCCAAAATCTCGCCGGCGGCCGCCGCCAAAACCCTCTGTGACCCAGGCTCCTCCACGGGTGCTGAGCGCACGTACGGGTCGCCGCTCCCTGCTGCATTCTCCGGCGCGTTGGGGGCGGCGCTGGTGGCTGGAGCCGTCGGCGCGGGCGCCAGCGCCGCCCGGCCGGACCTCCCCGTCGTTCCTCTGCCTCAGGCGCGAGGTAGGGGACGACCGTCCCGCCAGTTGGCGAGGGGCCCCCGCCTGTCAGCGACCCGGCCGGCGGGCCCAGCAGCTTAAGTGGAGACGGGCCAGGCGCGAGCCGCATTTCCCAGGCGAAAACGCCCTCCGGAGATGACGCCTTTGGCGTCACCACCTCCGCCCGCACGGCCGTGCAGCTGGGCCGGCCCATCATCTATCCCTCGCCGGCGCGCAGTAAAGGGTATAACCCCCTTTTTTCCTTTTATTGTCTGTTTCCAGTAAACTTCAAAAATCTCTCAAATATTCAAATGAACTCCAAATTGCATGATTCAAATTTGTAGGATCGAAGAAGGTGAGAGTGTCTAGAGGGGGGGGGGGATTAGACTACTCGACAAGATAAAAATTCTGTCTTTTATCAAGGACAGATTTTGACAAATTTTGCATAGCACACAAGTCAAGTAGCACACTACACATGCAATTCTAGAGTATAGGCAGCGGAAAGTAAATTGCACACATAGTAAAGAGAGGTAGAGAAGATCAAACGCAGTTTGGAAACACGGAGATTTTTGTCGTGGTTCCGATAGGTGGTGCTATCGTACATCCATGTTGATGGAGACTTCAACCCACGGAGGGTAACGGCTGCGCGAGTCCACGGAGGGCTCCACCCACGAAGGGTCCACGAAGAAGCAACCTTGTCTATTCCATCATGGCCTACGCCCACGGAGGACTAGCCTTACTCGGGGTAGATCTTCACGAAGTAGGCGATCTCCTTGCCCTTACAAACTTCTTGGTTCAACTCCACATCTCAAAGACGGAGGCTCCCAAGCGACACCTAACCAATCTAGGAGGCACCACCCTCCAAAAGGTAATAGATGTGATTGATGATGATGAACTCCTTGCTCTTGTGCTTCAAATGATAATCTCCCCAACACTCAACTCTCCTCACTGATTTGGCTGTGGTGGAAGAAAGGATTGAGTGGAAAGCAACTTGGGAAGGCTAGAAATCAAGTTTCATATGGTAGGAATGGAATGGCTTGATCTCAACACAAGGGTAGGTGGTTCTCTTCTCAGAAAGTGTATGGTAGGAGTGGTAGACTTTCTGATGGCTCTCCTCACGAATGAAGAGGGGGTGGAGGGGTATATATAGCCTCCACACAAAATCCAACCGTTACACACATAATTGAGCAATCTCGGTGAGACCGAAGTGAAAACTCGGTCAGACCGAAAGTTCAAATATAGTGAACGTTGGGATTTTCGGTGGGACCGAAAATACCATCTCGGTGAGACCGAAAGTGCAAATGATATGAACGTTGGAGTTTTCGGTGGGACCGAGAAAGAAAACTCGGTTAGACCGATTTGAGAAAAGACAGGAACATGCCAGAATCGGTGAGACCGAAAATGCAATATCGGTGAGACCGATTTGAGCCAAGACAGAAGCTTGCCCATTTCGGTGAGACCGATAATACAAACTCGGTTATTCCGAAATGATGTGAAATGGTTACAGAAGGTTGGCAGTTCAGTTTCGGTGAGACCGATCTCAAACTCGGAATGACCGATTTTTCTAGGGTTTGGAATATGGCAGAAGTGGTTCATCTCGGTGGGACAGAGTTGGAAGAATCGGTTTGTCCGAGATTACTTATGAGTGTGTATAGAAATGAAAGGTGCTGATAGTTGAAGGAGCTAAATCACTAAGCACTTGAGCAACCAGATCATCAACACGAACTCATCCCCTTTTAATAGTATTGGCTTTTCCTATGGACTCAATGTGATCTTGGATCACTAAACCAAAAATAGAGTCTTGAGCTTTTGCCAATGCTTGTCTTAGCATTTTGAGGGGTCCACTTCTTCAGTCATCTTGCCATACCAATGTGATTGAATCTCCTGAAACATACTTGATAAAAGCATTAGTCCAACCACAAAGTATGTTGTCATTAATTACCAAAACCACCCAGGGAGCAAATGTGCTTTCAATCTCCCCCTTTTTGGTAATTGATGGCAACACACTGAAATTATACTAAACAAGACATCAAAGCTTATTGAAAGAAAGACAGAATTATCACGAAAGCTTTGACAAGCATGTAGTACACAGGCTCCCCCTACAAGTGTGCAAGATTTTCATAGATTATGGTTTTGGACTACCACAAGCACACAAGAGAGATAAGCAAGATGTGCTACATGCAGCTTGGCTATATGCATCAGAGCAGATGAAAGGAAGTGAGTGATAATGCATATGTGCATGGTGATTTCTTGCAAACAAGTATTTACAAGCAAGTCACCATCATGCACATTCTGCAAGATGCATATACTTACCTTGAGGTTCCTTGGCATTGTACCTGAAGGGATAAACTTGAGAAAACAAGGTTAGATAACACAAGAGTATTCCTTCAACCAACTGCAAGAACATCAAGAGTACCAAGCCAGGGAGGACATGTATAAAGAGTGTCTCATATTGAGCACAGGCTTGAATCAGCAAACATGTCTCCGAAACTAAAAGATTTTCAATGAACTCTGAGAGATTTTGCTTTCCATAAGATATCAATTGTGAAGATTCCTCTAAGTCTTCTCCCCCTAAACTAAAAGATTTCATAAGATATCAGAACAAGGGGTTTTGATGGAAATAGCAAAATCAGAAGAATGATGTCCAAATGTAAAACAGCTTTGATGTGATTCTCTCCCCCTTAAGATAAGATTAATTTTCTTCTCCCCCTAAGTCTTCTCTTCTCCCCTTACTCCCCCTATTCCTCCTAAGTCTTCTCCCCCTTTGACATCAAGTGCCGAAAAGGACAGCAAACTAGGTAGGGCAGGAAAGGTGGAAAGAAAGAAAGAAAGAAGGAAAGAAGTGGGATCCTTAAGAATCACAACAGGGCAAATAAGAACATTTATAGAGAAACAATTTGAGTCTTCTCCCCTTTAAGATTTAAATTTGAGTGGAGCTGCAGAAGTTGATGTCGTGGAAGATAAATCGGTGACACCGAATTCGATGGATCGGTGGGTCCGAATCCTTTTCGGTTGAACCGAAAGTTTCAAATCGGTGACGCCGAGTTTATTCCAAGGAAATACAGAAATAATTCAGCTCACTTTGCGAGGAGTATTTCAAAAGATTTGCAATGAATTTGTAAAAGATTTTCGGGGAATTGATCAGAGCCAGAAGGATATTCAAAGAAACATAAGAATAGAAATGAAAAAGATTCCTAGATGAAGTTTTTTTTTTAGAAAAACTCAATGAGAGAACATAAGAGAAAATAGAAAGACTCCAAAACATATGTACTTCATCTAGATAAAGGTCGGCGACAAAGTCACCTATGTTTGAGTATATTGACTTAGGAGTCAAATGAGGACATTTGATCATAGGTCATACTCATCGTTTAAGCTCAAAATGGGGTTGCCATTTTTCGATTAAGCATTTGATGTGATCACATCTTATGAAGCTGCTTGTACTCATGACTTTGAGCAAAGCTCCTCAAAGATGTGAAGAACATACCTTGGGCTTGTTGTTGCTTTACTCATATAGGTGAACTTGATGTAGGTGCTCATTGAATGTGAAGTTGGAGCGCCATTTCTACTTGTATAGTTCATCTTCCTACATGGGTTAGGCAAGCAAGGAAATACTCAGGATATCCAAGATGACAAGAGTGAAATACTAGATGTATAAGATGTCAAAAAGGATATGTGGAATTTTGTTCCTTGAACTCAACATCCCAAAAGGCTGGATACTTGGTCGAATGACAAGATTACTCATGATTTGAGTGTGTGGTAATCTTGTGGAATGTAGATCATCCAAGTACCTGCAAGGATTTAGATGCAATACAAGGAGGCAAAAGTGTCCAAGACATATGATCATCATCAAGAGAAATATAAAGGATTAGTCAAGAGGGCTCATGCCTTGCATGCATCAATGGAGTTCTTACTCCAAGTTTGAAGCATCAATTATGTTCAACTCACTCCTTAAGCGACAAAACACTTTCTCATCAAGAGGTTTTGTAAAGATATCAGCAAGTTGTTTGTCAGTACGAACATGCTTAAGATTAATGTCACCCTTGGCAATATGATCACGAATGAAATGGCGACGAACTTCAATATGCTTTGTTCGAGAGTGTTGCACAGGATTGTGTCCAATCTTGATTGCACTCTCATTGTCACAAAGCAAGGGAACACGTCTCACATGTATCCCATAATCTTTAAGCGTTTGTGTCATCCATAGCAATTGAGCACAACACGAACCAGCAGCAATATATTCTGCTTCGGCAGTGGATAATGATACCGAATTTTGTTTCTTGGAGGACCAAGATACAAGGGATCGACCAAGGAATTGACACGTACCCGAAGTTGACTTTCTATCAACCTTGTCACCGGCATAGTCCGAGTCGGAATAGCCAACAAGATCGAAAGAAGCTCTCTTAGGATACCAAATGCCAAAGTTTGGTGTGTGTATGAAGTATCTTACTATCCTTTTAACAGCTTTAAGATGACATTCTTTAGGGGCTACTTGATATCGCGCACACATGCATAAACTCAACATTATGTCAGGACGAGAAGCACAAAGATATAGTAGAGAACCAATCATAGATCGGTAAACCCTTTGATCAACGGGTTCTCCATCTTTTGTCAAGTCATTATGTCCACTTGTAGGCATGGGGGTACTCATACCTTTGCTTTCTTGCATGTTGAACTTCTTGAAGAGATCCTTGGTGTACTTTGTTTGTGAGACAGAGGTACCCTCCTTAGATTGCTTGATTTGCAACCCAAGGAAGAATTTGAGTTCACTCATCATGGACATCTCATACTTCTCCGACATGAGCTGTCCAAACTTCTTGCTAAAATGGGGGTTAGTTGAACCAAAGATAATATCATCAACATATATTTGGCACACAAATAGTTCACCATTAACCCTTTTCGTGAACAGCGTTGAGTCTATCTTTCCAATCTCAAAGCCTTTTTCAAGAAGAAAGCTAGTTAAGCATTTGTACCAAGCTCTAGGGGCTTGTTTAAGACCATAAAGAGCTTTATGCAACTTGTAAACATGATTAGGCTTTTTGGGATTCACAAATCCGGGAGGTTGTTTCACAAATACTTCCTCCTCAATTTCACCATTTAGGAAAGCACTTTTGATGTCCATTTGATAGAGAGTAATATCATGGTGATTGGCATAAGCAAGAAGAATGCGAATGGATTCAAGTCTAGCAACGGGGGCATAGGTCTCACCATAGTCCATACCTTCGACTTGTGTGTAACCTTGAGCTACGAGACGAGCCTTGTTGCGGATGACTTGTCCATCTTCATCTTGCTTGTTCCGAAACACCCATTTGGTTCCAATGATGTTTTGATCATCGTTGGGCTTCTCTACCAAAGTCCATACCTTGTTCCTCTCGAAGTTGTGTAGTTCTTCGTGCATAGCGTTCACCCAATCCGGGTCTTCAAGTGCTTCTTCTACCTTCATAGGTTCAATACTAGAGATAAATGAGTAATGCTCACAAAAGTTAGCTAAGCGAGTTTTAGAGCGAGTAATTCTCCCGGAGTTGATGTCGTTCATCATTTGTTCCACGGGATGATTCTTCTTGACTCTTGCTCGAACTCGGGATAGCTTTTGTTGATGTTGTGGCTCAGCTTCCTCATCATCTTCATCTTCCTCTTCTTCTTCTTCATTGTTGTTGGTGTTGTCTTGAGGCGGTGGAGAAGGAGGTTGTGGTGGATCTTCTTGTTGTACTTCCTCATCTTGGTGAGTTCCACTTGTGGAGGCCTCCATGTTGCCTTGAGGTTCATCTCTCTGTGAGGTAGGTGGCTCCACATATGTAGATGAGGTACTCTCCTTCACTTCCATGGGACGAATCTTCCCAATAGATAAATCTTGGATAGCTTCCGATGGGTCCTTGTCTCCTACATCAATAGGCATTTGCTCTACTTGCGAGCCATTAGATTCATCAAACTTCACGTCTACCGTCTCTTCAACCTTTCGGGTGAAATTATTGTAGACACGGTAGGTGTGAGAGTTTGATCCATAACCAAGGAGAAAGCCTTCATGAGATTTAGGAGCAAATTTAGACCGACGATGCTTATCAAGGATATAGCATTTTGAACCAAAGACACGAAAGTATCCCACTTGGGGTTTGTTACCGGTGAGGAGCTCGTATGACGTCTTGCCGAGGAGCTTATGAAGATAAAGCCTGTTGATAGCATGACAAGCTGTCTCGACCGCTTCTCCCCAAAAATGTTTCGGTGTCTTGTATTCATCAAGCATCGTTCTCGCCATCTCTATGAGCGTTCGGTTCTTCCTCTCAACAACTCCATTTTGTTGAGGAGTGTACGTAGCCAAGAACTCATGTAGAATCCCTTCCTCATCGAGAAAAGAGTCTACATTGGCATTCTTGAACTCCGTTCCATTGTCACTCCGAACTTTCTTGATCTTCACCTCAAATTGATTTTGGGCCTTTTTGGCAAAGGTCTTGAAGATTCTCTGAACCTGCGATTTATCATCAAGGAAAAATACCCACGTAAATCTGGAATAATCATCAACTATGACTAGACCAAAGGAGTTACCACCAAGGCTTTTGTAAGCATTGGGACCGAAGAGATCCATATGAAGAAGCTCAAGCGGTCTCCTTGTGGTCATGATGTTTTTCACGGGATGACTTCCACCAACTTGTTTTCCTGCTTGACAAGCACTACAAAGTCTATCTTTGTCAAAGAGAACATCTTTAACACCAAGAATATGATCACCTTTGATCAGCTTGTCTAGATTACGCATACCAACATGTCCTAGCCTTCTATGCCATAACCAACCTTTAGAGGATTTAGCAATGAAACAAGCTCTAGGTTGGGCTTTCTTAGTGAAATCAACAATATATAGATCACCTCTACGGATACCAGTAAAAGCCATGTTTTGATTATCACGGCGAAAGGCTTGGCAATCTACTTTGGTGAATAGCACATTGAATCCAAAGTCAGCTAATCTAGACACGGAAAGTAAATTGTATCCAAGAGATTCTACAAGCATGACATTTTGAATAGAGCTATCATGAGATATGGCCACCTTACCAAGGCCAAGTACCTTACCCTTGGAGTTGTCTCCAAAAGTCACATACTTGCGTGGACCATCGTTCTTTGCAAGCTCTCGAAACATGTCTTTATCTCCGGTCATGTGATCGGTGCATCCACTATCAAGAATCCACTCTTTTCCGCCGGACATGTAGTCTCTCATATTTGCCATGAGATTGAGACTCTTCATGACCTTGTCTAGCTCGGTGTCCGAATCGGAATAATCATCATCTTGCTCATGCTCATCATCATATTGACCCATAGATTGTTCATCATCAACACCTAGGTCAATTTGATAAGTACTTGCATTAGTTTGGTCAATGTGACAATAATCTTCGGAATGCAATGCAAGAGCATTTCTAATTATAATATTGATAAGACGGGGATCACCCTTCTTTTTCATAAGATCACGAAGCTCAAAGAAGCATTTATCAAAGTTGGGATCATTGGGGTGCAACTTATCAAATTCAATAGTCTTGTGTAGAATTTCATCAAGACTTCTCAAAGAGTAGTCCGGATAAAGTTCTTCCAAGAATTTCCACATAGCATAGGCGCACTCAAAGTTTGTAACAAGATTAAGCAAGTCATCGGGTAACCCTCTAATGATAAGATTTACAGTTCTAAGGTTACGAAGCAAATCAAGCTCTTCATCCATGGTAGGGTGCAAGGGATCAAAAGGAGGCACATAGGGGGTCTCAACATATTTGCACAAATTGTACATTTTAAAGATACTAAGCATTTCAGACCTCCATGAGTTATAGAACCTTCCACTAAGAACAGACACTCTATGGCTAACACTCCCATCCGTAGACACGTCCATCTTCCTCCAATGGTGTGTAAACCAAAGCAATGGAGACCAAAGCTCTGATACCAATTGTAGGATCGAAGAAGGTGAGAGTGTCTAGAGGGGGGGGGGATTAGACTACTCGACAAGATAAAAATTCTGTCTTTTATCAAGGACAGATTTTGACAGTTTTTGCATAGCACACAAGTCAAGTAGCACACTACACATGCAATTCTAGAGTATAGGCAGCGGAAAGTAAATTGCACATATAGTAAAGAGAGGTAGAGAAGATCAAACACAGTTTGGAAACACGGAGATTTTTGTCGTGGTTCCGATAGGTGGTGCTATCGTACATCCACGTTGATGGAGACTTCAACCCACGGAGGGTAACGGTTGCGCGAGTCCACGGAGGGCTCCACCCACGAAGGGTCCACGAAGAAGCAACCTTGTCTATTCCATCATGGCCTACGCCCACGGAGGACTAGCCTTACTCGGGGTAGATCTTCACGAAGTAGGCGATCTCCTTGCCCTTACAAACTTCTTGGTTCAACTCCACATCTCAAAGACGGAGGCTCCCAAGCGACACCTAACCAATCTAGGAGGCACCACCCTCCAAAAGGTAATAGATGTGATTGATGATGATGAACTCCTTGCTCTTGTGCTTCAAATGATAATCTCCCCAACACTCAACTCTCCTCACTGAGTTGGCTGTGGTGGAAGAAAGGGTTGAGTGGAAAGTAACTTGGGAAGGCTAGAAATCAAGTTTCATATGGTAGGAATGGAATGGCTTGATCTCAACACAAGGGTAGGTGGTTCTCTTCTCAGAAAGTGTATGGTAGGAGTGGTAGACTTTCTGATGGCTCTCCTCACGAATGAAGAGGGGGTGGAGGGGTATATATAGCCTCCACACAAAATCCAACCGTTACACACATAATTGAGCAATCTCGGTGAGACCGAAGTGAAAACTCGGTCAGACCGAAAGTTCAAATATAGTGAACGTTGGGATTTTCGGTGGGACCGAAAATACCATCTCGGTGAGACCGAAAGTGCAAATGATATGAACGTTGGAGTTTTCGGTGGGACCGAGAAAGAAAACTCGGTTAGACCGATTTGAGAAAAGACAGGAACATGCCAGAATCGGTGAGACCGAAAATGCAATATCGGTGAGACCGATTTGAGCCAAGACAGAAGCTTGCCCATTTCGATGAGACCGATAATACAAACTCGGTTATTCCGAAATGATGTGAAATGGTTACAGAAGGTTTGCAGTTCAGTTTCGGTGAGACCGATCTCAAACTCGGAATGACCGATTTTTCTAGGGTTTGGAATATGGCAGAAGTGGTTCATCTCGGTGGGACTGAGTTGGAAGAATCGGTTTGTCCGAGATTACTTATGAGTGTGTATAGAAATGAAAGGTGCTGATAGTTGAAGGAGCTAAATCACTAAGCACTTGAGCAACCAGATCATCAACACGACCTCATCCCCTTTTAATAGTATTGGCTTTTCCTATGGACTCAATGTGATCTTGGATCACTAAACCAAAAATAGAGTCTTGAGCTTTTGCCAATGCTTGTCTTAGCATTTTGAGGGGTCCACTTCTTCAGTCATCTTGCCATACCAATGTGATTGAATCTCCTGAAACATACTTGATAAAAGCATTAGTCCAACCACAAAGTATGTTGTCATTAATTACAAAAACCACCCAGGGAGCAAATGTGCTTTCAAAATTTCCTATGGCTCCATAAATCATGCTCTATCACATGGTGCAACATGCACATTATTCCAGAAACATTTCTTTCACAAATATTTATCAAATGCCTTTATTTCATTTTTGTGATGAACTTTAGAAAATCACAGAGAGCTCAATCTTGATCCAAATGCAGTGATTCAAATTCATAGATGCTTGTCATGTCCAAACTTAGTTTTGGAACATTTTTAATAATAGTTTCTGTACCCCACCAAATATTGAGCCATTTCTTCATATTTATCAGCTTTGCAAAATCCTAGGAAATTCATTTCAAATCCAAATCCAGTGAAACCAACTCCTAAATGCTTCTAAAATCATGACTTGATGATGGGTACCTTTGCTCATCATTCAAGGAAATATTTATGTATACTTCTTCCAAATCCATAAACCCTTTGGTTCCATCACATTGAAATGTTCCAAACTACCTATTGATCCAACACCTATGAAACCACCTTGGTCATTTCTAATATGACCAGAGGTATCCTAGAAAAGTCCAACTCCTATTTTTAGAGCACTTTTATTTTTGCCTTGTTGTGTTGCTTATTATGATTGTTTCCATCGCTAGTTGACGTAATAAACGGACCATTCAGAGGTGGACCAGAAGATTTTAAGACTCAGAAGAATAAGGCAAGCAGCCCTTTGACCATGTTCGAGAAACCTTTTTATGCATGTCTCATAGCACCTTATTATCAATGCACCGAAATCATGTTGAGGTGGAGACCACTTTGGTTGCTACCTTTGTTACTTACTATTGATACTTGCATCAAACATGACCCTACCTTCCTATGATGGTTATGTGGGTGGGAGTAGATAGATGTATGCTATAGTAGTTGGCTACGCAAAATGGGTCGGGGTTATGCATTGAGTGAAACAAGTGTGGTCTGACATACTTGAAAATGACCCAGTGGGTGCCACTAATGCCCCCTGGGAGTTGATAAGGAACTAGGGCACTACTTGGTGGAGAAGTAGTGTGCCGAGGCTTGACGGAAGTGTTGTTTACAGAGATGGATTAGATTTATGTGTGACTACCGTCCCAACCAAACATGCGCAACCACTCTACCCTTATATGGGAAAGGGCATTATTGATTACCTAGGTCGATACTAGCATGGTGCCCGCATTACTAGTGACGGGGGTGACATGAGGTCACTCTCGGGACGGGGTCGCGCTTGGATAGGCGGCCATGACTGTCTTTACAGGGCACCGGACACACCGTTGGTACCCCGTGCTTGTGATATGTGATGAATACGGAGCGAGTCTCCACAAACCTTGAGATGTGAAATGTTTGGCACGGGGCTGCTACCAATCGAGTGGACTCCATGTTAGTGTCGTCTAGGGAAAGATAGTGATCGGGTGCTTACCCCGGGTACTTGAGGTACCGCGGGTCGTGGATGACATGGAAGTTCCCCGTATCTTGTGGGTAAAGTGTGCAACCTCTGCAGAGTGTCAAACTATTCGAATAGCCGTGTCCGCGGTCAAGGACAGTTGGGTGGTGCTACTTAGACTATGTCCATAAGTTTCTGGGAAACAACACGATTCAGAGATATTATTGATGTGATTGTGAGAAAGTTACAATGATCTTGAACATGAGTTGATTACAACTCTTTCTCGATATTGATGTCTGTGACCTCCTGATACTTGTTACAGACACATGCATGCCCTTGTTATATGTTGATCATAATTGCATATGAAAAACTAGCTTTCCGCAAAACCGCCAACTTAGCAGTAGAGCCTTGCATGATTAATCTGTTATCACACTTGGGTTGCTTGCGAGTACATTCAATGTACTCATTGGCTTGCCACTGGTTATTTTATTGGCCAGGCCTGAGAGAACAGGTTATGATGAAGATTTCTTGGTGACGAGCATGCGAGCTAGGACGCTTCCAAGTCAGAATGCCTGTAGGGTTAAGGCAGATGGCATGGGTCCCCGTTGTCTTTGAGGATTTCCGCTGCAATGATATACTCAAGATCTGACCATTATGGTCCTATTTGTGTAACACGGTATGTAACGATGTAAGACTCTTGTTATTCAGCTTCTGTGTGTTCAGTGAGCATTGATCTCTGGGATCACTGTACACGTGCATTCGGTGATCACGACTTATGAGTCGGGGTTCCCACAGAGCTGGTATCAGAGCCATCCTGACTATAGGAAGCCTTAGTTAGCATGGTGGTTAGTTAGGGTAAAACTATTTTCAAAACTATTACTAGTTTTCAAAACTATCTATACTTCTCTTCCCTTCTCAGTTTTCGAAAACTAGGCTATACTTGATCTCTTCCCCTTCAAAACCCTGGTCGCTAAAACCCCTATGCCCCTGACCACTGGATTTTCTGTAATCCTCGTGGAGTGCACCTTGCCAAACACTCACCCACCACTTTTGCACGCAAGATTGGTGACACCACGACAAGACGGTACCAACAGAAATTACATCCTCGATGGATGAGGACATGAAGACCCAAAAGATGGTGGTACCCTTGACACTATCCCTAGATGGTGCAACTTTGGCCTATAAATGACCAGGGAATAGGTTATGCAAAAGTCATGATTTGCATCGCTAATAGAGTAATCCTGTCACTACCGTTGTTGTATCGACAACCACCGGTGGATGAGAACCTCGCCATTTGGTCCGCCTCACTATAGTGAGCAGGAAAACGGTTCTCTTCGTCCCCCGCTCTTGGTATTGATGTTTTCATCAACGAAACCGACATGTTGGACCTCTATTATGCCTTGTTATGGTCATTGCATATGGATTGCCTACCTGGTACCCTCGACGCCCCAGAAGGCACAAGGGATCGTCATGATTAAAGAAACAAGAGAAGACAAGTCAACACTAGCTACAAGGAGGCACCTTCACCACCTCACCTCATCCGACGAGTAGTTGTTGAAGATTCTTCAGGCTCAACCCGGAGCTTCCATCAAGCAACTACAAGGGACATAGCAACGCCAGAGGAAGCTCAGAAGACTGCACGAGGCACAAGTCACGGCACTGAGTCCGAGAACCCCTAGGGTAGGATGAGTCGTGTACCCCCTATGCGCAGTCGAGTCCATATGATGGTTCGAATAGAACCATGATTGTGTGTTGTTTGCTTTTATTTGCTTGTGTTTTGATATGAGTCGCACTTTTGCCCAGGCTACAAGTGCATGGCTATATCACCTTCCTTGCCTTGTTTCTTTTGTTTCGCCCTTTTTGCACCTGTTTGTTGCACCTGCACTATAGAACCCCCTTTAGGCATTTTCCCTCCTCTACGCTGCTTCTTCCCTCTATTCTCTCTATCCCCAATTGAAGACCCGCAAGACAAGATGCACCAAGGATTCTACCTCGGCAACCAACTGGCACTGAAGACTTCTGCTACAACCTCCGCGATCAAGTGCAACCCCGTAGAGTTATGTTTAACCCTCCAGACAAATAACCCCATTCCTAGACCCTTTGAGAATTCACGAGACACTCCAGCACAAATCCTTAACCATGTGCCTAACCCATGGTAAAGTAAGAGAACCTGTTAAGACTTTGCAATCTTGCACAACACTGGGTTCGTAAAGGAGCTAGTGGACTCAATGAGTGAGCATATTTTCATCCTAATATAGCACGAGGTCTGACGATGCCATAGATAGACCAGTTCGAGGATATTGGACGGATGACTTGGTGGCTTTGTATCAGTGACTTCGAGGAAATTATCTGAGACCTTGATGGATTGTGAGGTTTTCATGTTGGTGGTATCATGACTTTGGGGAAGTATGTAGAAGTGCCCATTGGGCATGAGATTTGGATTTATGTAGGTGATTCTGGTTGGTATAATGCTGGATATGTCTGCATGGTTCGGAGTAAGATTGGATTTAGGCCTATGATCCTGATTATGATATCATGCTTCTCGGTGGACAATAACCTAGGAGATTGGATTATTTGTCGGAGTTGATTTAGGGATCTATATAATCATGATCTTGGAGTTACTTGACCCAGATAATGGGAATTTGGTGGACATACTATCGTGATGCATAATCCTTCCAAGTATTTTGTTATTATAGAGACTTGAGATCTTGTGGAATACCGTAGACATCGGATTCGTAGAATTGTTGGATTATGTGGTGATTGATGGAGATTACCGGGCTATTGGAGTTGATCTATAGGAAGGAAACAAATCTTGGAGTGGCATATGATGTGTTATCTTGAGCCTAGCAAGACTAGGTTGATTACTTGGATTGTGGAGATTAAGTTAAGCTTAGCAGCATGTATGATCTACCTTTCGATTTTAGAGGTAGGCATACATATAGATTTGGGGATCATAGACAATATAGTTTTGTTAGACCGTCTCTTGAGAGTCATGAGGATATGCATGGCATGAGTGGTGGTTGAAGTTGGTCTATGCGGGAAGATGTTTTTTTTGATCGGAGTACTAGATAGAGCTATTGGCATCTCAGAAACCGTGCTTAAGGATAAGATGATAAAAGTTCACTCACTCACTAGAATCCTTGAAACCCTTAAGCCCCACCGAGCTACAACCTGGTCAGATTCTGACCCCGGGCCTTCGCTCTAAGTCAGGAAGGCCTCTGCAAATACTCATCGGAGACCACCACCAATACCCCATCTTACCTTGCGTGCCCCCATAGACCTCATGGAGTAATTGGACAAGTTGGGTAACATCATTATTTGATGGCCTACTTGTCTGCCCGAAGACAAGAAGAGACGGACAGCTGGATAGAAGACGTTTGAAGACCGCCCTGTCAAGAAAGAAGATCTACACCAACCACCGTCATCAAGAAGTAAACTTGCGCGTCGAAGACCGGGCGTATCTGCAAACCACCCCTCTCAAAGGAGTCGAGCATTTCCGTGTCGAAGGAACGCTCACACGAAGATGTATCAAGACTTGAAGGCACGATTCTGGTGGCACGAGATGGAAAGAGAGATTGCAACCTATGTTGCAAAGTGTGGTGTGTGCCAAAGGGTCAAGGCTGAACATCAGCGACCCGCTGGATTGCTTCAACCACTCAAGGTTCCTGAGTGGAAGTGGGATAAAGTCGGAATGGACTTCGTCACTGGGTTACCAAGGTCGGATAGAGACATGACTCTGTTTGGGTCATGGTCGATCATTTGACCAAGATGGCCCATTTCATTCCTGTCAAGACCCCTTATGATGGCAACCGGCTGGCAGCTCTCTACATCGACCGAATCGTAAGTCTTCACGGCGTTCCCAAGGAGATTGTGTCAGATCGAGGAACCCAGTTCACCTCAAGGTTCTGGAAGAAGTTCCAAGAAGCCTTGGGAACCAAGTATCTTTCAGCACGGCTTTCCACCCCCAGACCGGAGGTCAGACTGAACGAGTCAATCAGATTCTCGAAGTCATGACTCCGAGCCTGTGTCTTGGCATATGGAGCCAAGTGGGAGGATTGTCTCCCTTTTTGCCGAGTTCTCCTATATCAACAGTTACCAGTCGAGCCTTCAGATGGCACCACTTGAGGTGTTGTACGGACGCTGACGTCGCACACCCCTCAACTAGTCAGAGGCTGGAGTAGGACTAGTCTTTGGACCGAATATTCTCCGTGCAGCGGAAGAGCAAGTCCAACAAGTCAGAGAACGTTTGAAGGCAGCCAAGTCAAGGCAAAAGAGCTATGCTGACGCTCACCGTCGGAACATGAGTTTCCATATTGGGGACCACGTGTACCTGCGGGTAACTCCTCTGAAGGGAACCAAGCGTTTCCACGTCAAGGGGAAGCTCGCACCAAGGTTCATTGGACCCTTTGAGATCACTGCAAGTCATGTGGTAGACGGCTCCCCAGCTAGATCTACCACCTGAGATACCCTCCGTGCACCAAATCTTCCACGAGCCCCCACTCTGGAAGTACTTCTTACCTCCTAGCTAGCCCGATGCCCGCAAGGACATCGATCACCGAGCCTTTGGCAGCTAACCCAACCTAACCTATGCAAGAGACCCCTCAGCAACCTCCATCAAGGAAGGCATCAAGCAAAAGCCATACCATCAAGCACTTCAGGATTCCAAGGAGCACCGCTCGGAAGCGGAACCAACAAGAAGTGAAGACTACCCTGTATCCAAGACTCCGCCTTTCTTTCCACGCCTAGTCTGGGAATCTGGGGACGAGATTCTTGTAAGGGGGGTAGGTCTGTCACACCCTGATTTTCATGTCACATTGCTTAAGCTAATTTTCATGTTAAAAATGTGGATTTGCAAAAACTTTTGAGTGTTTTTGACTTTGATTGATTTGACTTTTGTCTGTTGTTTGCTAGTGCTCTAAAAATCATATAAATCCTCCAACTCTTATACTTCATCTCCTTGACCCAAAACCTTTTCCCAATGATCATGCCATGTGTATAGACCAGTATAGAATTTTCTTATAAAAATATTTTGGCCAAATGGTATTTTCTAAAATTAGTTTTCCAAAAACCCCTGAATTGAGGTTTGCACTGCAAGTACCTTATTTAGGGTGTGAAAAATCTTTAAAAAAGTATATTTGAATCCTACTAGGTATAGGACTCCCAGAAACCACAAAAGTATAATTTTAAAAGTTATTTTTATATTTTATTTAAAATCTTTTTCTTAAGGCCAGAAATGGTCTTTAATAGGGAAAAATTATTTAATTATTTCAAAAATATTTGCCAAAATTCAGGGAGACTCATAGGACATATATTGTCCATATATAAGAGTTTCAGCACATGGTCATGTTCAAGATATTGGACTAATCCTTCTAAAACCCTTTCTGGATATTTCAAGCTTTTGAAACATTTACAAAGGAAATATTCTCCAAAAATTCCAGGGAAATTCTATCATGTCATATATGACATATTGGATGATCTTGCAAAGCCTCATGCCTTGAAGATCAAGGAAACATCCTCTAATCCCCTCAAAACCATTCTGTCCATATTTGAAGTTTGAGCAACTTTACATTGCCAAACTTGTCCAAATGCTCTAAAAATTGGTGCACATGCTAGAATGGCCTAATAAGGCATCTAGACCAAATGGCACAAGATTTGGAATAGAGCAACTCGATCAGATCACCCCAAAATCAATTCTGTTCAAATGCAAATTTGAACAACTTTACATTACCAACTTTTCATCTGGGGCCTCAAACTTTGTGGGCATGATCATAACCCCAAATGATGATGCTACACCAAGTGGTGCATCAAGGGGAGATGATTTGCTTAACTCAAACATGGTGAAACCATTTCTGTTGATTTCTAGGGTTCACCAAAGTTACATTGGCCACCTTGCCCAAATGAGCTCAAATTTGGTGTAGGGGCCTAATTATATGTGACATTTGATCCTGTTAAGTCCCATGCTAAGTGGAGGTCATTTGCCTCCCCAAAACCTGATCAAACACCTTCTGTCCATTTACCAAAGCCAGTGTTTGAACCTCTTTTACTTTTTCCCTTTACTTCAAATTTCTACCACAGCTTCTCCTGATCATCCTCTACCCCCCAGTAACTCTCTATGGCCTCAGCTCAATTATTGGAGGAGGGAAAAACCCCAATTCACTCTTCTAGACAGCAGATTTCACCCTCTTCCTCACCTCCCTCCTCATCCCAGTGGTTCCCTGGAGCATCCAAGGCCATAGGCCAATTCTTTACTACTTCCTCTACACTCTGGACACCGTTGGACACGTCCTGGACGGCAGGCCATGCCAATGGCAGCCAAAAGCACGCTCTGGAGTGCGCTACATTGCTCTGGAGCACTGTAGCCACCTTCAATCAGGGGCGTCCGACAGCCTTGGGCCTCCCCCTCGTGTCCCCCGAGGCGGCCTCGACGTCCGCAACACGCTGGGTGGTCGGCCCCCTTCTCTCTCCCCCTCTCTCACCCCTGCCCGCACGCGCACTGGCCGACCCCGAGCTCCAGTGAGAAAGCTCGCACGCGCGACCCCTCTGGCACCTCCCCGCTCCTCCTCTCTCTTCCCCTAAGCGTGGACCAGCCCCACGAACGCCCTAGACATGCCCACTGGTGCCCCCGTGGCCTGCAACGACAGCAACGACCTCGCCGGCGCATGCATCTTCGGTGGACCGGCGCTCGCCTATAAATAGGCCGCCCCCGAGCCCCCTCGCGGCTCCGATGGCCTCCTCTCCCTCTCTTGATCCTCCTGGACCCACTCTCTCTCTCTCCCGCACCCCCTATCCACCACCGCGGACAAAATCTCGCCGCCGGCCGCCGACAAAACCCTCTATGACCCAGGCTCCTCCGCGGGTGCTGAGCGCACGCACGGTTCGCCGCTCCCTGCTGCATCCTCCGGCGCGTTGGGGGCCGTCTCTGGTGGCTGGAGCCGTCGGGGCGGGCGCCAGCGCCGCCCGGCCGGACCTCCCCATCGTTCCTCTGCCTCAGGCGCGAGGTAGGGGACGACCGTCCCGCCGTTTGGCGAGGGGCCCCCGCCTGTCAGCGAGCCGGCCGGCGGGCCCAGCAGCTTAAGTGGAGACGGGCCAGGCGCGAGCCGCATTTCCCAGGCGAAAACGCCCTCCGGAGATGACGCCTTCGGCGTCACCACCTCCGCCCGCACGGCCGTGCCGCTGGGCCGGCCCATCATCTATCCCTCGCCGGCGCGCAGTAAAGGGTATAACCCCCTTTTTTTCCTTTTATTTTCTGTTTCCAGTAAACTTCAAAAATCTCTCAAATATTCAAATGAACTCCAAATTGCATGATTCAAATTTCCTATGGCTCCATAAATCATGCTCTATCACATGGTGCAACATGCACATTATTCCAGAAACATTTATTTCACAAATATTTATCAAATGCCTTTATTTCATTCTTGACACCGTTGCAGTGATTCAAATTCCTAGATGCTTGTCATGTCCAAACTTAGTTTTGAAACATTTTTAATAATAGTTTCTATACCCCACCAAATATTGAGCCATTTCTTCATATTTATCAGCTTTGCAAAATCCTAGGAAATTCATTTCAAATCCAAATCCAGTGAAACCAACTCCTAAATGCTTCTAAAATCATGACTTGATGATGGGTACCTTTGCTTTGGTTCTTATGGGGACCCCGACTTAGAAGTCGAGATCACCGAATGCACGTGTACAGTGATCCCAGAGATCAATGCTCACTGAACACACAGAAGCTGAAATAACAAGAGTCTTACATCCATACAAATAGTCTTACACGAATTAAGGCCATTATGGCCAAGTCTTACATAGATAGAGCCTCACGGGCTGAATAGCAAATAACTCAAGTAGCGGAAGTCTTCGATAAACGGGTAGAACCCATGCCATCTGCCTTAACCCTACATGCATTCTGACTGGGATAGCGTCCTAGTTCGCATGATCGTCTCCAAAGAACTCTTCCTCGTAATCCTGCTCTTCCATGCCTGGCCAATTAAATAACCAGTGGCAAGCCAATGAGTACTTTGAATGTACTCGCAAGCAACCCATGATGTGGTACAAGGTAACAGTGCAATTGAATAATAATGATCAATCTAGCAAGGCTAGGACAATACTCTACCATCAAGTTTATGCATCAATAACCTCGCGTAACCTCGAAGACAGGTTACCGATATCAATATGAGTGATTCAACTCATCGAGTCAAGTCACCATCCTTGACTTATCACACACATTCCAACACCGATGAAGTAAAATTCTGGACATAGTTTAAGTAGCACCACCCAACTGTCCATGACCGTGGACACGGCTATTCGAATAGTTTTACACTCTGCAGAGGTTGCGCACTTTACCCACAAGATCCGGGGAACTTCCGTGTCATCCACGACCCGCGGTACCTCAAGTACCCGGGGTAAGCACCCGGTCATTACCTTTCCTTAGACGACACTAACATAGAGTCCACTCGTTGGCACACGGCCCTCGGGTACAAACAATAGATCACGGGACTTGCCCTAATTTCAATGTTCACGCGTACCCGAGGGGACCAACGGTGTGTCCGGTGCCCTGTGAAAACAGTCATGGTCGTCTATCCAAGCACGACCCCGTCCCGGGAAAGACCTCAAGTCTCCCCGTCACTAGTAATGCGGGAACCATGCTAGTATCGACCTAAGTAATCAATAAAGCCCTGTCCCATAAGGGGTAGTGTGGTTGCACATGTTTGGTTGGGACGGTAGTCACACATAAATCTAATCCATCATTCCACCATGCACATGATATTACCGGCACATCACTTCTTTCTCAAGTGATGACCTAACACTTCATCACCCTCGGGCATTAGGGGCACCCGATGGGTTCATGCAAAGATTTCAACTATGAGGGTTCATATCACACATGCATCATATAAGCATCATGACCATCTATTGCATGTCAACTAGCATATAGCAAGATCAACAATAAAGCATGCATCATGTGGTGGTTCATCTAGGTTACCATCGTAACCCTATCATCATGCATCGGAAACAAACGGGTTCCGAGAACAAGTGTATCATGGTCAAAGGGCTTGCCTGGATTGGCTTGGTCTTCAAAGTCTTCAAGTCCTTCTCCTTCTTCTTCCACAGCAACTTCGTCAAATACGGGATCTATACGTCGCATAATAACCACGGGAAAATAAGGATACAAATAAAACAGAAAAATCAAAGTGCTCAGAAAAATGTCAACTCATTTTTGTAAAATACTAGAGGGATTTCTAAGATGGGAAAAAATCTTAGTTGGAGTTTTGGAGTTACAGAATAGGATATATTGATTTTTGAACAGGAGTTATACTGCTCAAATTTGAATTTAAATTTGAACAGTACAGCAAAGTTTCATGGATTCGAATGAAAGTGGTACCATTAAATAGGTTGGAATATTACAAGATTTTAGGAGTTGGAAATATTTAATTTGAATCAATATTCTTTTCTGTATAAATGTTTAAATCATTTACAGAAAAGAAAAAGAAAAAGGGGTCCTATGCACTGGGCCAGAGAAGGCCACAGTGCACGGCCCAGACGGACTGGCCCAGCCGCACGGAGCCAGCGCGCGCGCACGTCAGGTTTTCAAACCTGATGGGCGGGGCCCGTGGGTCAGCGGCACAGAGGAGGGGGAGAGAGGTGGGGGGATGACAGGCGGGGCCCGCCTGTCATCTCTAACCCCACGACCACGGCGGCGGCGAGCTCACCGACGAGGACTCCGGCCACAGCGACGGCAACGGAGGGCAGGGTTGAGCTCAGCGTCGAGTTGCGGTTGTAGTGGTGGTAGTGCGGCACGGCGGGGGGTCCTGGTTCACCGGCGGCGAGGTGGGACGGCGGAGGCTCGTCGGAGGGTAGTGGCTGCGGCTGTTTCCGGCTGCCACAAAGAGGAGAAACAGGGGGGAAATGATCAGTGAGGTGCGGCGGTTCCGAAACGAGGGGAAGGAGAGGCAGGGGAGGCCTGTACCTCGAGATCGCCGGCGGCCCGACGCAGCGGAGCTCCGGTCGATCCCGAGCACTGGGGCATCCTGGGGTCGAACTGAGGGTGTTGGGGGTCTCTGTGGAGAGGTGTGAGGCTGGTGAGGGTGTTGGAGAAGCTCGGGAGGGCCTTATATAGCCGCGCCCGTGGTTCGCCGTGGACCCGTGCGCCGGCGAGGTTGCAGGCGAGGCTGTGGAGGGTTCTGGAGCCTGGGAACACGCCGGGGCGGTCCGTGGACTAGCTCCACGTCCAGCTGAGGTGAGAAGAGGAGCGGGGGAGCGTCAGAGGAGGGCGCGCGTGTGAGGCAGAGGAATGGCCGAAGCGGGCGGCCGGTGCGCGTGCGACGTCGTTCACTGGAGGGCGCAGGAAGAGGGGGGACAACGCCAGGGAGGTTGCGGACGTCGAGGCGCCTCGACTGGCGCGAGGGGGAGGCTCGAGGTTGTCGGGGGAGGCTGATTGGCCCGAGCCAGCGTGCGAGGTGCACTGTTCGCGCGCTCCAGAGCATGCGTTTGACTGGCATCGACGCGCTCTCGCCGGTTTGGTCCGTTCCAGCGTGCCCAACAGTGTCTAGCACGTTGTAGGAGAAGTAAAGAAATGCCTTGAGGCCTTGGATGCCCTGGGGATGCAGAGAGAGAGAGAGTGTTGGTGAAATGGTAGAAACCTACTGTACAGCAAGGTAAAACAGAGGTTTCACCCCTCAATCATGGAGATGAGGTGCTGGGGGAGTTACTGGAGGTAGCTGGTAACCCAATGAGCCTGTGGTAAGAAGTTGAGGCCATGGAGAAAAGTGAAAGTGGTCAAAATGGAGGTTTTAGCATTTCTGCAGAAGGTGTTTGATCAGTGTTTGATCAAGTAAATGAAGTCCACTTGACATGGCACTTGACTGGGTTGAAGGACATGAGAAAATAGGGTGCTTCACCAAATTTGGGCTCATTTGGAGAAACTAGCTAATGCAACTTTGGTGAATCCTAGAAATCAACAAAAACAGTTTCATCTTGATTGAGTCAAGCTAATCATCTCCCCTTGATGCACAACTTGGTGTAGCATCATCATTTGGGGTATTGATCATGCCCACAAAGTTTGAAGCTCCAGATAAAAAGTTGGTAATGTAAAGTTGTTCAAATTTGCATTTGAACAGAAAGGGTTTTGAGGTGATCTGATCAAGTTGCTCTATTCAAATTCTTGTGCCATTTGGTCTAGGTGCCTTATTAGGCCATTCTAGCATGTGCACCAAGTTTGAGAGCATTTGGACAAGTTTGGCAATGTAAAGTTGCTCAAACTTCAAATATGGACAGAATGGTTATGAAGGGGTTTGAGGAGGTTTTCTTGCTTCCCAAGGCATGGGACTTGGAAAGATCTTCAAATATGTCATAAATGACATGATAGAATTTCCCTGGAATTTTTGAAGAAAGTTTCCTTTGTAAATATTTCAAAAGCTTGAAATATCCAGAAAGGGTTTTAGAGGGTTTAGCCCATTATTTTGAACATGACCAAGTGTTGAAACTCTTATATATGGACAATATATGTCCTATGAGTCTCTCTGAATTTTGGCAAATATTTTTGAAACAGTTAAATAATTTTTCCCTATTAAAGACCATTTCTGGCCTTAAGAAAAGGCTTTTCAATAAAATAGGAAAATAACTTTTAAAATTATACCTTTGTGGTTTCTGGGAGTCCTATGACTACTAGGTCTCAAATAAACCTTTTGAAATAATTTTCACACCCTTAATCAAGTACTTGCAGTGCAAATCTCAATTCAGGGGTTTTTGGAAGACTAAATTTATAAAATGCTTTTTGGCCAAAATAATTTTGTAAGAAAATACTATACTGTTATATGACACTTGGCATGATCATTGGGCAGAAGCTTAGAGTATGGAGATGAGATCTACAAGAGATCATAGTTGACTTTAATGAGCACATGAAAAAGCAAATGAGGAAAACTCAATTCCAATAAAAGCCAAATGATGCTAAAAATTTTGCTGGTCCAAATTTTCATGCCTCAAAGTTACAAATAACATGATACAAAATGCAGGGTGTGACAGTTCCATCACATTGAAATGTTCCAAACTACCTATTGATCCAACACCTATGAAACCACCTTGGTCATTTCTAATATGACCAGAGGTATCCTAGAAAAGTCCAACTCCTATTTTTAGAGCACTTTTATTTTTGCCTTGTTGTGTTGCTTATTATGATTGTTTCCATCGCTACTTGACGTAATAAACGGAGTATTCGGAGGTGGACCAGAAGATTTGAAGACTCAGAAGAATAAGGCAAGCAGCCCTTTGACCATGTTCGAGAAACCTTTTTATGCATGCCTCATAGCACCTTATTATCAATGCATCGAAATCATGTTGAGGTGGAGACCACTTTGGTTGCTACCTTTGTTACTTACTATTGATACTTGCATCAAACATGACCCTACCTTCCTATGAGGGTTATGTGGGTGGGAGTAGATAGATGTATTATATAGTAGTTGGCTACGCAAAATTGGTCGGGGTTATGCATTGAGTGAAACAAGTGTGGCCTGACATACTTGCAAATGACCCAGTGGGTGCCACTAATGCCCCTGGGAGTTGATAAGGAACTAGGGCACTACTTGGTGGAGAAGTAGTGTGCCGAGGCTTGACGAAAGTGTTGTTTACAGAGATGGATTAGATTTATGTGTGACTACCGTCCCAACCAAACATGCGCAACCAATCTACCCTTATATGGGAAAGGGCATTATTGATTACCTAGGTCGATACTAGCATGGTGCCCGCATTACTAGTGACAGGGGTGACATGAGGTCACTCTCGGGACGGGGTCGCGCTTGGATAGGCGGCCATGACTGTCTTTACAGGGCACCGGACACACCGTTGGTACCCCGTGCTTGTGATATGTGATGAATACGGAGCGAGTCTCCACAAACCTTGAGATGTGAAATGTTTGGCACGGGGCTGCTACCAATCGAGTGGACTCTATGTTAGTGTCGTCTAGGGAAAGATAGTGATCGGGTGCTTACCCCGGGTACTTGAGGTACCGCGGGTCGTGGATGACACGGAAGTTCCCCGGATCTTGTGGGTAAAGTGTGCAACCTCTGCAGAGTGTCAAACTATTCGAATAGCCGTGTCCGCGGTCAAGGACAGTTGGGTGGTGCTACTTAGACTATGTCCATAAGTTTCTGGGAAACAACACGATTCAGAGATATTATTGATGTGATTGTGAGAAAGTTACAATGAGCTTGAACATGAGTTGATTACAACTCTTTCTCGATATTGATGTATGTGACCTCCTGATACTTGTTACAGACACATGCATGCCCTTGTTATATGTTGATCATAATTGCATATGAAAAACTAGCTTTCCGCAAAACCGCCAACTTAGCAGTAGAGCCTTGCATGATTAATCTGTTATCACACTTGGGTTGCTTGCGAGTACATTCAATGTACTCATTGGCTTGCCACTGGTTATTTTATTGGCCAGGCTTGAGAGAACAGGTTATGATGAAGATTTCTTGGTGACGAGCATGCGAGCTAGGACGCTTCCCAGTCAGAATGCCTGTAGGGTTAAGGCAGATGGCATGGGTCCCCGTTGTCTTTGAAGATTTCCGCTGCAATGATATACTCAAGACCAGACCATTATGGTCCTATTTGTGTAACACAGTATGTAAGGATGTAAGACTCTTGTTATTCAGCTTCTGTGTGTTCGGTGAGCATTGATCTCTGGGATCACTGTACACGTGCATTCGGTGATCACGACTTATGAGTCGGGGTTCCCATAAGAAGTTGGTGAACAAAGCCATCAGTGTTGAGACGGGCCAGACTGATTTTGAAGCCACGCGCAAGCATCCTCGTGACTTTGGTTCCTCATCTGGCTCTGGCTCTCACAAGCGCCGTGTGTGGGTTCCTAACTCTGCTCTACCACCCAAGTACACTCCGAGGCCATCCTATGAGGCACCTCGCCCAACCCAACAGTATGCACCTGCCAAGACTTATGGAGGACCACCTGCCAACTTTGCTCCACGCACTGGCACTATGACATGTTTCAAGTGTGGAGAACCAGGGCACTACATGCGTGACTGTCCTCAGAACCAGCCAGGAAGGTCCATTGGTTGTGGTAAGCCAACAGGCAAGGTGAACTATGTCAAGCCAGTCCCCACTGCACGTGGTCATGTCAACTATGTCTCTGCTGAGGAAGCTTATGAGGATCCTAACGCCGTCCTTGGTACGCTTCTCGTTAGCTGCCATCCGGCATCTGTTCTTTTCGATACTGGAGCATCTCATTCGTTCATATCTGAGAGCTATGCTCGAATGCACAACATGACTCTTTGTGACATGCCGACCACCATGGAAATTCAAACTCCTGGCTCTAGATGGCAAACCTCTAGAGTAAGCCATGGGAATGAAATTCTTGTCGATAGAATTGTCTTCCTTTCATCTCTAATAGCTCTCAAGTCCTCGGACATAAACATCATCTTGGGTGATGGCCGCGTGATGGAAGGACGCCTGGGACTGATCTCCGGGTGGCTCCTGGCAGACGAGTCTGAGCGGGCCTCCTGGAGCCAGGCCTCAGCGGTTACTGCCAAGGGTCAAGAGAAAGCCGCAGCAGCTACACTGACACGCGACGCCGTGCGAGCCGACGCGGTGTCCACCGAGAAGCACTGTCTCAAGGTGGAGGGCGAGCTGGAGGCCCTTCGTCGGGAAGGTGCCAGGTGCGCCGTGGAGCTTGAAAGGTTGGAGGAGGAGCTCAAGGCACAGAAGGCTGAGACGTCCCGGCTGCAGCAGGAGCAGCTCGCTGATCACGCGAGCCTAGAGAAGCTGAAGGCCGAGGCTGAGCAGGCCAGGGTGACCCAAGCTACGCGCGAGAAGAAAGATGCCCTTGCGGCCTCGGCAACGGTGAGTTGCGAGGCCCTCGCCGCCTTCGAGCTCGATGCCCGTACGACGCTGCGGCCGCTTATGGCGAAGGATTCGAGAAGCCACTGGCCGCCCCGGAGGATGGCCCCACCGGGCTCCACGCCACGCTTGTGCAGTCCCTGCGCGAGGTTACGGCCAAGATCGGCCAGTTAGCAGACTTCGAGAGCCGCACGCTCCTTACCTTGGCCTTGACGCGGGTGTGCGGCCACCTAAGTCTCCATGATCCCACTCTTGACCTGGCCTCGCTGTCCGAGCCCGTGACCGCGAGCATATAGGGCACGGCTGCTGAGGCCATGGAGGCGAAGGTGACGGAACTGGTGGAGGCATTCCTCCGGGTTGCTCCTGCCGCGGCCGAGGAGGCGAAGGCTGGTGATGACGCGCTTTGTGATGCCTGACTTGTTCCTGTCCAGATGAGAGAAATGCAAGTGCCATGGAGAGGCGTAAGAACTCACTTGAATTTGGAGAACTTGGTATTATTGTAATAACTAGATTTGAACTTGATGATTTCCATGCTTGCTTCCTTTCAGGTTTGCTTAGGTGCTCTGTGTCGGCAAGGCCCAACCCCGCGCATACCTCTATCGCCATTGAGCCCTCCGGGTGACGGGGGTTATCATAATAACTAGACTCAAGGAATGAGGGGCTACGTGGCTAGTGCGGCCCCTGGGTCGCGATGCCCATGGGTCCCCCTTGATGTTCAAGCAATACCGTTTGTGTTCTGCGTCGGCAGGGCCCAGCCCCGCGCATACCTCGACTTTCGTTGAGCATTGGGCTCAAGGAGTGAGGGGCTACGTGACTAGTGAGGCCCCTGGGTCGCGATGCCCAGGGGTCCCCCTTGACGTACGAACGGCTCTCATGAGGGAGAATGAGCACCATACCTTGCTCATGAGCCTTCGCTTAGGATGGGGGCGCGAGAAAGCCAGGTGTCTGGGCACCTGTTAGGGTGGCGTCTGCCAGGCATGACCTGCGCATAGCCCCCGTGCCTAGCCCCCCTTGCGACACCTATCCAAGGAGAAGCTTTGAGCGTCGTGAGCTGAAAAGCTCGGTGAGGTTCGTGCGACCACTAGGGCCCAACCTTAGTTGTTTATAACTAGCGCGGAACATAGAGCTACCACACTTGCGCGGAGTGTGGGCATAACCGCGCCTCGGTTGTAGTGGCCAGCGTGGAGCTTGGTGCTTCCACTAGTTCGTGGGCATAACCGCTCCTCGGTTGGTTCTGCCAGCGTGGAGCATGGCACTTCCACTGGACCGTGGGAGGGAGCTTCTTCCGGGAGTGACTCCGGGGCGTGTACAGCCCCGTCCTGACACGTGGCTTGCACGGCAGGACAACCAAGGTGTATATGGGCCCTCCTCAGGACGAGCTGAACGACTCTAAGGAAGTTCTCGTGAGCTTACGCATCACTCACGAGACCCTACTCTGAGGCGGGTTGCGCCTGAGTCTTCTTCTACAACATGTGAAAAGAGAGGCGTTGTGTCGACCTACGCCAAGTGCATCTTTAGAGGGCATCGCATGAGAAGGCCGCAGCACCAACGACCCCAGGAGGTGACGTTAGCGGGACCGGCCCGTAAGACAGAGCTCAGCTGCTGGATTTATCGACGCTGCAGGGACAGACCCGAGCACAGACGTCGTGCTCAGTCTTCTCATTCAACAGTCCAAAAGAAAAACAACCGACGCGTGGTTCCCGCGTGAGCGAGGCACCTGCCACGGGCCCCTAATTACCCATCCACGGTTAGCCCATGCGAGAACAAGGAACCAAGGACCACGGGAGGTGACGTCACGGGAATGGCTCGGCGGGACAGAGCTCAACCCTTGGATTTAGCGGCGCTGCAGGGATGGACCCAAGCACAAACGCCGTGCCAGTCCTTAATCATGGGGCGGTCGCGAGTGGGCTCGCAAGGGCTCATGAGGTTAGCGGAGGTGAGGATGCCGAGCATATAGATAATGCATATAGGAAGAAGCAAGTAGCCCTGACTCATGCACAAAAAGAGACAGCTGCGGGGGATGAGCCCCCAGCAGCTCGAGGATGATGCAGCCCGGGGGGCGCCCTCGATTGAATACCTCAAATATCACCTGACACTTTGTCAAAGAAGAGTTGGGGTAGCTGAAGACGCGAGTCATGCCGGCCTAGGGGCTCTGGAGGCCCTCAGTGGTCACGGGGGTCCGGCTCCCGCTCCTTCTGGACCGCCCACCACTGAGCCTCCCGAGCCCCCAAAGCCTGCCGCGCAAGGCGCTTGGAACGTGGTGGCTGCGTTCCGGAAGCCAAAGAGCATGCGGACGTAGCTGCAGGGGAGGGTGCTCCACATGATGCCATCTTCCTTAAGGCATTACTCTGTTTTCATAACTTAATACTCTAGATGGATGCACGATACCGCTCGATGAGTGGAGTAATAGTAGTAGATGTAGGCAGGTGTCGGTCGTCATCATAAATTTGCGCTTTTCTATCAATTCTTCAACAGTAATTTGTTTACCCACCAGATGCTTTCTTCGAGAGAGAAGCCTCTAGTGAAACCTATGGCCTCTGGGTCTATTTTCCATCATTATATTTCAAGATCTATAAAACCAAAACCCAAAGATATCTTGCTGCAATTATTTTGTGTTTAATTTATTTTGCAGTTTACTTTTATGTTAAATCTATCTCTATCAGATCTCACTCATGCATGCGACCGTGAAGGGATTGAAAACCCCTTTTCCGCGTTGTGTGCTAGTGTTTGTTAGTTTGTGCAGGTGCATATACTTTTCTGCATTAACATTCCTTCTTCAAGGGAAAAATCAATGCAAGCTCAAGAAGTAGCACTAGGAAATCAATAACTGGACCGGTAGCAATTATTACAATTTTATATGAGGGAGAGGCATGAGCTATCATACTTTCTGTACTTATGTTTGGAACTCTAGCAAGCATCCGCAACTACTAAAGATCATTAAGGTAAAATCCAACCATAGACTTAAGTATCAAGTCCTCTTTACTCCCATACGCAACAACCCCTTTACTCAGGCATACGTTTTTGTCACTGTAGCCACCCACTATAAGAGAATCATGAACACATTGCAAGACCCCACAACGGGGATCCCTCATGTTTATGCGACACGGAGGGCACCATAGGACAACATCATAATAAAGCATAAAACTCATACCAACCACGATCATCGATTAACCCATAGGACAAATAGATCTAGATCTACTCAAACATATCATTGGATAATAATATAGTATATTGAGCACCATGTTTAAGTATAGGATTATAGTGGGAATAGAGAGGTTACATCGCTGCATAGAGGGGAGAAAGTTGGTGTTGACGGTAGCAAGATTGTTGAGGTAGAATATTCTCATGATCCTTGCCTCGGCAGCACTCCAGCGCCATCGGGAGAGAGGGGGAGCGAGCCCCCCTCCTCCTTCTTCTTCCTTGGCTTACTCCATAGATGGGAGGAGGGTTTCCCCTCTGGTCCATGGCCTCCATGGCGGCGGAGGGGCGAGAGCCCCTCCTAGATTGGGTATGTCTCTTTGTTTCTCTTATGTTTTGCCACCCACATATCTAGCCATTCACCGTTTCTTAAATATCTAGAGATCCATAACTCCGATTGCGCTAAAATTTCAACATGATTTTTTTCCGGAGATAAGCTTCCTTGCACCCGAAGAAGATCCCCAACCGACATAGAGTGTGCCCACAACGCACCGCCTGGCTCCAGGGGGGAGCCACGCCCTGGTATCTTCTGGAGGCTGTCGACCTCTGTTTGCGTTGATTCCACCTCCCAAAAATCAAATATATTCCAAAATAATTCTCTGTAAATTTTTGTCACATTTGGACTTTGTTCGATATGGATATTCTGCAAAACAAAACACATGCAATAAACATGAACTAACACTGGGCACTGCATCAATATATTAGTCCAATAAATAATATAAAATGTTGCCAAAAGTATGTAGAAGTTGTATAATATTGTCATGGAACAATAAAAAATTTATAGATACGACAGAGACGTATCAGTATCCCGAAGCTTAATTCCTGCTTGTCCGCGAGTAGGTAAATGATAAAAAATGTTTTTTATGTGGAATGCTACCTACCATAATCTTGATCATATAATCTAATCATGGCATGAATATTAAGACATGAGTGATTCAAAGCAATAGTCTATAATTTGACGTAAAGACATTAATGCAGAGGCGTCCCAACAAACAGTCATGTATTTCAAATTATCAAGGCTAAAGAATGCTATCCCTACAAAATCATATAGTCTTGTCATGCTCCATCTTGTTAACACAAAGTATAAATCAGGCACTACCCCGGTGTCAGCCAAGCAATTGATTCATAATTTTTAACGCACTTCAGCATTTTCAACACACACGCAATACATGAGCGCAATCCATGGATATAGCACTATGGGCGGAATACAGTGGTAGACATTAATATAAAGAAGACAAAAAGAAAGGTAGTCCTACATCGACACAGCTAATCAATGGGCTATGGATATGCCCCTCAAATTATGTCAATGCGAGGAGTAGGGATTGCCATGCAACGGATGCGCTAAGAGTTATAAGTGCATGAAAGCTAAAACTGTAAACTAAGTGGGTGCACATCCAACTTGGTTGCTCGAAGACCTCGAGCATTTGAGGAAGCTCATCATAGGAATATACAAGCCAAGTTTTATAATAAAAATTTCCACTAGTAGATGAAAGTAAAAGCATAGGAGACTCTCTATATGAAAAACATGGTGCTACTTTGAAGCACAAGCGTGGTAAAGGATAGTAGCAATGCCCATTCTCTCTTTTCACTCACTTTTTCATTTTTCTCTTTGGGGTCTTTTTGGCCTCACTTTTTTTAATTTTTGTCTGGAGTCTCATCCCGACTTGTGGGGTAATCATAGTCTCCATTATCCTTTCCTCACTGGTACATTCTCTAATAATGAATAATGATGAGCATCACACTTCTATTTACTTACAACTCGATACCTAGAAAAAAGTATGACTCTATATGAATGCCTCTGGAAGTGTACCAGGATGTGCAACGATCCAGCATAGCAAAGATATCAAAAAAATGGACAAGCCAATAAAATGTCATGCTATCTATCTTACGATCATGCAAAGCAATATGAAAATGAATGCTCAAGTCGTGTATATGATGATGATGGAAGTTGCATGGCAATATATCTCGGAATGTCTATGGAAATACCATAATAGGTAGGTATGGTGGCTGTTTTGAGGACGATATAATAAGGCTTATGTGTCATAAAGTGTATCATATCATGGGGTTTGGATGCACCGATGAAGTTTGCGCCACATCTCAAGGCGAGAAAGGGCAATGCACAATACCGAAGAGGCTAGAAAATTGCGGAAAGGTGAGAGTGTGTATATTCCATGGACTCACATTAGTCATAAAGAACTCACATAGTTATCACAAAAGTTTATTAGCCCTTGAAGCAAACAACTACTATGTGTTCTCCTAGGGGGGAGGTTGGTAGGAGTTAACCATCGCACGCTCCCGACCTTCACGCAAAGATAGACAATCAAGGATAAATTGTGCTCCAACTTCCTGGCGTAATAGGATACTGTACGTGCATGCTTCGGGAATCACATACCTTAACACCAATATTCCTACTAAACAAAATCATCCACTAGTACCTCCCACATATTATCATCTCTATATCACAAAACTATTGCAAGGAATCAAACATATCATATTCAGTCATCCATAAGTTGTATGTAGGATTTTATGACTAACCATGTGAATGACCAATTCCCGTTGACTCTCTAAATAGATATAAGTGAAGCAAGAGAGTTTAATTCTTTCTACAAAATATCAGGCTTTAACAAATATAAGTGAAGCAAAAGAGCATTATACAAATAAAGGTTTTCTAGATGTAGAGAAACAGGAAATCCAAACTTCAAATGATATAAGTGAAGCACATGAGGTATTCTATAAAGCCATACTCACAAGATTTAAGTGAGGTGCAAAGAGAATTCTATAAATCAAAAAAGCACTGACTCATACCAGCATGGTGCATAAAAGAAAACATAAAAATAAACACAAAAGACACTCCAAGAATTTATGCATATCATGTGAACAGAACAAAAACCGAAACATACCGATACTTGTTGAAGAAACATAAGATGACTTCTGAGGCATCCCCAAGCTTAAATGCTTGAGTGTCCTTGAATATGTACTTGGGGTTCCTTGGGCATCCCCAAGCTTGAACTCTTTCCTCTCCTCCTTCTTCTCATATAGAAACTACCTCATTGTTTGAACATCATCCACATAAAACTTAATAGAAAACCATTGAGATCCGTGAGTATAATAATACAAATCACTACTTTATGTACTATTGCAAACCATTCATATTTTATTTTTGTATTATACCTACCATATCCTAACTTCACCAAGGCTTATACCCTCTGATACAATCCATAGATTCATCAAAACAAGGAAAGCAATGCATAAAAAACTAAATGTTTCAAAAACAAACCAGTTTGTAGGAACTTGAACATTGACCATACTTATGTACCTTTAAAAATTCTTAAAAAATAGGAACAAATAAAAAATTGTATACCAGTACTGTGTAAAAAAAAAAGCTTTCGACATTCCAGTAAAAATGTAAATTCACTCACTACAACCAAAGTTTTTGTTTTTGAATTGCACATACTAAACAAACAATCTAATCATCCTAAAGGAAAATCTTGGTACATTATTTTTATAATACAATGGGATTGTAAAAGGGGATGATTTTTTGTTGTTGAAAAGTTTCTGTAATTCAATATTTGCAAAGTTTCCATGTGCATGAACAAAATTTCGAGGAGCTCCCCCACTTCAATGGTGCTTGTCTTTCTTACTTTCACTTTTATTTTTAAAAAGCTTTAGGTTCCCTTCTATATTTTCTTTGTTTCAAACATTTTAAAAGCAATCAACAAAAACAAATGACTCTCCAAAACTTCTGGGTTATCTCTCTGGCAGTGCTTTCTTTAAAGCCATTAATCTATGCATAAAGTGCTCAAGTAATGGATCCACCCAGATCCCAAGGTATATTAAAGCCAATTTTAATTAGCAATGATTTGTAATTTAGTAATGAGCATACAAAGTAAAGGCCGTTACATAGCATAAGCAGTTTCTTGCAATTTTATCCTGTTGGAAACATAGAGAGGCGAAGATGTAGTTCCTCTCTGATAATAATTGCAAGTAGGTGCAGCAAGCACATGCATATTATATTCATCAAAATCATCATGTGTAGTATTAAAATGCAACCCATCAATGTAATCCTTCATAAGCGCAAACTTCTTCGATATAGTGTATTTGGGGGAATTCAAAAACATAATAGGACTACCATGTGTGGGTGCAATAGCAACTATCTCATGTTTAACATATGGATCTATAGCAAGTTCATCTCATAAGCATAATTCATATTGGTATCATGGCCACAAGCATAGCAAGCATCATCAAAAATGGATATTTCAAATAAATCTCCGCGATCTTAAAAATTATCATAGCATTCATGATTCAGTAAACACAAAAAGAAATAAAACAATGTATGAGTTGAAGAGCTACTCTCATGAGAAGGTGGGCATGGGTAGCTAATATGTTCTTCCTTGTTTTGTCCATCGCTCTCCTCATCATCTTTTTCATGTAATGAGCACACCGTGTCGTCAATTTCTTCTTCCATAGATTCCTGCAAAATATTAATCTCTTCTTGGAAAACGGAGACTTTCTCAATAAATGCATTCATATCATAATCGTATTCATAATTCTCATAGCAATATTTAAGTATAGCAAAAATTTCAGGTCTGTAAACAGCATGGTCATAATTTTAACACTTTCCAAACAAAGATTCAATTTCGTAAGCACACTTAAAAGCAACAAATTCTTCTATTCCTTGCATATCATAGTTATCATATATACAATTAGCATAAGAAGCCAAGGTTTCATGATCATTTAATTCACAGGAAAAGGGAAGGTGTTTAGCCTTCATCCTAGAGCAACAAGTATAATCATATCTCTGGCATAAATTCCAAGCATACCAATGCAACATTTCAATTGATCCCGTAAGAGTTTCCCTAAAGTATTCACATTGATTCAACGTGTCTCCCAATATCAAGTTTAATGGGTTTTTCTCATGATTATCGATGTAGTGTTTAATATTTTTCACATAACGAGCATCCAGGGTTTTAGGAGGTTCCCCATCTCCATCAGTAGCAAGTACACCTAATTGTTTTGGTATTTCATGTTCCATATCCATAACTAAAGATAGATAACAACTTAGAACAAAAAATAAAATCTACTAAGTGATAAAGCAAACAAGCATACACTAGAATATTCACCCCACGCTATTGCTCCCTAGCGACGGTGCCACAAAAAGGTCTTGATAACCCACAAGTGTAGGGGATAATTTGTAGCATTTGTAGATAAGTAAGAGTGTTGAACCCAACGAGGATCTAAAGGTAGAGCAAATATTCCCTCAACTTCTATCGACCACCAATACAACTCTACGAACACTTAACGTTTGCTTTACCTAGAACAAGAATGAAACTAGAAGTACTTTGCGAGAATAAAACTATTAATGAATTACAAGATAATAAACTTAGTATTGTAGTAGAAAGCTTTTTGTAACACAAGAGAAAGATTTGTCCCTAGTAAATAGATAAGTACTCCCTCTGTTGCTAAATATAAGCCTTTTTAGACATTTCAAATGGACTACAACATACGGATGTATGTAGATATATTTTAGAGTGCAGATTCACTCATTTTTCTTCGTATGTAGTCCTTTGTTGGAATCTCTAGAAAGACTTATATTTGGGAACGGAGGGAGTAGAACGGTAATCATTATTGCAATTTTATATGAGGGAGAGGCATGTGCTAAATACTTTTCATACTTGCATCATATGCGCTTATGATTGGAACTCTAGCAAGCATCAACAACTACTAAAGATCATTAAGGTAAATCCCAACCATAGACTTTAGTATCCAGTCCTCTTTACTCCCATACGCAACAACCCCCTTACTCGGGCTTAAGTTTCTGTCACTCTAGCAACACACTATAAGAGAATCATGAACGCATTGCAGGACCCGACAGCGGGGATACCTCACGTTTGCGAGACATCGATGGTTCCATAGAACATCACCAAAATAAAATATACAATTCATACTATCCACGATTGTTGATTAACCCGTACGACAAAATAGATATACTCAAACATCATACGGTGACCACATATCATTGGATAATAATATATAGTATTGAGCGCCATCTATAAGTAGAGAATTAAAGTGGAAATAGACAGGTTACACCGCTTCATAGAGGGGGATAATGTTGGTTTTGATGGTAGAAAGGTTGTTGATGTAGATCATCGTCATGGTCCTTGCCCCGGCGATATTCCGGCGTCGTCGGGAGAGTGGGGAGAGAGCCCCCCTCCTTCTTAATTTTCTTCCTGAGTGTCCTCCCTAGATGGGAGGAGGGTTTCCCCTATGTTTTGTGGCCTCCATGGCGGCGGAGGGGCGAGATCCCTTCCTTGATAGGATCTGTCTCTCTGTTTCTCTTCTGTTTCACCACACCCAGATCTGGCCTTTCACCGTTTCTTCAATATCCGAAGATCCGTAACTACGATTGCGCTAAAAATTTAACATGATTTTTTTTTGATATAAGCTTCCTTGCACCCTAAGAAGAGCCCCAACCGATTTCCTGGGTGCCCAGAAGGCACCACCGCGCTGCAGGGGGAGACCGTGCACTGGTATCTTGTGGCAGCCCTGGGCCTCCACTTGCGTTGATTCCACCTCCCAAAAATCACATATATTCCAAAATAATTCACCATAAAGTTTTGTCACGTTTGGAATTCCTTTAATATCACTAGTACACGTTGGTGCTATACAAACAGTTTTTAACCCCTTTCCGCAAAGACATTTGGAACCGTCGACTAGTGAGTGACGGCGATAGGGGGGTCCTTCCCACACGACCCGAAAACCGTCGGGGATATACCCTCCTGGCACACACGTTCGGTAAAATGAGGTCGTGTCACTACTGGAATGAGGAACTTTGCCGTCAGCCAGTTCATTGGCGTCAGCAAGCTGATGGCAAAGAGGGTCTTTGCCATCAGCATGAACAAAACTAACGGCAAAGAAGCATGGACGCGGCTATCCCGGTTTCATCTCTTGGTTCAAACGAACGGTAATTTCCATTAGACAACTTCATTCGTTCGTCTTATTTCTGGCTAATGCAAAAATCCCTTTCGTATTAAACTTGTAGGCTAATTCAGAGCTTATGGACGCCGAATTGAGACAAGTCGCTAATGGTTTTGACTATAAGGTCCGTTCATTTGATAAATACGACATCAACGTGTATCGCTTTCATTCCTATGGCAAAGAGCTATCAATGCCCGACCGAAAGTCTAAAAATTGTTGTGTCTTTGCTATCGGCCAAGGAGATACCGAGTACTCCCTCCGTCCCAAAATAAGTGACTCAAAAATGACACAACTTTGTACTAACTTTAGTACAAAGTTGAGTCAGTTTTGAGTCACTTATTTTAGGACGTAGGGAGTATTACGGAAGAGTTGAAGCAATTTATGAACTTCAATTCTATGGTCCAAACCCACCAAACATCGTAGTCTTCAAATGTTATCGGACTCATGAACATATAGGGCTAGTGGCAATCAAAGCACCCATTTGGATGTTCCCAATGTTTATATTATGGCTCAAAAGGCAACCCAAGTTTTCTATCTACCGTGGGCCTGCAAAGTGATCCTAATATCAAAGGTTGGGATGTCATTTATGAAGTGCCGCCACGTGTTAGACCACCTCCCCCCAATGAAGATGATTATGAACCTCACATTAACCCAGACACATGTGAAGGAGAATTCTTCCAAGAAACAGGTCTTTCCAAAAAACGTTTCAAGAACCGCTCTACTTCACCCCAGAACATTGAGACGGTGAACCCGACTTCACCCCTCAGCCGGAACAAGAAGAGCCTGAACGAGAAGTGGTTACTGTTGTAGATGACCTGTCAATGCTTGACAAATTATGTAGAGGTGGCCTTCCACATGATGATGCATTTATTAATGATGATGATGACCGCGTCATTACTGATAGTGATGCTGATGATGCATTTATTGATCCCGAAGAATTTATTGAACCAGATTATGACTAGGTATTAAAAAATTATGTTGTACTTGATTTATATAGTTACTTGTATGATTGTATGATTTATATAGTTACTTGTATAATTTTCTTACTTTGTATGATTGATTGTTATACATACTGCCATGGTCTTGATATCCGGCCCCGTCGGTCCTCGCCCGCTTTATGATTCAGATGTGGTAAATCCTCTTTTATAACTATTTGTTGCATTTTGCATTTATGGCAATTATGGCCATCAAGTTGACATAGAGATATTTTAATCTAGGAGGTATGTGAACCAGAATTTGCAACCGACCCTCTTATCAAGAAGTTAAATTTAGTTGAAAAAAAAATGACTATTTGAAAGAAAAAATTAAAAGAATTGAAGAAGAGAATATGATATTGGAGTTGGATGTTGTCGATGTCGTCAATGATCGCAAGATGAAGATTAACACAATGCGCTTGAAGATTATGTCGTTGGATCAATTGATACCTTTGTTGCGATCTTCATCGCATTTTTTGTGATGAGGGTAAGTTTTCTCTAGTGTTTTGCTTAACAAATGCATACTTAGCTTATTTACCTAGCTAGTCTTCTTCTTGTTCTTCTAGTCTTCTTCTTCTTCTAACTTTCTTATTTCCCAATTTGCAGATTTGCTTTAGATGAGGAAGGCTTGCGTTGATGGAGTCTACTCTTCACCTTGTGCTTCCTTTTTCATTGGATTTTGTAGGATGAACAATGTTAAACTTGCTACCTATATATGTATGTATGGATGAAACCGTTGTATGCTTGTTGTTGGATATGTTGGCTAGCTATATATGGAGTCTTGATTTGGTATGTATATGTGTTGGATAATCATATCCATATGGCAGTGATATGATTTGGTATTTATATGTGTTAGTATGCTTGTTGAAAGTATTTTCAAATGTGTGTATATATATCTGTGAAATTATGTGAAATTGATTGAATTTAAGAAAAAAAAAAGAAAAACAGGGGCTATACGCGCACTTTGCTGTCTGCTGGCAGACGGCAATGAGCTTTGCCGTCAGCCAGCAGACGGCAAAGCTGCCATGTGGCAACTACCTGTGCAGCCTAGGGTGCACTAGGCTAGCCTATATGGCATGCTTTGCCGTCGGCTGGCACACGGCAAAGACATTTGCATCTTTTCCGCCAGCCAGTGGATGGAAAAGCATGCCACATGTCAGCTACATGGGGGCGCCTGGCATAACCACTGTGCCGTCCGCTGGTAAACGCCAAATACCTGTTTGTTGGCGGACGTCACAGTGGTTGTCCCAAGTGCCCACAGGTAGCTGACATGTGGCATTCTTTGCCATCTACATGGAGACGGCAAAGCACGCCATTAAACCCTAATGGTCCTAACCTGCTGTCCAACCTCTTTGTCGCCTGCGGGCTGACAACAAAGGCCTTTGCATCTTTGCCGTCCGCCAGCAGAGTCCAAAGTACCCTTTACCGTAGCTCATTCAACCAGACAGTTTGCCGTCCGCCAGCTGACGACAAAGGTCTTTGTCGTCCGCCAGGCATGCCTTTGTCGCCCGCTATGGCTGGCGTCAAAGATCCTGATTCCCGTAGTGTGTATGACCGACGAGCACTCAAATACGGAAATGCGTACAATAGAGCTAAAAACAACAATTATCGAGGTGAAATTGTTTCCGATCACAACTACATCCCACACAGTCAGTCCCATCTAAACGTTTTCATTCGTATGTACATCCCACACAGTCGCTCCAAGGAGAACGTTTCCTGGTACATCACCAAAAAATCGCGTTAAATCGTTTGTGATAGCGTTGCCATTGCACACGATATTAACAATTTTATCGTTTGCATTATTGAATGCATCACACATGGTGCGCAGAAGAAACTGTGTGGCAAAGGCTGTCCATAACACACAGTTTTTACGTTGTAAACATTTGCGCATGGTGGCCTAAGGCAAACAGTTTTCTAGAAAAGGTCGTGTGTGATTGTTCATTAATCCAACACGGTTTATTCCTAGAAACTGTGTGCGTTGCTTGTGCTCAGCGTCAACGTTATTTTCGCAATAACCATTTGCAATAGCAAAACCTAATTAGCTGGCTAATTGCCCTATTATTAATAATTCATTTATGAATCTAATTGACATTCATATTAAACATATAATATATTTCATTTCCATATTAAGGAAGCAGGATTTCATAATTGAAATACATCAGAGTACAACATGATATAGCTTCAGCACTCAGCTACCCCATTACACAACTGCACCAGCACCAAGTTTCACATGAAACATGTAGAAACATTCGAAATTACCATCATAGATAGTATATAGACAGATCCATCTCATCTGGAAAACTGCTGAAGCGGAAGGAGAATATTGATCCTTCATTCATGTTGAAGGTCTTTGCAACATTAGGCCAATGCCTGTGGATGATTGACCGTCCGTCCTTCAGTCTCTTCAGAAACACTTCAATATTGAACCATGGGTGTTGTATGAAAACCTTCCTCGCCTCCTGACCATAGAGGTGGTTTGAGGGGTAATCATCAATGAACTACTTTGGAAAGGCCTGAAACCAAGGATGTGCATAAATATCTTCTATATATTGGAAATGGGGCAAAGGAATAAAGAAGGCAAGGTATAATAGTTAGTACCATCTTGTACTGAACTGATGTTTTCTTCATTGTGCAGACAAAGATCTTGTTGTTTTTTGTTGCTAAATTCTTTATCCTAACAATCTTTTTGAAAATCTTGACTTGATTGATATTCATGGACAAATCATTTCCCCATATGCAAAAAGGGTCAAACAGGGGGTCAAATCCTCTAACAGCAGTACCTACATGTGCAAGACCAAATTGTTAAAAACCTAAATGTTAGAATGGTTCATGCAATTGCACAATAATGTGCTTTTAGACAATGGACCATGCACATGCAGCTAACTAAACACCACAACAAATGATCCAAACGTTAACTGAGCACCACATTGCACAATATAACATACTCCTAATAGAAGATCAGACAGTTAACTAAACCAAGCATGCTCAACAACTTGGAAATATAGCAATTGTATTTGTTTCTCATGTATTTAGTACATCCAAATTCGATTTATTTCTCACATGGTACACAATAACAGAATGCAGCCACAACAATTGAACATCGCATTGCAGAACTGAACAATGCAGTTAAGTAAACACCACAAAAAATGAACCAAATATTAACTGAGCACCACATTGCACAATATAACATACTCCTAATAGAACATCAGACAGTTAACCAAACCAAGCATGCTTAACAACTTGGAAATATAGTAATTGTATTTGTTTCTCATGTATTTAGTACACCCAAATTCGGTTTATTTCTCACATGGTATACAATAACTGAATGCAACCACAACAATTGAACATCACATTGCACAATTGAACCAAACAGCTAACTAAACACCTTAACAAATGAAACAAACGTTAACTGAGCACCACATTGCACAATATAACATACACCTAATAGAAGATCAGACAGTTAACCAAACCAAGCATGCTTAACAACTTGGAAATATAGCAATTGTATTTGTCTCTCATGTATTTAGTACATCCAAATTCGATTTATTTCTCACATGGTATATAATAATAGAATGTAGACAGAACAATTGAACATCGCATTGCAGAATTGAACCAAACAATTAACTAAACACAACAACAAATGGACCAATCGTTAAGTGAGCACCACATTGCACAATATAACATACTCCTAATAGAAGATCGGATAGTTAACCAAACCAAGCATGCTTGACAACTTGGAAAATTGCAACATGAAGAATTGAACATGACATTTGCAGGATTTAACCAAACAGTTAACCAAACACCACATTGCACGACATATAGAACATATTCACTAGAGCAGAAGATTGCATGGTAAACGTAGATAGCACAATTCACTAGAATTTGTTAAGGAAAGATAGTAGCTAGCAAACTGAAGATGGGTCTTTATAGTGAACTAATAAGACAAGCTATTCCTCATTGTCGGAGATATCGATGATGATTGGCTCCTTGGATATGGAAGAGGGCGAGGCCTCCGCTTTGTGGGTGCCATCGTCGTAGTGGTGAGTTGCCTGAGCTGCTCCACGCACCAACCTGCTGGCTCTCGAGATGAGGTAAGCAAGTCCACCATGAGAAAACACCTCATAGTCTTCGTCGAAGGCACCGACGGTGGCCTCGAGAAAACGCCACGAATTGTCGTTTAAAGCAGCCAACCACGTCATGGCGTCGACGCACGAGGCGTCGATGGCGGGCTTGATGGTGAGGTGCTCCTCCAAGATCTCGGAGTCGACACGAATGGCAGCCATCACGACCTCATCCGCATGTGCGGCCAAGATTTGCTTCTTCGCTGCCAAATGCTCCTTGAGATCCTGGATATATTGCGTGCACCATGGCTTAGGGCAGCGCTTATTTGGTGGAGGGTTCGGTGATTTGAGTGGAAGGTGTCGCGCTCGCGCCGGCGGTCGGGGCATGTGGGATGTGGAAGGGGGGGATGGGGGTCGGGTGTGGATTACCTACCTAGATAGACGAGGCCAAGCAGCGTGAAGGAGGGTCGCCGGCGTGGGGGCACCGCTGCAAGTTAGGAGTGAAGGTTTCAACATGGAAAGGAAGGAGGAAACAGGGGAAATGTGGCTTTTCGTAAGGGGGAGGGGGCGGGGAGGTAGATATTTACGTGGAAGCCAAAAATTTGGAATCTCTTTAGCGAAGAAACTTGCGCGCAAAGTGTCACCAGCCATGGTCCCTTATTCAGAAATGTGTATGATATGTGAACATCACAAACGATTCGGATAGCTTAACCCGTGTGTGATGAGTTTGAACGTCAAAAATTTTGGTTCGAATTTTGTCGCGGTATATCCGCGGCCACCTATGGGACCCGGCGGGTTCAGCGGGGGACGGCGCATTGCACAAAGAGCAGAACAGCGCGCTGCAGCACGATAGAGAGCACACAAGCAATTTACACAGGTTCGGGCCGCCACGAGGCGTAAGACCCTACTCCTTCTTTGGTGGATTGATGGTGGAATGGATGTGGTGGTGCGTTGTACACTTGCACGGGAAACGTGCCTCAAGGCCGCGGCGACTACACGCATATGGTGGCTTGGGTTTATCCACTTTCCAACCCCTCCTACGGGTGCCATGGCCCTCCTTTTATTGATTAAGGGGTCACCGCAGTGACAAAATGGACATTACCAACTGATATGTTAGCGAACAGTGCTACCATACCTAACTCTGCGGGCTGACTGGGTGCATTAACTGCACCGCTTAGCATCACATCACTGGTTGCCTGACAAGGCTCGCTGGGCTGTCTCGCCAACTCTGCATCTGCTTCCTTGACACGTCGCAGGACGGGTGTCCTTTATGGATTTCTTCTGTAGGAAATGATTGCCATGTGGCGAATGTGTCGGCGTCTTGGGAACGGGGGTACCTGTACTTGTCTGCCTGTGGCCCGGAGCATGGCTCGCCCAACGGCCTGGTACGGCCCAACATCATCAGCAACCACTCAAGACCCTCGCGAGGTGCTAAGCCTCGCGAGGCGGACGACGCAAGACCTTCCCTGGGGCGGCCTCACTATGCTAGCTCCTGAGGAGCAGAGATATCAAGGCAAGAGGCACCTCGCGAGGTTCCCGTGACTTGAGCCATGACGACCAAGGCCAGGCGGGCGCCAGCGGGCGCAGGATGCTAGTTTCCTCTTTGGTGCTAAAGGGGAAAGTGCATGCGAGGAGTCCCGAGGCATCAGGCAATGGTTTCCATATCGGTGCAACAAGACAAGACCAGCAGGACGGCGGAGCGGCGGTCACCGCGGAGCCCACAGTAGGATCACTACTAGAGCCTTTGGCAGGCGAAGACCACCTTTTGTCAGGATAGCTTGTACTAGATGTCCCCCTTCAAACTTGGTCGTTGTGGGATCCCTTCCCGCTCAATATTTGGGAAGAGGACCCGGGCCTCTATAAATAGGACTAGCCACCACCATAGGGAGGAGATCGGATTATTGAGACCACCCACGCACCCACAAGCTCTCCAAGCACAAGAACACCTCTCCTCAGGAGGCTGTTCTTGCCATGAACTAGTTCATCCTCAGCCTACAAGGCAATCCACCACACCACACTAGATTACGGTATTACACCACAACACTGGACCGAACCAGTATAAACCCTCGTGTCCCTAGTTCTCCGAGTTCGACGAGCTAGGCCAGGAATCGGCGCGAGAGAAAGCTAGAATGGAAAGGAGAGATCTTCCTGCGCACCCAAGTGTTCGAACCTCAAGGGTTTTTCCGGGACCCATGATCCGACATTTGGCGCGCCAGGTAGGGGGTCCTATGAAGTTTCACCTCTCCATCCACCCCGCTCTCCATCCGCCAGGCTCTCATGGAGGGCGCCTCTTATTCGACCGGCACGATGGGCGCGCGTGGCGGCATAGCGGGCCACTGAGCCTTCACCCCCGCCTTGCGACAGGTGCAGTGGCCACTCAGGTTTAGGACGGAGCTACCACCCCATTACGACAGGTCGGCAGATCCGGCCGTCTTCCTTCAGGCCTATGAGGAGGCCGTTTCGGCGGCCGGCAGCGACAACAAGGTCATGGTGAACTGGCTCCCCATGGCGCTCACCGGTGTTCCACGTTCCTGGATTCCCAGCTTGCCAGAGTCATTTGTGGCATACTAGGAGGAGCTGCGTGGCCTCTTCACCGCGCGCTTCAGGGCTGCGGCGCCCCACGTCGTCGCAGCCCTCCTTGGTGGCTCTCAAGCGCCGCCCTTGGACAGCCACATCAAGCAGTTCTTCTGCCAGATCGAAGCCGCCTCTATACGCCAGGGGCCCCCTCTCGGAATGGGCGCCCAAGAGTGACCTCACCTTCGACTCAGGTGACCATCCCGCTTCCGCTTCGGGCTCAGGCACTCTCTCGATGCTTTGCACACCCACCATCTACAACATGGCAGTCACCAAGACCCTCATCGACGGTAGGACTGGCCTCAATGTGCACTTAGTAGAAGCTTTTAGCCTGCTCCACGTGCCGCTTGAGCGGCTACGCCCCACCAAGCCCTTGTCTGGAGTTGGCAGTGTTTCTGCCAGCCCTCTAGGGCAGATCTGCCTCCCGGTCACATTCGGCACCCACGACAACTACCACACCGAGATGATCGACTTCGACATCGCTCGTATCAGCCTCCCATACAACACCATCCTCGGGTATCCTGCCCTGGCTCAGTTCATGGCTGTGACCCATCCGGCCTACAAACTCATGAGGATGCCGGGGAGCAGCAGCATCCTCACCATGGCGGGAGACACCAAGGAGGCTCTGGCGGCCCTCAAACTCGCCTTCTGTACCGCTGTGGTGGCACATCCGGTCGATGAGGCTGCCCGAGGAGCCAAAGGGGCTACACTAGCGAAGAAGAAACAACTTTTCTCTCAAGAGCGGGCCAACACAAAGCAGGTACTGGTGGATGAAGATGGGGCATCATGCGCCACCTTTACCATAGGCGCTCGCCTTCCCCGGCTCAAGAAAAGGCGCTGGTCGGATTCCTGCGCGCTAAGAAGGAGGTCTTCGCATGGGAACCCAAGGACTTGGCAGGAGTCTCGAGGGGGTGATTGAGCACCACCTGAACGTATGCCCCAACGTGCGCCCCGTGAAGCAGAAGGCCCAATGCCAGTCTACAGAGAAGCAATCCTTCATCGTGCAAGAAACTCGCAAACTAGAAGCAGCGGGTGTCATCCGCGAGGTCCGGAACCCGGAATGGCTGGTGAACCCCGTCATTGTGCCCAACAAAGGCGGGAAAGAGCGATGTGTGTCGACTTCACCAACCTCCACAAGGCCTGCCCACAAGGCCCGTTTCCGCTGCCCCGCGTTGACCAAATTGTCGACTCCACTGCCGAATGCGACCTACTGTGTTTCTTGGATGCCTTTTCGGGCTATCATCAAATCAAGATGGCGGTGCAAGATGTCGAGAAGACTGCCTTCCTCACCCCATGCGTGGTATACTACTACACTTTTATGCCGTTCGAGTTGTGGAATGCAGGAGCAACCTTCCAGTGGTTGATGCATATCGCTCCAGGAGAGCTGCTCGGGAGGAATGCTGAGGCATACGTTGATTACATCGTGGTAAAGTCTCAGGAGGCCAAGACCCTCATCGAAGATTTGGAAGAAACCTTCGTCAGTCATCGCAAAATAGACCTGCGGCTCAACCCGGAGAAGTATGTGTTCGGCATCCCATCAGGTAAGTTGTTGGGCTTCCTGGTGTCGCATAGAGGGATCGAGGCCAACCCCAAGAAGGTCAAGGCCATAGAAAATATGAGTCCGCCGAAGACCCTCAAATAGATGCAAAAGCTGGCCGGCTGCGTAACATCACTCGGGCGTTTCATCTCCAAGCTGGGGGAGCGAGCCCTCCCCTTCTTCAAACTGATGAAAAGGAAAGGCCCGTTTGAGTGGACCCCTGAGGCTGATACGGCATTTGAAGACTTCAAGAGATACCTCACCACCCCACCGATAATGGTGGCACCCAAACCTCAAGAGCCCCTGGTGCTTTACTTGGCCGCTACACTGCATTCCACCAGCTCTGCATTAGTGGCAGTCCGGGAGGAGTGCCAAGACAAGACCCCACGGCCCCGGGGCGATGCTCCCGAGACTCCGGCAGGGCCAGCCGCGACATGGGCCCCACAAGATGACATTCCTGAAGCCATAAAGGTTCCTGCTGGCGACCAAGCTCCTGAGGCTCCCTTACCCAAGCAGGCGCCATATCCCCAGGAGAGCTCGGGCTTCACACACGTTGAGCACTGGGTGTACTTCATCAGCACGGTGCTTCGTGACGCTCGAGCACACTATCCAATGACGTAGAAGCTTCTGCTTGCACTCCACGTCGCTTCGCGCAAGCTGTGCCACTACTTCCAAGGCCATCCCATCAAGGTTGTTTCGGCCTACCCACTGGAGAGGGTACTCTGGAGCCCCAACGTAGTGGGAAGAATCGCTGAATGGAATATCGAGCTGCAGGCATTCCAGTTGGAATTCAGCATAACCAGAGTCATCAAAGGAGCTGCGCTCACTGACTTCATGGCAGAATGGACCGATGCACCGGAGCTCGAAGCAGGTGAGGACCGATCCCTCTCGACTGGAAGTGAAGCGCTAGATGGCATGGTGATGTACTTCGACAGTGCGTTGGTGCCCCAGGGCGCGGGGGATGGAGGTGTGCTCATCTCGCCCACTCAGGACAAGCTTTACTACGCCGTGCAGATCTGCTTTCAGCCGGGCGATAAGGTCTCCAACAACATCACGGAATACGAGGGCCTCATTGTTGGTCTTAAGGCTGCGGTAGCCCTGGGAGTGAAGCGCCTCGTCAACAGGGGCGACTCGCAGCTCCTCATCAACTTCTTCAACAAGGTATACGAGCCAAAGGACGAGCACATGGAGGCATACCTCGCGGAGGTACGCAAAATGGAGAAGCAGTTCTTAGGCTTGAGAATCCGATGACATCGTCAAAAGGGCATCCAGGCGCCTACCCCAGGAGCCAGGCGTCTTCGAGGAGCGGCTCCTCAAGCCTTCGACATCACCCCCACATGACGGGCCGGCGACGCCTCAGGAGGAACTCACCCAGCCACCGACCTTGGGTGCCCCCAACCGCGGCCCGACTTCAGGAGCCCGCCTGCTCCTGGCGCTCGAGCCTCAGGAGGGATGCTCGACCGAGGAGCTCAAGGCGTACCTAGTGCGAGGAGCGCTGCCAGAGAAGGAAGAGGATCCAGAGCATGTAGCCCGACGGGCTAAGGCATATAGCATTCAAGACGGTGAGCTTTACAGGAAACGACCAAATGATGTTTCTTTACGAGGCATCTCTAGGAAGCAAGGGAGCGAGCTGCTAGCTGAGATCCATGCCAGGGACTGCGGGCATCACTCATCGTCATGCAGCCTGGTTGGCAAGGCGTTCTGCAGTGATTTCTACAGGCCCATGGCGCTCAACGATGCAGCCGAGTTGGTGAAGTCCTCCGAGACTTGCCAATTCCATGCCAAGCAGATCGACTAGCCGGCTCAGGTCCTCCAAACTATCCCGCTCTCCCGACCATTCGTGGTTTGGGGGCTGGACATCCTAGGCCCATTCCCTCGAGCTGCCGGGGCTACAACTACCAATACGTCGCCATCGACAAGTTCACCAAATGGGCGGAGGTGGAAGACGTCCGAACCATCCCAGCCAGATCCGCAGTCAAGTTCATCAAGGGTCTCGTAAGCCGGTTCGGGGTCCCCAACCGCATCTTCGCTGACAACGGCTCACAATTCACCAACAACCTTTTCATGACATATTGTGCTAACCTTGGAACGCAGATTTGCCATGCTTCGGTGGCACAAGCCAGGAGCAACGGGAAGGCCGAGCGTGCCAACGCGGAGGTTTTAAGAGGCCTGAAGACGAGGACCTTCAAGAAGAGGCTCGAGGCTTACAGAAGGGGCTCGCACGACGAGCTTCAGTCCATGCTGTGGTCCATCCGCAACACCGCCACCAGGCCAATAGGAGAGACCCTGTTCTTCCTCGTCTATGGAGCAGAAACGGTTCTCCCTCAAGAGGTCAGGTACCGCTCTGCGTGGGTCCTAGCGTTCGACGAAACGCAGCAGTACGCCATGCGGGGGATAGACCTCGTGCTGGGAGAGGAACACCGTCGGGAAGCCTCACTCCGAGCGGCAAGGTACCAGCAGGCATTGCGGTGGTACAACTGTCGCAACATCCGCTCCAGGACGCTCGAGGTAGGCGACCTCTTCCTCGGGCGAGTCCTCTCCAGGGAAGGGTTGCACAAGCTTTCACCCATGTGGGATGGCCCGTTCAGGATTGCCCACGTCTCCAGACCTAGCGCTGCACGCTTGGAGACGGGGGATGGCATCCCTATCCAGAACGAGTGGAACATCTGGCACCTCCAGAAGTTCTACCCATAAAGCAAGGCCCCGTGACTATGAAGACAAGGCCCTATGCCAATGAAGCATGGCCCCGTGCCTGTGAAGACAAGGCCCTATGCCTGAGAAGCCAAGGCCCAGTGCCCGTGAAGCAAGGCTCGCGCCTGTGAAGGTCTCCGCCCGTGACACTCTCATGTAATAATGAGTGGGGCTGTACACGCCCCGGAGTCTCTGGAGTGCCGCCCTCGGGCCTCGGGGGCTCCCTCCCACGTCCTAGTGGCAGCACTTAGCTCCGCACTGGTGAGAAAACTAGACTAGGTGCCGTACGCGGCTGTTCATTTGCTTTCTAGAGTTGGCTTTCCCCTTCCTTCTTTTAATGGATTTTGAAAGTTCTAGTGTTTCTCGAATGGCTTGGTTGAACAACCTCTCTCTTTGATTCTTCCCTCGATTCTTTGCCTTGCATTGGGGAGAGCGACAGTTGCCCGACGCTCTCCCTCGTGCACCTCCCTTAGACTGTGCGAGGCGTCCACATTTGAGCTCGTGATCAGCGCATCCCTCTCCTTAAGTCCGTGCCCCACGGGTACCGCGACAAAGTGCATTAGACCATGTACAACCCATGCCTAGGACCTCATGCGGCGAAGGATAATAATCTCCTAACAAGTTTCTGCAGCTCCTCGAAGGGTCGTGCCTCACGAGATGGGGGCTATCCCGAATACGTCAGGATAACTCTCCTCCCCTTATGGGCGCATAATACACAGACCTCGCAACACTAACCGGAAACTATAAACATGGCACCAAGCAGCATAAAAATCATGGTTCATTACATGCCCTACCAGGGCCCCATACTTGTTTTTGGTAATGCAGGAAGAAAGCAAGGGCGATGATAGGCAAAGGCGGATCCTACAATATGGCTGCTCATGAGGATCGGCTCCCCGGGCTCAGTTAGAGCAATCCTCATGCTTCACCGGGGCGTGACACGAGACAACCCAACATTGCCCTCAAGGCGGGCGCAAAGGCCTGCTGGCTGGTCATAGCCACCGCTGCTGGAGCCGCCGCTGAGAGAGGAGCTGCCCTAGCTGGATGAATGCGGCCAACGCCGAGGGCGAGTTCACCCTCACCCTCGTCACGGCCATCGCCAAGGCTTAGCACCTCTCCGCCATCGTTGTCCTCGGGGAAGCACCTGGTACGGCGGCTGTCTTCCCCGAATACCCTCACTAAGAGGGTCGTGTTGCCATCGTACTTAAAGTGGAGGGTGCACCGCCTGCCCAGGCCACGCGTGCGGCCAAACATCTACCAACCGCGGGCCAGGGTTATGACGCCCAAGACGGAGACCTCCACCGTGACCCACGAGGCTCTAATGCACTAGACGTCCGCCTGTAGCCACAGGCCACCGAAACCTATGGCCAGTAGTTCGCTGGAGAAGGAGCGCGGGAGATGGAGCTGGGTGCCAGCCATGTTCTCCGACCACATGACAAACTCCAGCATCACCTCCGCCAAGTGGAAACGCGACCGGGGAGGCCGGGCGACCCTGGCGCACCTCCCCTCATCCACGGGGCTGCGACGACCTCGACGATCCCCACCATGCAAAGGGCTGCCGACGCGGCTGCCGAGGGCAGAGTCGGGCCATTAGGAGGTCCGCCCGCATCCGCGAGGGGCCGCAGCAGGGGTCACGGCACACTTGCGAGGGCGGCCTCGTCCCCTCTTATGCGGTGGTGAGCAGGGCCCCTCCTAACGGGTCTTCCCCTTCTCCACCGACGAGAACCTCCTCACTAGTGCCATGGGTGGTGATGCAAAGGAAGAAGCAAGGAGGAAGAAGAAAAAGTGGGCAGAATGAAGGACGAGACGAGCAATAGGGGCTCCACCCGTCGCCTTATATATGGCCAGAAGAAGGCCAACCGCCGGCCTTCATAATCGCAGGTAATGATGGTCCTTTGTGCATGCAGGGACTTGTCAAGTCATGCAATTGCCGAGGCGGCATGGGGAAGTGGCCCATGTCTCGTCAATCGCCACGCATCGATTAAGGCCCGCGGCGCTCCGCACTTGACCCTTGGCTTCGCCGCGAAGCCAAGTCCGAGCGCACCTTGGGCCCAGGGGCTAGTGTCGCCGTCCTGGGAATGGGGGTACCCAGACTTCCCCTGCCTGTGGCCCGGAGCATGGCTCGCCCAGCTGCCTGGTACGACCCAACCTCATTAGCAATCACTCATGACCCTCGCGAGGGGCCAAGCCTGGTGAGGCGGACGACGCAAGACCTCCCCTCGGGCGGCCTCACTAGGCTAGCTCTGGAGGAGCAGAGATATCAAGGCAAGAGGCACCTGGCGAGGTTCCCGTGACGTGAGCCATGATGACCAAGGCCAGCAGGCGCCAGCTGGCGCAGGATGCCAGTTTCCTCTTTGGTGCTAAAGGGGCAAGCACAGGCGATGAGTCCCAAGGCATCAGGCCAAGGTTTCCATATCGGTGCAACAAGACCAAAACCAGTAGGACCGCGGAGTGCAGCTCACCACGGAGCCCACAGTGGCATCACCACTAGAGCCTTTGGCAGGCGAAGACCACCTTTTGTCAGAATAGCTTGTACTAGTTGTCCCCCTTCAAACTTGGCCATTTTGGGATCCCTTCCCGCTCAATATTTGGGAAGAGGACACGAGCCTCTATAAATAGGACTGGCTACCACCATAGGGAGGATATCGGATCATTGAGACCACCCACGCACCCACAAGATGGTACTAATTCATCCTCGGCCTACAAGGCAATCCTCCACACCACCCTTGATTAAAATATTACACCAATACGGTGGCCCGAACAAGTATAAACCCTCGTGTCCCTTGTTCTTCGAGTTCGACGAGCTATGCCAGGAATCGGCGCGAGAGCAAGCTAGAACCGAAAGGAGAGATCTTCATGCGCACCCCAGTGTTCGAACCTGAACGGTTTTTCCGGAACACACGATCCGACTTAATGGCTGCCACTTAATCACTTCGTGGGTTGTGCTTGAGTAGTTGGCGGGCTGGTTTAACCCCCATGACCCCCGGCAGGCCCTGCCGGGGAGTCTCTGATAGCTTGTTTCTAGTGGTGGCCTTGCCCCTTGCCAGGCTCGCCTGCCCGGAAAGGGAGGCTCTTCTCTTGTCGATATCTCATTCTTCTAGCTTGGCCTTGGTCTCTTTGGTTATGTGTTGGTTCTTCGAATATCTTGGCCCTTCAATCTTGGGATTGCTCTCGGCTCCAACCTTGGTCTTGTGCCTGTGTACAGTTGGGCAACAGCACAAGGTTTTTTTGCACCAACATAAGCCCCCGGGCCTGCCCCGAATGCGCTACCGAGCATCGTCAAGGTTGGGCCTTATAAGTGCACATGCAGGAATGCTAAAGGTGTTAGCCCCATGACATTTCCTTTGCTTTGTCTTGATTTCGGGGATGGTTTCCAATTCCCTGCCCGTGGTGTAAAGCCAATAGTGGTGGTGCCGCTGCAGTGATGGCCCGTGAATGACTTTAACGCATGGGGTGGAAACTGCCAATTTACTCTTCCCACTGCGCATCCTTATCCATAGCCACGTATGCTGCATGCATCGCGCGTGCTTCGTTACGGAGGCACGTGGCACAGGAGAGTACCTTGGAGTGGTTCCGCCCGCCTTGAATTGGCGGAAGAGGACGGCGGTCGCCCGTTGATGGAGTGCCTCCCCTCCTTGCCCTGCCTATAAAAGGAGGGGCGGAATAGAGTGGAGTCATCCATATTTGCCATCTTGTTCTTCTTCCTCTCTTGTTCTCTGCTTCCGTTGGCGATGTCGAAGAGAGGAGCTCGGGTCCAGACCCCGGGCTTTTGCTTGAGGTTGTTGTTACCTCATGCTGATGCTGTTGTCCGGGGAGTGAGCCTGGTCCTTGGCGTAACGGATCTCTTGGTCTCTTCGAGGCTCGGCCGGGAGGCGGGGTTGGAGATCATTGGTAATCCCAGCATCGCCCCTCCCGGAGGTCTCGGGGTTGATGTCGACAAGGGGCGCACCTTCCGATTAGCGGAGGCGAGGGTAGCTGCATATACCCGTTGTTTGTGATGCCGCTACCATCTCAGCCCCTACCCCATTTTCCTCCTCTCCTCTTTCCGTTCGGGGAGGGGCGACATGCCTTACTCATCACCTTGTGCAGCTCCTGGGTGCACGCCACCCGTGGATCGCGGTTGATGACTGCTCCGCCGTCCCCTTCGTTGCTGACCTCCCCTAACGCTCCTTTTATTCTCTTTTCCCTCTTGTGTTAGCATCCTGGGAAAAAGAGCAGAGAAAGGAAAAGATGGGTTATAGGGTTCTTTATCTTTTTTTAATCTTTAACTTGCAGGCAAATGCCAAATTTTAATGCAAATAATGTAATCCCTCGAGTCCATCTTAGTCTTCTGTAATGCTTGTACTTGTATCAGCATGTGAATGAAAAGGATGAATCTTGCTGGGAACCCGTGCATGTGCACGTCCATGAACAGGTGGAATGCCTCTTTAATGAAAATAATCGAGTTTTCCCCAGCAAGATATCATGCGGGCACCCTCTTTGTCTACCGGAGAGCTTCATCTGCCGTGGAACATACAGAGGGGCAAGCCCCTAGCTAACTCCTTTTTTTCCAGAAGCCACTTCGACCATCCCGACCGATGCAGTGTTCGAGTCATGGATGGGAGCACCTAAGTTTCAAAAAAGAGAGAGGCGAGGTTTTCTCATGCAAAGTTATAGCTTTACTGAACACTAATGGATAGGAGGTAACCTATCCGCCTGGTTTGTCGGGGATTGATGTGCCGTGCAGTCTTCTCGTCCTTTGTCGGAGCCAAGTTCGCGGCAGGAACCCGCAACTCCATGTAGATGAGTATGAATGCAGGACGCAATCATATCTATATGCATATGCTAATGCAGTGATCTTGGCGTGCTGGTATATGCATGCAATCTTAGTTGGGGCCCCCCTACAGAGCTTCTTTATTTTCTCTTGCATGGGGTCATCACCCCGGCTTCGTATGAGAGGTTACATGCAACTGAGGCAAGGCTTGTACAAAAGGGTGGTTGCCGGGTGGTGCCCGGTAGCCTCGCACCTTACGAGTAGTACTTACGGAGATGCTCAATATTGTGTTTTGCAGTTGAGTAACATATGTGGTCTATAGACGGACTGCGCCAGGTCTGGTGACTCGTACCACCCGGTAAGGGCCTTCCCACTTCGGTGACAACTTATTTGTACCCTTGGCGGACTGAACGCGCCTAAGGACAAGGTCACCTTCCTTAAATCACTGGGCATGAACCTTGTGGCTGTGATACCGATGCATTGCTTGCTGATAGCATGCAGCATGCGTAGAAGCCCAGAGACGGTTCTCTTCAAGTAGCACAGTGTCGTCACGCCATAGCTACTTCATCGTAGGAAAGCACACTAGGAGACCCGTAAATGAATTACGTGGGGATAACTGCTTCTGGCCCATAGACCAGGGAGAAGGGAGTCTGCCTGGTAGCTCGGTTAGGTTTCGTTCTGAGGGACCAGAGAACTACAGGCAGCTCCTCGATCCACCGCTTGCCGTGCTTCTACAGCGTATCAAAAGTTCTTGTCTTGAGTCCACGAAGCACTTCAGCGTTCGCCCTCTCAGCTTGTCCATTGGTCTGGGGGTGTGCCACGGAAGCGAATGAGATTTTGCAACCGAGGGCATGAACATATTGCATGAAGGCATGGCTCGTGAACTAGGTGCCGTTATCAATGATGATCCTTGCCGGAACTCCGAAACAACACACCAACTCTTTCATGAACTTGATAGCTGACTGGGCAGTCACCTTTCTCACGGCATTCACTTCCGGCCACATTGTAAATTTGTCGATGGCCACGAACAAGTATTCAAAGCCCCCGATTGCTCCGGGGAAGGGGCTAAGAATAACGAGCCCTCGGACCAAAAATGGCCATGAGAGAGGGATTGTATGAAGAGCTTGGGCAGGCAGGTGTGTTCTCTTGGAATGGAACTGACAGGCTTCACATGTCATGACGAGCTCGACATCATCTTGGAGGGCTGTGGGCCAATAGAATCCTTGCGGGAATGCTTTCCCAACTAACGCCCTTGATCCGAGGTGTGAGCCGCACATTCCTCTGTGAATCTCAGCTAACAGTTCCTTTCCATCTTCCCGACAAACACACTTCAATTTCACACGGTTGGGCCTCCTTCTGTATAGAGTGTCATCGACAAACTGGTACATACTAGCCCTCCGGGCTACTTTATCAGCTTCATCTTGGTTGCCAGGGAGTTCTCTAGTTTGGAGGAAGTGGACAATGTGCCTCCTCCAAGTTGGAACCTGAGGCTCAGCAACAAGGACTAACGGCACCTCCTCTGCATGAGGGGGTGGTCCGGCAGGCTGTGAGTAGTTGTTTCCGGCAGGGTCTCTGCTGGGAGCAGGTTGCTCTGCCTGGAGAGGCATACCATAGTCCAACTTTCTCCTTTTCTGGGCCATTGTGGCTGGTGATATAGAGGATAGAGAGAGATGAAGAACAAAAGTTCCTGGTTCCAAAGGAAGCTTCTGCGCAGCACACTTTCACAGGTGATCAGCTATGCTGTTTTCCGCACGGGGTATGTGCTCTCTTTGTAACCCATCAAAGTGCTCCTCCAATCTCCTCACTTCCTTGATTTATGCTTCCATCATTTGGCTTTGATAATTTTTGTTGACTTGTCTCACCACAAGGTGTGAATCTCCTTGTATGATCAACTTCTTCATTCCCAATTTTGCTGCAATCCTGAGCCCGACAAGGAGCCCTTCATCCTCACCTGTATCGTTGGTGGCTTCTTCCCGGGCAAAGTGCATTTGGACGATGTACTTCAAGTGCTCCCCGGAGGGTGCGGCGAGAAGCACGCCACCCGATGCACTTTCTAGGGAAAAAGCACCATCAAAATACATAATCCATTCTTGGGGGGATTCTTGCCGAGGAGAGCTGTTTCTTTTACTTCCTCACACTACTGGAATCAGGGATTTTGCCGTCTGTCAGTTCTTTGCCGTCTGCTAGCAGATGGTAAAGAAGGTATTTGCCGTTAGCCACGAGAAAGCAAACGACAAAGAAATGGGTGATGGCAAATATTATCTTCGCCATCAGCGACCTCTTTGCCGTCAGCTGGCAGACGGCAAAGATTTTTTGCCGTCAGCCAGCGGACGGAAAAGAGCTGGTGGAGGGGTCCACTGGACGCCAGTAAACTACAACGGTCCACCCACCTCTTTGCAGTTTGCTGGCGGACGGCAAAGAATCTTTGTCGTCCACCAACGGACGGCAAAGAAAACGCCCTCTAACTGCCCCTCACGGCACCCCGCCCCTGATCCCCTGCCCCTCTTTCCCACCCCGACCCCCCCACTCTCTTCTCACCGGCCGCCGCCCTC
>LR738710.1:334619491-334692610 GCA_902687465.1 Secale cereale
CGACCCCCGACACCCTGACACCACACCCTGACACCATGACACCACACCACGACCCCGACCCTGACACCCCGACGCCCTGACACCCCGATCGACCCCGACACCCTGACACAACACCATAACCCGGACCCCGATCCGACCCCGACGGGGTCATATATTTGTGAATTATGAGTTATGTCGTATATTTTTGGAATTTTTTATGCAAAACATCATATATATCGGTGTTGATCGGGTGGATTTAAATGTGCAGTTGTTTCGTCGCTGCGAGGGTGTGGTGTTTGACGACCTCCCCGTGCGTTCGACGAGCTCCGCCCCAGCGTTCGTTGGTGAGCCCAAATGAAATCTCGTCCTCCCCCCTTCATTTTCTCTGTTCCGGTCTTCGTGCCAATGAAACTTGCTACCTATAGGTGTCAATCATTAGTATGCGTAGCACTATGCGTCTCACGTTCGAAAGGGTTACATCTAGAAATATGCATGCATTTGCATATTTATAATTGTGATTCTTTCGAATTGTCCAACGTTATCCATGGACAGCCCGAGTATATGTGTAGATTTGGTTCGTTTTCCCATATGCTCTGCTCCGGATCTGATGCAGAATTTCATCAGTGCCTCCCTGTTGTTCTCCGGGTACACATCCTCTCTGCTTATTGCCGAGATGTGTATCAGGAGAACAGCGGGGAGGTGCTGCTGAAATTTTGCGTTGGATCTGGAGAAGAGCATTGGAAAACGAACCCAATCTACACACACTCGGGTGGGATTAGGACCTACCTTTACCTATTAGCCTGTAGGTTGCATGGACGTAATAAAACTGCCAAACTACATTAACTGATGGATATGTTTTGCTTAATTATGTATATATTTCTTGTGTGTCCAGTAGGAAGTCAATATGAGTGATCGTGCGTGGATGTACATCGGTTACACTAGACAGAAAGTTTGGACAAAGGAATGGTTAACAAAAACCAAGGGGTTTGTTAGAGCCGCATTTGCAAAAGGCCAAAAAAGCTGATGCCCCTGTGTCCGGTGCGACAACTACAGTAAGAGGGACGAGCTTTAAATGAGTAATGACCTGCAGAAGTTTGGTTTTACGCCTGGTTACACGGTCTGGACATTTCATGGTGAGTCTGCCCAACATGCCAGAACCGAGGTGGTTCGTCATCGCACCGACGAGCATGGTACCGGGATGGAAGACATGGTGCAAGACTTTGACGATACTCGGGACTCGGACGAGGAGATGGAGGAAACTGCAAAGGCCTTAACTGACACGATGGTGTCCTCATAACGTCCTCTCCAAGAGCACACCGAGCTTTGTCAGCTGGATCTCATCTCACAAATAATGGCTTTGAAGCTCAATTGAACTTGTGAAGAGAATGCTACGATGCAGTGATGACAGTATTTGGATGATTTCTACCCAAAGGCCATGTGCTACCTGCAAACCTGTACCAGTCAGGCAAAATCCTCCGTGCTCTTAAGATGCCCTATGAGAAGATACATGCCTGTGAGAAAGGATGTGTCTTATTTAGGCTTCAGTATGAGGACTTGACCTACTGTCCCATTTGCAAGTCTTCTAGGTATGTTGTGGTAGACAACGGTATGGGTGAGAAGACGCAGACCAAAATACCCGTTAATGTTCTTCGGTGTATGCCAATTGTACCAAGACTTCAATGTCTTTTCATGGTTGAAGAGACGGCCAAACAGATGACATGGCACAAAACGGGCAAAAGAACCGAACTAGATGCAGATGGGAATGTGATGATGGTGCACACATCGGATGGTGAAGCGTGGAAGCACTTCGATGCATTACATAAGAAACAAATGGCAGATCCAAGGCATCATTGAGTCGACGTCAGCACAGATGGGTTCAATGTGTTTGGTCGGACGACGGTCCAATACTGTTGTTGGCCCGTGTTTATCATTCCACTCAATCTCCCCCCGGGCAGATTATGCAAAGAAAGAACATTTTCCTGACGTTGATTATTCCAGGGCCCAACTATCCAGGGAAGAATATGAATGTGTACATCCAGCCGCTTAAGGCCGAATTGCAAGAAGCTTGGGTTAATGTGTTCAAGACATGCGACACCTTTAGCAAAAAGAACTTCATAATGCGTGCCTGGTACATGTACTTGACGCATGACTTGCCGGCGTATGCGCTATTCGTTGGCTGGTTTGTGCATGGAAGGTCCCCGTGCCCCACATGCAAGGGAGCTCTTGAGTTTTGTTGGCTGACGGCAGGGCGAAAGTATACTTCCTTTGACTTGCATAGACCGTTTCTAGATCCTTGCCATAAGTTCAAGAAAGACAAGAAGAACTTCATCAAAGGTAGAGTTGTCAAACACTCTGCACCACCCGCATTGACAGGCCTAGAGACCCTAGATCTGTTAAACGCTCTCGATCCAGATCCAGAGCGTCCAGGGTATTTCAAGGACCTCCTGGACTCACAACACATGCTTGTGGGATCTGCCTTACTTCAAACACCTCCTTTACCCACACAACATCGACGTGATGCACATTGAGAAGAATATCGCTGAAGCCATTTTTGGTACATTGTTCGGCATAGAGGGGAAATCAAAGGATAATACTAAGGCTAGAGTCGATCAACAGGAGCTATGTGATAGACCGTTACAAAACATGCAAGAACCGAAAGGAAAGCGGAACTGGATGAAGCCAAAGGCATGGTTCAATCTTGGAAGGCCGGCTATGAGGGAAATTATTTTGTGGGTGAAAATGTAGTTGATGTTCCCCGATGGGTATGCAGCAAATCTAAAGTGGGGAGCGAGTCTTGAAAAATTGAAAATATTTGGTCTAAAAAGTCATGATTGGCTCATATGGATTGGGCGGATAATGCCGGTGATGTTGCGTGGCTTCATCCCTCAGGATGAATGGCTAGTACTGGCAGAGCTAAGCTATTTCTTCCGTGTTCTTTGTGCGAAAGAACTATCGCATGGCCTCATAGAAGAAATGGAACAGTTGGCTCCGGATTTCATCTACAAGTTCGAGATGATCTTCCCGCCAAGCTTCTTTAATCCAATGTAACACTTGATTTTGCATCTCCCGACCGAGGCAAGATTGGGGTGGCCCGTGCAAAATTGTTGGTGCTACTCAACTGGGAGGATGTATAAGACGCTACGAGCAAAATGAAAAAATAAATGTAGAATTGAAGCATCGATGGCCGAGGCATTCATCACCGAGGAGGTGGCAAACTTCGTGACAACACACTATGAAGCCAAAAATCGTCATTTGCATAATCCGAAGCCTCGATACAATGCTGACGACCCTAAAAAGGGTCGATCCAACCTCAGCGTATTCAAAGGGAATCTCGCACCAGCCAGTGGTTGGAAACCAATATCATTGGATTTTGAAGAATGGCGGACCATTTCGTTGTATCTCCTCAACAACCTAACAGAAGTGCGGTCGTACATCGAGTAAGATCTCGGTACATAGTTTCGCAACTTCTAATTCTTTTGAACTGCTCTTATTCCTGGATATTTGGTGCAGTCGATACATCGCGATATTCTCGTATGGAGCGGTGATCCAAATGGATTCTGTCGAAGAGTATTGCTTCTGGCAAACCAAGGAGGTGAATATCCCGGTTTCAGCTCTTGGTTCAAAAATCGGTAATTTCCATTAGACCATTTCATTTCTTAGGCTAATTTGCGAGTAATGGCAATAATCCTTTCGTATTAAACTTGTAGGCTAATTCAGAGATTATGGATGCCAAATTGAGACAAGTAGCTAATGGTTTTGACTATAAGGTCCGTTCATTTGACAAATACGACAGCAACGGGTATCAGTTTCGTACCTATGGCAAAGAGATATCTATGCCTGACCGAAAGTCTACAAATTGTTGTGTTTCTGCTATTGGCGAAGGAAATATCGAGTATTATGGAAGAGTTGAAGCAATTTATTAACTTCAATTCGATGGTGAAAACCCAGCAAACATCGTAGTCTTCAGATGTTATTGGTTCCAGCCGAGGGAGACTAGAAGGACTCATGAACATATAGGGCTAGTCGAAATCAAATAAAGCACCCATTTGGATGTTCCCGATCTCTATATTACGGCTCAACAGGTAACTCAAGTTTTCTATCTACCGTGGGCCTGTGAAAGTGATCCAAATCTCAGTGGTTGGGATGTCGTTTATGAAATGCTGCCACGTGTTAGACCACCTCCCCCAATGAAGAGGATTATGAACCTCACATTATCCTTGACACATATGATGAAGGAGAATTCCTCCAAGAAACACGTCTTTCCAAAACACATTTCAAGAAGCGATCTACTCCACCCCAGAACATAGAAGTAGACAACGATAGTGAATCCGACTTCACCCCTGAGCCGGAACAAGAAGAGCCGGAACTGGAAGAAGTTACTGTTGCAGATGACCTGTCAATGCTTGAACGATTACGTAAAGGAGGCCTTCCACATGTTGATGCATTTATTGATGATGATGATGCATATATAGACGATTCAGAGTATACACTTAAATTATATACATATTATTCATGTGAGGTATACAAATTTTTTATGTTGTACTAATTTCGTTTATCTTTTGTCATTGCAGGTGTTGAAAGGATGGTGGGCAAGGGTCGTGAGAGCCCGAAGCTTCTTGCCAGCGCAACTGGTCGGAGGGGTGGTTCTATTATTCCACCCTAGTCCCTCCGGAGAGCGCCGCTAGACATTATGTAGACAGCAGCGGCGGGCGCTTCTTCTTCGGCTGGGAGAGGTCGGGGGAGGTCGAAGAAGCCTGCTAGAGGTGGACGTGGCAGCGGGAGAGGTAGGAAGGCTGCTACGCCTTCCTCGCTACCACCCCCAACTGTTTCACCCGACCACTGGACTGCTCCGTCTGACGTGGACCTGTCAGACTCGGGTCCTTCGGCCCACCAGACTCGGGTCGCCGATCCTCCGCCTGACGTGGACCCGTCAGACTCGGGTCCTTCGGCCCACCAGACTCGAGTCGTCGATCCTTTTCCCCACGTGAGTACGGTCCCGGAGTCTTCTACCAACGAGACTCCGGAGGCTAGTCACCCTACTGATGGTAGCAAGGACACCATTTCTGATGATAGCTACAACGACGATGAGCTGGTTGAGAAGGGCAAGAAGGTCTACCAGCGTGGCAGTACAAAGCTCCCGCCCGTGCCGACAGCCCCCGAGCAGAAATGCTTGATTGCGCCTAAAGAGTTGAAGTAAGTGCATTTACTCTTTTTTCACCTTTTTCCTTCACGTTTCTTCAAATTAATATCTAATGCTTTGGCCTTGTCATACTGCAGGGGTTGGGTACACCCCCATGGTTCCCGCAGGCCCAACCAGGTCCTTTGTGTGCTTTGCCGGCAGCACTTCCCCGGGTGGGTCACGTTGCCCGATGAGGATCAGGTTCCACAGCTAGCACTGACCTGGGAGCTATACTCGATTGCCTTGGCCCCACCAGAGTATTTGGTTGCCGATGTCGTGTGTGAGACGGCGGCCGAGATTGTGTTCCGTCAGTTTTGGGTAATTTCTCCTTTACATAATTAAAAATCAACACTACCTAGTGATTGTATTAAACAGTGTTGTCTTTTTTGATTGCAGACCTTCTACAGGGTTTCAAAGGGGGAGCAGGAGGCCACGTGTAAGGTTGTCGATGCCGACTGCAAGCGTCTACTTCAGAACATATGGCACGAGGCTCGGGTGTAGGCCGTTCGCGACTACTACACCTCGAAGGATCTTAGGAGGTCCAAGAAGAAGTGTCGCGGCAAGTTTCTGTCTAAGGACAAGTACATGCAGGTAATTACCTATTCTTAAGGCCTTGAACTTAGTTTTCTTAATTTGATTCGATAGTGTATCGCTAAAATTTCTCTTGACTAACTTAGGTGCCCCCGAGATAGTGTGTTGATAAGATGGACTGTTGGGAGGCGTTGGTGGATGCGTGGTGCTCTCTCCAATGGCTAGTCGAACACCATAGGGCCAAGGATAAGCGGGACCAAATGGAAGGTGTGCCACACCATCAAGGGAGCTCCAACATGTTTGAGTACGGGCATCACTAGGTATGTGTTAGCTAAAATAATGACATAATAACCTTGGAGAGCTCTATAAAATGCCTAAATATGCTTTAGTTACTTATAAAATGCCTAAATATGCTTTAGCTAGTTATAAAATGACATAGCTACCTTGGATAGCTCAGTAATGACCTAAACTTATCTTAGCTAGTTTATTTATGACACATTTAGCTCTAAAATGACATAATAACCTTAGATAGCTCTATAAAATGCCTAAATATGCTTTAGTTAGAAAAAAATGGCATAACTATCTTGGATTGCTCAATGATGACATAATTAGAATACTTTGCTCAGCAATGGCATAATAACCTTGGTTTACTCCAAAATGATTTAAACTTAGTTTATTTTCCACGAAAATGACATAATAACCTTACTAAGCTCCAAAATGACCTATTTACATAGCAATATAATTTCTTCATGCTAGCTTGAGCCCTTAACTAATATTTTGTTCCTCTCTCCCAGGCAAACAACCACAAGAATCCTTTGCCAAATCTGTTCGACCTCTATGGCATGGCCCATAGTGCCCCCTACAAGAAGGCCAAGGCATTCTCGGAGTCTGACCTAGATAATCCAGAGATCTTCACCAACGTCTCCTCCCACAACAAGCTCATGAGGTACAGAGACTAGGGGAAGACGAGGAAAGGGGTGGACTTTAACCCGAGCCAGGATCCTTTTGATACAGAGCTGGTCATGATATCTGGTGGCGGCAGGCCCCATGGCGCCCTGACCATTGGTGATGGACTAATACGTTGTCCTATGACTCTCCCGCAGATAAAGAAGCGCCAGACTAGCTCTGATCCTGAGATAATGCCTCGTCCACGGCCCGCGGAGCTCGCGATGGTGGTTAGTTATATAGACTCTCTCACCTTTCCTACATTACATTGTGTGTGCGTCAGTCGATGATTACAATGCTAACGAGGAGTGGTGTGTTGTAGGCATTGGTTGAGAAAGAAAGATTGAACACCCAGGCGCTTTTGGAGAAGGAAAACAAGGAGGCGGCAGAGAGGGAGAAGGAGATGGAGGAGAGGACCACTAAGCTATTAGAGGAGGAGAGGAATCGGAACAAGGCGTCTCATCGGGCCCTATACGAGCTCCTTGTGGTACGTTTCTCGTGCATATTAGCCAAATCATGCACGTAATATTCGCATTACTATCTAATATGACTAACTCGTGATAACCAAATGTGCAGACCATGTGTGAGAAAAACGGCCAGACCCCTCTCCTGATGCCCCAGATTGCTCCTGCAGCCACGGTGAGTTTGATTTCAATGGTCGTTAGTTACTACAATTCACATTTTCAGTTGCGTCATGCTAAGGAGACATTATTGGAAGTGATCTTTGGTGCAGCATGCCTCCCGACAAGCATCGACCAATCCTTCTGCGTCTAGCAATGGCGAAACCCCGACTGGTCCTTCACCTCCGTGACCACGGTATTTTTCTTATTCTTCTTCCTTTCTTATTCTTCTTCTTCTTTTCCTCCTCTTACTTGTTTTTACTCGTAAATGGGATAATAACCTTGCTAACCTCATAAATGTCATATACTTAGCTTGTCGTCCTCTAAAATGCCTAAATAAGCTTAGTTAGGTCAAAAATGGCATAATTAGCTAGGTTAGCTTAAAAATGACCAAGTTTAACTAGGTTAGCTCCAATATGATCCATTTAACCTACGTTAGCTCCTAAATGACATAATTTTTCCTAATTAGTCCACAAATGACATTATAAAATGAAGAAAAGAAGGAAGAGGAAGAAAAGAAGAAGAGGTTCTTCTTCTTCTTCTTCCTTTCTTCTTCTTCTTCTTCTTCTTCTTCTTCTTCTTCTTCTTCTTCTTCTATTCCTCCTCTTACTTGTTTTTATTCGTAAATGGTATAATAACCTTGCTAACCTCATAAATGTCATACACTTAGCTTGTTATCCTCTAAAATGCCTAAATAAGCTTAGTTAGGTCCAAAATGGCATAATTAGCTAGGTTAGCTTAAAATGACCAAGTTTAACTAGGTTAGCTCCAATATGATCCATTTAACCTACGTTAGCTCCTAAATGACGTAATTTAGCCTAATTAGTCCACAAATGACATAATATGATGAAGAAAAGAAGGAAGGGGAAGAAAAGAAGAAGAAGAGGTTCTTCTTCTTCTTATTCCTTTGTTCTTCTTCTTCTTCTTCTTTTCCTCCTCTTACTTGTTTTTATTCGTAAATGGCATAATGACCTTGCTAACCTCGGAAATGTCATATACTTAGCTTGTTGTCCTCTAAAATGCCTAAATAGGCTTAGTTAGGTCAAAAATGTCTTAATTAGCTAGGTTAGCTTAAAAATGACCAAGTTTAACTAGGTTAGCTCCAATATGATCCATTTAACTTGTGTTAGCTTCTAAATGACATATTTACCTACCTTAGCTCTAAATTGACGTACACACTTACCATTTTTACCTACCATATCTCTAAATAGTCTTCTTCTTATTATTATTATTCTAACTTTCAACTTTCCTAGTTTGCAGATTTGATTTAGACGAGGAAGCTTGCATTGATGGAAACTACTCTTTTGGTGCTTCCTTCTTGTTTATGAAAATTATATGGATATGTTGTCGTTCGAAACTTCTTTCTGGATATGTATGTATATATATGGATATGTTGGATACGACTTTGTTGAACTATGTTGTTGGATATGTTGGATACAACTTTGTTGAACTATGTTGTTGGATATGTTGGATTTGATGAAATATGTTGTTGGATATGTTGGATATTTATGTATATATATATATATATATATATATATATATATATATATATATATATATATATATATATATATATATATATATATGTGTGTGTGTGTGTGAAAACCTGTCAAATTAAATGGATTCAAATAAAAGCAGGGGATATATAGCCTCTTTGCCGTCTGCTAGCAGACGGAAAAGAGCTTTGTTGACTGCTAGCAGACGGCAAAGAGCCCACGTGGCAGCTACCTGTGCAAACTGGGAACACTAGGGCTGCCAATTTGGGCACTTTGCCGTCAGCTGGCAGACGGCAAAGTAACCAATTAGGACTAGCAACAGGGCCTACTATGCCGTCAGCCAGCTGACAACAAAGATTCAAAATACTTTGCCGTCCGCTGGCAGACGACATAGCTGGCCACGTGGCAGCCACCAGCTACTGGTGGAGCTGAGCTGTTTGCCGTCCGCCAGCAGACGACAAAGAGATAAAGATCTTTGTCGTCTGCTGGCGGACGGCAAAGCATGCCATTAACCCCTAACGGCGCTGACCCTGCCCCACTGCCATCCACGATCGTTACCGTTTGCTAGCGGACGACAAAGCCCTTTGCCGTCCGCTTCTGTGAAGAAGACGGCAAAGCCCTTTGCCATCCGTTTCTGTGAAGCAGACGGCAAAGAAGGCCTTTGCTGGCACTTGTTCTGCCAGACCTGTTGCCATCTGCTGGCGGACGACAAAGGCCTTTGCCGTCCGCCAGGTATGCCTTTGTCGTCCGTCATGGTGGACGGGAAAGTGCCTGATTCCTGTAGTGTCATCAGGGGTTGGCGCCCATTCTGCAATAAATTCTGCTAGTGCCTTGCTCTGAATAGTTGAAATGCTCTCAAACTTCGAACCAAAGACGGATAACTCCGAAGCCCAATCCACTATTCTGCCAGTAGCCTCAGGATGTCAGGGTATCCTTTGCAACGAGAAACGAGTGACAACCGTGATCTCATGGGTTTGGAAGTAGTGGCGCAGTTTCCTTGAGGCCATGACAAGGACAAAGATCAACTTTTGCATGCCAGAGTACCTCGATCGAGCTCCTTGAAACAAGGAGCTGATGAAATACACTGGGCGCTGCACCACTTTCTTCCTTGCCTCATCCTTGGGGTTGCTCTCGTTGCCGTGCTAATTGTTGTCCTGATCCTTTCCTGATTCTATTGTGATCTGGCCACTTTCTGCTCCATCTACTTCTCATTGTGCTATCAAGGCCGCACTGACCACTTGGTTGGTTGCCGCCAAGTAAAGCAACAGCGGCTCTTGGGGTTTGGGTACAACTAAGGTAGGAACAGACGTTAGGTAGGCTTTCATCTCCTGCAATGCTAAATCCGCTTCCGGGGTCCACTTCATTGGCCATTCCTTCTTCATAATTTTCAAGAACGGCAAGGCACGCTTGGCAGACTTAGAGATGAATCTGCTTAGCACGACAATGCATCTTGTCAAGCGCCTTACATCCTTGACTGCCCTTGGCACCTAGATTTGTTCAATCTTTGATCTTATAGGGGTTGGCTCCAATCCCCCCTATGGGATATGAACAAACCAAGCAACATGTCGGAGGGAACACCAAACACACACTTCTCCGGATTAAGCTTCAAGTTGATCTTGCGCATATTAGGGAACGTCTCCTCCAAATCCTAGATAAGGGTGGCCTTATCCTTGGTTTTGACCACAATATCATCTATATAAGCTTCTATATTCATGTGTAGTTGTGGCTCAAAACCAATCTGGACTACTCATGCAAAAGTAGACCCAGCACTCTTCAATCCGAAAGGCATGCAGACAAAGTAGTACGTGCCACACGGAGTGATGAATGATGTCTTTTTCTCATCTTCCCTGGACATGAATATTTGGTGGTACCTGGAGTATGCATCCAAGAAGGAGAGTAGGTCACAACCTGATGTGGAATCCTTATATAGGTCGATACGCGGCAAAGGAACGAGTCCTTTGGGCAAGCCTTGTTGAGATCCATGAAATCAATGCAAAGCCTCCATTTCCCATTAGCCTTCCGGACAACCACTTGATTTGCCAACCATGTAGGGTGCAGTACTCCTCTGACCAAACTAGCTGCCTTTAGTTTCTTGATTTCTTCGGCAATGAACTGCTGCCGCTCCAAGGCCTGCTTCCAAACTCTATGCTTGACAGGTTGGGAATGTGGGCAGACAGCAAGGTGGTGCTCGATTACCTCCCTAGAAACGCCGGGGATATCAGATGGTTGCTAGGAAAAAACATCGATATTCGCCCGCAGGAAGGCAACGAGCGCGCTTTCCTATTTGTCATCAAGGGTGGCGCTGATAGTGAAAGTGCCATCAATGCCATCCAGCCCTGCCGGGACCTTTTTCAATTGGGGTGTAGTAACCTTGGGCCTCTTGCTGTTGGAACACTCCAGCACATCGTCAATGGGTGCCATACACTCGGAGGGGGCATGCTTCCCGGACTCTTTTCGAGAGGTCCAACAATCCCTCTTCTTTCCGTTGCTTTCTGAGGCGGGAGCTGCTGCTATCGTAGCGTCTGCTGCGACCGATTCCCTATACATCTTGTCCACGCAGATAATGGCGTCCTTCTCGTCTGATTGGATAGTGATGACTCCCAGTGGCATAGGCATCTTTAAAGTGTTATAAGCATAATGGGATGCTGCCATGAACTTAGGCAGGGTTGGGCATCCCAGAATCCCGTTGTACGGCAAGGGGGTCAACTACATCAAATACAATCTTCTCAGTCTAGTACTTCAGCTCTGCCCCAAACGTCACTGGCAACTTAATTTTTCCCTTGGGACGGCTCCTATCGGGATTGACTCCTTGAAACGTGTCGGTAACCTCTTGCTCTTCTTCTCCTATCTGAAGCTTCTTGATGACTGCTGGGGAAATCAGATTCAACCCAGCCCCGCCATCCACTAGCATCTTTGTGACCTTAAGGTTGTGAATTGTTGGAGAGACCAACAATGGCAAACACCCTACCATTGTCACACGGCTAGGGTGGTCCTCCTCATCAAAGATGATGGGCGTGCCAGACCACTTGAGCGGCTTCCGGGCCTCTAGCGCTGGCTATACAACACTGACCTCCCTTGCCCATCGCTTGAGTTGGCGATGGGATGTGTGCAAAGATGCACCTCCGTCAATGCATAGGGTGTTAGTGGACCTCTGAAATTCATGCTCAGTTCTTTCCTCTTCATCCCCTCGATCACTCACATTGCCACCGATTTTCCTTCTATTGGGCCCTGGTCGGCTTTCCTTGGTTCCGAAAGGGTTTGTCGGGCGATTTGCTTCACCGCCTCGGCCCTTACCGCCAGCAGCATTCTGACCACTTTCCTTATCTCGCTTATCATACTCTACCCTCTGTCTCTTGGCAAGATGCTCAACCTGATAACACTCCTGAAGGTCATCGCCCTTGGTCTGGTGGATCTTGCAGTATGGACCATCGCCTTTCCCAGCTTTCTCGGTAGCAACGGCTTCCCGGGAAGCCGTGTAAGCAGCAACTTCTTTGTCGAGGGCCTCAGCCTTGGCTTTCTTGCCGGTACTCGGCATGGCCGAACCTTCTACAGTCATCACTATCTTATCCCTTGGTTTCTTGTTGCGCTTCTTGCCCTTCTTCTGACTAGTTGATTCATCTTCATCCTTTGAATCAACATTGATGCAATCTTCCTCTCCGGGCAATTTCCTTCCTTCCTCCATCTGAGCACACTTATCCACCAGTGTGTATAGTCCCTTCACACTCTTGGTAAACCACACATTCATTTTGGAACGAATGCGGCGCTTGCGCACATTGGACTGGAAAGCTGCTATAATGGCTGCCAGGTGGATATTTGGAATATTTCTATGAACTTTACTCAATCTCTGTAAATACTTACTGAGGGTTTCTCCTTCCTTCTGCTGAAGGAGCTGCAGGTCACTGGGCCTGCCGGGTTCTTGGTGCCCACCGGTGAAGGCTCCGATGAAATCATGGCACAGATCTGCCCATGATGAAATGGAGTTCTCCAGCAAGTGCATCAGCCAAGACCTCATATTGGACTTGAGGGCTAAAGGGAAGTAATTGGTGAACACCTTCTCATCTCTTCCCCCGGCAGCCTAAATAGCGATGGTGTAGATGCTCAGGAACTCAGCCAGGTTCAGCCTCTCGTCGTACTTCTCGGGTATCTCTAGCTTGAACGTGCGAACAGACGGCCAATAGACTTCCCGCAGCACTCGTGTAAAGGCAATGCAGCCGACCTCAAAGGGTAGGCACCCGCCAACACCGAGCGCAGGATCATCAGCGTTGAGGCTGTCGCACCCGTTGGTTGGTCGAGGGTTGTGACGGCGTCGATCTTCGACAGCGTGGGCGTCTCCCCGTCGCCCACCCTCCGGGGTCCGATGTCGGTCTGGACGTGCTCGAGGGTCAGAACAGGCCATCGAGACATCGTCAGGGCCTTGATTCGGCTACACCTGCACTGATTGCTGTGGTGGGGACTGCACAGTGGGGACGACCCCCTCCGTTCGGCTAGCCGTGCAGGCGAGTGCTGTCGCCTGGGGAGGCTGTGGCGGGCAGGCTCGTCGCGAGCCCACAACTTTGGCGAAATGAAGCAGGCTCTGGATGGTGGCATGCCACTCATCCATCTACTCGACCGCTGGTGGGAACCTTAGTAGTAGCTAAGCTCGTGCCATGGCTTCCATGCCCGTGCTTGGCATGGGTGTCGAGGACGCTGACCGTACCATCGCCTGGCTCCTGATGGTGCAGACGACGGCGGCTGCGGCGTCGCGCTCGCGCTGCTGTGGGACAGCCACCTGGGCAGCAATATTGCACGGCGGTGGTGCTCAAAGATCAACAGCTGAATTCGGCGCAATGGTTTGGTTGGCTCGTCCGGGAGGAGGCGCACGCACCGCAGTCGCTCCTTGGGTGGGGGCCACTGGAGGGCGGTGATTTGCCCCGGACCGAGCGCCGTTGCCGTGGCTGTGCTCATCAGCGAGAGGAAAGGGTCTGGATGGAGTGACCCCCTCGACCGCACCTTGCTGATAGTGATAGAAGAGACGCTGCTGATGCTCTTCTTCTATGACGCCTTCAGCCACTGTGTCGACCGTTGGGGGAGTGGCAATGCCGCCACCTGTTCCAACCTCGCCCCCAGCGGTGTTCACGTCCTCGCTTGTAACTGCATCCCCCTCAGCATTAGAGGCCGCGGGTAGTGGGGCCTTCGAGGTAGATGGCTAGGATGAATGGCTGGATTTCTTCTTATCGGGCGCCATGGTTGGTGGCATAGTCGAAGATGAAGATGGCGATGAAGATGACACGATGTGTACGCTTTCAGGTTCGCACAAGCGCTCCCCCTACCTGGCGCGCCAAAGTTGTCGCGGGATATCCGCGGCCATCTATGGGACCGAGCGGCCCCTTGCTGGTTCTGCGAGGGGATGACGCATTGCACAAAGAGTAGAACGGCACGCGGCAGCACGGCAGAGAGCACACAAGCAATTTACACAGGTTTGGGCCACCGTGAGGCGTAAGACCCTACTCCTACTTTGGTGGATTGATGGTGGAATGAATGTGGTGGTGCATAGTACACTCGCCCGGCAAGACGTGCCTCAGGGCCGCATCGACTACGCGCGTATGGTGGCTTGGGGTCATCCACTTTCCAACCCCTTCTACGGGTACCATGGGCCTCCTTTTATAGATTAAGGGGTCACCATAGTGTTAAAATGGACATTACCAACTGATAGGACCAGTGCTATCATACCTAACTCTGCGGGCTGACAGGGTGCATAAAATGAACCGCTTAGCGTCACATCACTGGTCGCCCGGCAAGGCTCGTCGGGCTGTCTCGCTAGCTCCACATCTGCTTCCTTGACACGTCACAGGATGGGTGTCCTTTGTGGGTTTATTCCATCGGAAATGACTGCCACGTGGCGTATGGCTGCCACATAATCACTTCGTGGCTTGACACTGCACTGATCGACGATGTGGGTCGTGCTTGAGTAGTTGGTCGGGTGGTTTACCCCTCGTGACCCCTGGTAGGCCCTGCCGAGGAGTCTCTGATAGCTTGTTTCTGGTGGTGGCCTTGCCCCTTGCCGGGTTCTGCTGCCTGGCAAGGGAGGCTCTCCTCTTGTCGATATCTCATTCTTCTGGCTTGACCTTGGTCTCTCTGGCTATGTGTTGGTTCTTCAAATCTCTTGGTCTTTCAATCTTGGGCTTGCTCTGGGGCTCCAACCTTGGTCTTGTGCCTGTGCACAGTTGGGCAACAGACCCAGGTTTTGTTGCACCGACAAATTTCCATTGTTACAGTGGTCATCCATGTCATTGCATAATTTGGGTAGAAAAAGGAGACTACGGCACACACACACTTCTTAATCGAGCATGTTAAGCAATTAAAGACCGACGCTCTTAATTAAACAAAACGAAGAGTACTACTACAGCTGGTGCTCATCAATCTCCCCTGCCGCATCCATGTCCAGCTCGCGCCCGACGGTCTCCTGCGGAAGGGGCTCCATGGCATCAATCGCACCATACTCGGCAAGCATCTCGCCATCCACGTCCGTCAAATCTTTGGAATAGGCCACCACGAGCTGGGCGTAGGCGGCCGAGATCTGGGCTTTGGCGGGCTCCGTCCTGGCAAGGTATGTCGTGCAGGAACGGACAGCTGCTCGAACGCTACCGGAGATTGCCAATTCTTCGGCTATGGGTTGCCGACCGTTGTCGGAGAAGCTTTCTTCCATATGTGCGGTGACTGCCAAGAGATGGGCGTGGATGGCCTCGACATGGTCGTGGGCGGCCTCCATCAGGGTAAGGCCGCCGCTGCGGAACGAACAGTGGTTGTTCCACTCTTGCCAATTGCTATCCCCGAGACAGATGTTGCTGCCACCGCCTGACAAGCAACGGCGACTGTTTGGGCTGCCATGGCCTCCCGGTCGCAGATTGGGGCTGCGCTCACGAAGCTTGTTAGCATGCACATGGCGGTTGTGGCCGCGCTCTTGCCGGAGTGGACCACCGAAGTTACCCTCACAACGCGGGTCCACGGGCCCATCTTTCACCGGCGACGATTGAATAGTGAAATGATATTTGGGGAGCGAGCTAGTGTGCTTGAGATGCCGGATGTGGACTGTAGCCGACGCACCTTCTCGCGTAAGCCATAGGCGTACTATACATCGACGATGCTCCACAATATTTTGTCATGCATCTCACATGGTTGGTGCTAATAAACTGTGTGCGATCTACTTGAAATTTCATTTTGATTTGAATTACATAATGGGGTCACAGCGGCAATGGACGGTGTTTCAATTGCTAGACCTTTTATCTGCAGTGAACATGCAACTATATGTGTGTCGTAAAAGAATCGGAATTATTCAGGGTTCGTTTGAACATTTTATACATTAAATTAGTTTTCTAGCCATTTTCCGTGCACAATTCTAAATTAAACTACATGCACATGCTCCGGTGCACCAACATGGGTTGTAAAATCATATATGTGTCCATGGGTTTCTGGTTATGTCACATCCCTAGTTAGCACTTGCATTAGGACTAGCTAGAGTGTGCATCATGTTTACTTATCAAAGAAACTTGAAATGGGAATGACAGAAACCCCAGCACCCCTCTCCTAACAACTAGGGTTTGATAAAATCTTCTCCAATGTACCCAAAATGCCCTTCAAAAATGTTCATCATTTCTACCTTGGTCTTAAACCTTTGTCAAAAATGGTGCACAATTTTCTAGGACCTCTAAGGTCTTTGGATTAAATCATATGGTATTTGTATTTGGGCATTTAGATGCTATAAAATATTTTAAATGCTCAAATAATCATAAACTATAATGTTCCTTACTGTTCATATTATATACAGTGGGCATGACAAGTTTTATGAGTTATAAAAATGTTCTCGCATTTTTATTAATTAAACAAAGTTGCAAAAGAAATGAAACAGAAAAGAAATAGGAAAAAAAGAAAAAGAGAGAAAGAACTTACCTGAGCCTAGCACTGTTGCAGGCCGGCCCAGCCCACCAGCGCCGCTCCTATCACCTTCCTCCTCGCGCTAGTAGGCAGCGCGCGTGGCCACCGCGCGCCAGCACGCGCCCGGCCACCTCCAGCCTGCCTGCTTGCGTCCCCGACGGCCTGGACGCCTCCATGCGTCGCCAAGCAGCTGCCCTGACCTCTCTCTCACTTCCCCTCGTCCTCATCTCCTTCCCTTGGCTCTCTCCCTCTCATCACCGAGGCCGCCCGTCGCCGCCGTTCGCCGTTGCCGTGCCTAGAGCCTCCCCCTCGTCCTGTGAGAGTGTCCAGAAGGATCGCCGCGATGCCATCTTCCTCCTCGCTGGGCCACGGATCGCCGGGAGCCCTGCAACGCCTTCACACCGTCGTCCCCAACCTCGGATCGCCGGAGCTCCTCGCCGTCGATTAAGAAGCTGCAGAGCATCCCCGACCTCTCCGTCGAGCTCGCTAGCACCGCTGGGAGCCCCTACGCCGAATCCCTCCCTCCTCCGCTTCGTTTGCGCCGCGTAGCTGCCGCTCCACTGATCACCGAAACCCGCCGCCGCCGTGCTTGCCGCCGGTGATGCTCCGGTGACCATTTGGTCACGGACGCACGTCCATCTCGCTCGCCGCAGCACGTAGATGAGCTAGGTGCCACGCACGCATCGCCTAGGCCACCGCAGCCGCGTCTCCACACACGCCCGAACGCCGGCCGCCGCTGTCGAGCTCGTTGCCGTCGCCTCCGGCCACCACAGGCCCGGCGACCACCACCATTCGACGCGCATCGACGAGGGCACTCCAACGCGCCCAACCGCAGCTCGAACCATGCCCTGTAGGCGATTTCCGAAGCTCACCGCCGTGTTTGGCCTCGCCGGCGTCACATCGCCGGCGAGTTTGACTCGTTTGACCGGGGGGTTGACCACCCCTGGGTCACTGACGTGTGGGCCACCCCTCCCCTAATTAGCTAGTTTATTTAAGTAAATGCTAATTAAATTAGTTAGTTAGTTTAGTCACTGACCCGTGTGCCCAGACCCCACTGATAGCTAATTAGTTCCTAGCTTAACACTAATTAACTTTGTTAATTAGCTATGACACTGACATGTCGGGCCCATATGTCATGTTTGACCTGGACCAGCTCCTGTTGACCTGCTGACGTCAGCATGAGGTCATGCTGACGCAGTAAAGAGTTTCTGGAATTTAATTTAAATCTTAAATGATTTATGAATTTCAGAAAATACCCAAAACTTCTAAAAATCATATAAAATCAACCGTAGCTCAGATGGAAATAATTTATATATGAAAAATGATCAGAAAAATCCAATCTTTCCAATGGCACTGGTTTCATACATTAAAACATGATAATGCACATAATTAAATAATAGCTAAAGTGCCAATTTGAATCTTTGATTCAAATAGGTTCACACCCTTCTGGATATAGTTGCATTAGCCCAACACACATGCATCTTGCCATGTCATGAGCATGCGTCATATTGTTGCATTTGTTTTTTTAATGATTGTATCGCTGGTATTCTCTGTGTTAGGTCTTGCTCCCGAGGATACTGCTGCGTATCCAGCTGAAGAGCAGTACCCGACAACCACTTTGTCAGGCAAGCAATCATTGATCATTCCGATACAAACCCAATCTTCTCGCTCCTGCTCTCTTTTACTTCATTAAGGCAACAACGTGCGAACTCCTACTTGCTGCGGTAGTTGAACCCTATTCCCTTGCATGACCTGTCATTGCCACAGTAAATAGTTGAAACCCACTAGCATGTGTAGGAGTTGATTGAGCCATGTGATGTGTGATCCACCATTCTATTTGCTTATGTTGCCTGTTATGCTTAGAGTTGTGTCTGGTCTGGTTCATCTGGGTGATGGATCAGAGTAAAATGATCATACCGATAAAGAGAAGGAAGTGTGGAATATGCTTGGTAAAGGTATCGATGAAAGGCCATGTAGGAGTACATGGTGGGTTGTTTCATTGGAATCGTCCATAGGACCCGAGATCTGTATGTGTGGTTCAAGTTACAGCTACTACCACACATTGGGATCCTTAATTGACCCTCTCGGCTTATTAATTACCCTCGATCTCTGTCCAGGAGTTGCAACTAGTTTCTGGTGTTTATAGTTTAATGGAGGTCGTGCACAGCGCTGACCCTCGGGGTGGGTTGTGATGCGACAGGTACGTGGCACGGTGTACCGGTTGCCCGTTTGGTGACTCGGCAACCCTGTACACATCGTTTGGGGCCGTGAGCGACACCCCGACCGGATCTCCCCACGGATGGAACCCAAATAGGCGATAAACCTGGACGAGAGACTTGTGTAGTTAGTCAGGTCGTGGCCGACACCCACGCTAGGCTTCCGCTTGAAGGTTGCCGAGTACACGTCGAGTAAACGGCGATAAGTGGTGGGAGCATGTGTGAAGAAGTACACCCCTGCAGGGTTATCAATCTATTCGAATAGCCGTTGTTCGCGGTACGGACTACTTGGTTACTCTTACAGTTCATAGACAAGTTGATGGATACTACTAAAAGCCTCAAGATAAGTGTGAGTGCCGTGGATGGCCCTTCCATAGGATGACAGAAGAGGATCCTCGGTAGTGTATTGTTGTGGTGAGTAGAGGACTCGTGTTCGTAATAACATCTTGCAATCCATTGAGAGTTGTTGTATAGGTTAGCCAAGAGTCAAAGCTGGCTTTCTGCTATGAACTCCACTACCCCCTGTTGATAATGTTGCATGTATGATAGGTTCTGTGGTAAGACTTGCTGAGTACCTTTGTACTCATGTTTGCTTAATAACTGTTGCAGAGAAGAACCCTGCCCCTGCTGATGGGTTCTATATAGACGTTGACGTCGACGAGTAGCTTGACACCCAGACGGAGATCTGGAGCTTGTGAAGGGCCTTGTAGATAGTCAGGCTACACCAAGCCTGTTTTATTTTCTAAGTTATCTGTACTCAGACATGTAGCTTCCGCTTGTGCTTGTATGACTGTATGACTTGAGTGTTGGGTCATGTGACCCCTACCTGTATGGATATGTTATGTATGGCTCTTGGAGCCTCTTAAATAAAGTACTTTGAGTCATAGAGTTCTGTTGTGATGCAATGTTGTATTTGCACATATTGATCATATTGTGTGTATGGTTGAAATGCTTGGTATGTGTGGGATCCGACACCTAGTTGTTTTCCTTTGGTAGCCTACCTTACAGGGAAATGCCTCCTAGTGATTCCAATGAGCCTTGGTAGCTTGCTACTACTCGGAACACGTAGGCTGGCCGGCATGTGTCCTTCTTCGTTCCTGTGTATGTCCCTTAGGGGAAATGTCACGCGTTGTTCCTTTAAGTCCATGTAGCTTGCTAGGACTTGGGTTCATACGTTGATGACCGACACGTTCGTTGCTGGGTCATGGATGCCTGTCTCTGTAATCTAGTGCCACTTTTGGTTTATAACTAGCCATGTCGGCCCGGATTCTCTGTCATATGGATGCTAGCGACACTGTCATATACGTGTGCCAAAATGCGCAAACGGTCCCGGGCCAGGTAAGGTGGCTCCCGTGGGGTTACCGTGCGTGAGGCCGCAAAGTGATATGACGTGCTACAGCTAGATCGGTGTGACTTATGATCGGGGTTCTGACAGTGTTGCCATCAGAGCTGGACTGCCTGTAGGTTTCTCAAGCCAAACTGGTCGATGTTGAGTCTAGAAAAATTCTTAGTTATATGTAGGGGAATTGATTGTGGAAGGGAACGTAAGGCTCTTTTTACTCCTTTACCTTATGCCCTTCTGATCTGAGTCAGTCTATTCTTTCTACGGGGATTTAGGACTAGGCCTCTTATCCTTACTAGGTTCACGTGTTACTAATCCGTAGACCCTTAGGATTGTTGGTTTTAAGCCTCAGTTCAGTTTCTATCCTTTTAGTATGATGATTGTTGGACCCGGAACCTTGATATCGAACTGTTGAGTGGTTATGCTATCATTTGTATGATGTCTCCAATCTTTGTTTGAGCATTTACAATTGTTATGCTGCCCGATTTCTTCCAGAAACACTAATGCCTTTGCATTACTTCGTGTTTTAGATGTCTGGCCGCACCCCTCAACAAGTGGTTCGTTTGACTCGGTGCATTAATGTGCCCGGTCACACGGCCATGCTAGTCCGTGTGCTGACTGAGACCGGTTATCGCTGGTATCCTGAGTACACCGTGGAGGAACAGTACCGGGATTTCAATCAGAGTCAGTATTTCTGCACAGTCCGGATATACCCCTCATATCCCGGAGTTAACGACCCCATCCATTGGTCTTATGGACTCGGGGTTACCATTGAGATGGCAGTACAGGACGCCGCCTATTCGATGATGACCATTCTCCAGGCTAGGCATGCCCTGTTGCTGAACACTGAGTTCTGTTACATGCCAGCCTCACTTCCCGGAGAGGAAGGCTACTACACTGGTCTGTATACTGATGCTGCTCATGAAGAGCCACTGCTTCAGACTACTGTTCAGTTGCTGGAGGATAGGGACTGCGAGGTATGTGCCCTCCGAATGGAGCTGTATAACACTCGAGCCGCCCACTGGACTACTTTGACACGGCTTGCACCTGCTGTGCACGCCGGATATCTGGACATGCGGGATTTGTACCCCGTGCGGACTCGTCTACCTGATCGCATGGATTGGCGTGACGTTGGGGGTATTACACCTCCACGTGGGCTACGGTTACCACCAGCATCGGGACCGAGGCCACATCCATGTCCCTATGGTCCACAGCCTTCGAGTGCTCGCGAGTTTCAAGATCCGTCTGTTCCACTTCCAGGCTACGGTGGTAATCTTTACGAAGATTACTACGGGAATGTCTGAGCTAGACCGTGGTAGTAGTAGTATTGTAGTAGTTGTATTTCTACAGACCTGCGCGTCTTGTGGAATATGACTTAGTGTGTACTGAGTTCCGGAGGTGTAGTTAAATAATGTATAGGATCTTGGAATGCCTCTGATGGGATGTATCGTCTTTCACCGCAGTTGTACTTTAGCCTTGGCTTGTACTAAACTATGTATGGTGTGTATGACCACTGGTGTATATATAGCAGTTTCTATATTACCATGTCGTACGGATGAACATCTCTGCATTCCGTGTCATCCATTACATTCTGCACTCCTATGTCAAATTTTTGCCATCCTTGTCTAAACCATTGCTTTGTTTTCTTAGGATGGTCAACACTCGCAACACTCATGCTGCCCAGGAGCAGGGTGAGGCTAGTGGGGCTAGAGATGGGCATCTGCCCCAGCCATCCTCCTTGGCGGAAGTTATGCTCGAGGCAGAACGAAACAAGAGAGAGACCAACCGTCTGTTGGAACGCATAGAGCAGAACACTGGGTTCCGTCAGAGGAATGACGTGGTGTCAATCAATGACTTTATCAAGATGTGTCCACCGAAGTTCCATCACTCCACTGAACCTCTGGATGCGGATGACTGGCTACGTATTATCACCCACAAGCTACACTCTGCCCGTGTGGCCGAAGCTGACAAGGTTACCTACGCCGCCTACCATCTTGAGGGCCCTGCTAGTCTTTGGTGGGAAAACTTTGAAGCTATGCGTCCTGCTGACCAAATCACTACTTGGGTTGAGTTCAGTGAGGCATTCCGTGAACATCACATCCCGGAAGGTCTCATGGATCGCAAGCGGGAGGAATTCTGCAATTTCACCCCATGGCCGGTTAACTGTGGATGGCTATAGTCGCGAGTTTGGCAACTTGGCACGCTATGCACCTGAAGAAGTATCCACCGATGCTAAGAAGCAGGCGAGGTTCCGCAAGGGACTCAGCCCTGAACTCCGCCAAGATCTACGTCTGCACGAGTGCACTTCCTTCCAGAAGTTGGTAAACAAGGGTATCAGTGCTGAAACGGGCCAGACCGACTTCGAGGCCACACGCAAGCATACTCGAGACTTTGGTTCCTCATCCGGCTCTGGCTCTCACAAGCGCCGTGTGTGGGTACCTAACACTGCTCTGTCACCCAAGTACACACCGAGGCCATCCTATGAGGCGCCTCGCCCAACCCAACAGTTTGCACCTGCTAAGAGCTATGGAGGACCACCTTCCAACTTTGCTCCACACACTAGCACTGTGACTTGCTTCAAGTGTGGAGAACCGGGACACTACATGCGTGAGTGTCCCCAGAACAAACCAGGAAAACCCGTTGGCCGTGGTAAGCCAACCGGCAAGGTGAATTATGTCAAGCCAATCCCCACTGCACGTGGTCATGTCAACTATGTCTCTGCTGAGGAAGCTTATGAGGATCCTAACGTCGTTCTTGGTACGCTTCTCGTTAACTGCCATCCGGCATCTGTTCTTTTCGATACTGGAGCATCACATTCGTTCATATCTGAGAGCTATGCTCGAATGCGCAACATGACTTTTTGTGACATGCCTACTTCCATGGTTATTCAAACTCCTGGTTCAAAGTGGCAAACCTCTAGGGTAAGCCATGGGAATGAAATCCTTGTCGATAGACTTGTTTTCCTAGCATCTCTAATCGCTCTCAAGTCCTCGGACATAAACATCATTTTGGGTATGGATTGGATGAAAACTCATTACGCCAAGATTGATTGCTATACTAGGACCGTTCAACTTACGCATCCATCCGGCAAGATAGTCAATGTCTTGACCCGAATGGCTGAGCGTCAGCTCTACTCTCTTCATGCCAGCCCTCTACCCGAACTCGAAGATATCCTGGTAGTCCGTAATTTTCCGGATGTTTTTCCAGAAGAACTGCCAGGAATTCTACCTGACAGAGATGTCGAGTTCGTGATAGATCTTATCCCTGGAACTGTCCCAATCTCTAGGAGACCTTATAAGATGGCAACCCTAGAATTAGCTAAGCTTAAGAAACAACTCGATGAGTCCTTGCAAAAAGGTTTCATCCGACCTAGTTCTTCCCCTTGGGCTTGCCCCGTCCTCTTCGTCAAGAAGAAGGATAGAACGGAGAGGATGGTCGTAGATTCCCGACCTGTCAATCTAGTCACCATAAATAACAAGTATCCGCTCCCAGGATCAACGACCTGTATGATCAGCTCGCTGGATCCTCAGTCTTCTCTAAGATGGTTTTGAGGTTGGGTTACCATCAAATCAAAATCAAGAACGGGGACATTCCTAAAACGGCTTTTGTTACTCGTTATGGCCAATATGAGTACACCATCATGTCCTTTGGATTAACCAATGCCCCAGCCACCTTTTCCCGGCTAATGAATTCTATATTCATGGAGTACTTGGATAAATTCGTCGTGGTATACCTCGATGATATACTCATTTACTCCAAGAACAAGGAAGATCATGCCGAGCATTTAAGGCTGGTATTGACGAAACTTCGAGAGCACCACCTTTATGCCAAATTATCTAAATGTGAATTTTGGTTGCCGGAAGTAACCTATCTAGGTCATGTGATCTCTGGCAAGGGTATTGCTATCAATACCAAGCGAGTTCAAGCCGTCCTTGATTGGACTCCCCCTGAATCGGTCAAGCAAGTTAGGAGTTTTCTTGGCTTGGCGAGCTATTGCCGACGCTTCGTCGAAAATTTCTCCAAGGTTGCTAAACCTCTAACTGAACTCCTCAAGAAAGATAAAAAGTTTGAGTGGACCCCACAGTGCGAGTCCAGTTTTCAGGAACTGAAAAGACGCCTGACATCTGCACCTGTACTGGTACCACCAGACTTCTCCAAGGATTTTATAATCTATTGCGACGCCTCGCGACAAGGACTATGTTGCATACTCATGCAAGATCGTCAAGTGATTGCATACGCATCTCGACAGTTGCGTCAACATGAGGATAACTATCCTACTCATGATCTAGAACTTGCAGCGGTAGTCCATGCACTCCAAACATGGCGACATTACCTCCTTGGTAATCGCTGTGAAATCTTCACTTATCATCAAAGTTTGAAGTACATCTTCACCCAACCGGATCTGATCTCACGCAAAGACGTTGGGTTGAGTTGCTCACAGATTACGACTTAGGAATGACTTACACCCCTGGAAAGGCCAATGTCATGGCTGATGCACTAAGTCGTAAGTCTTATTGTAACAACTTAATGCTACAACAAGGGCAACCACTTCTTCACGAGGAATTTCGTAAGCTTAACCTTCACATTGTTCCTCGAGGATTCCTTTCCACCTTGGTGGCAAAACCTACCCTTATGGATCAAATCATAGTTGCCCAGCGGTATGATAAAGGCATATCTTGGATCAAGGAGAACATTGCTAGCGGGGTTGCTAGAAGTTTCTCTATGAATGATCGAGGTGTTGTGTACTTCGAGAACCGCTTGGTGGTACCCAAGAAACAACAACTACGACAAATGATTCTTAAGGAGGCTCATGAATCTCCTCTCACAATTCATCCCGGTAGTACCAAAATGTATCAAGATCTACGTCAGAGATTCTGGTGGACTAGGATGAAGAGAGAAATCGCTCAATTTATTGCTAACTGCGACGTTTGTCGTCGAGTCAAAGCAGAGCATCAACGGCCTGCTGGCACCCTTCAACCTTTAGCTATTCCTGAATGGAAATGGGACAAAGTCGGTATGGACTTCATTACCGGGTTTCCTAGGACCAGGAAAGGGAATAATGCTATCTTCGTCGTTATCGACCGCCTCTCTAAAGTAGCTCATTTCCTGCCTGTTCGAGAGAGTATTACCGCTAGCCAGCTAGCAGACTTGTATGTCTCTCGGATAGTGTCACTTCATGGTGTGCCGTTGGAGATTAACTCAGACCGTGGAAGTCTTTTCACTTCACGATTTTGGGAAAGTTTCCAGAATGCTATGGGAACTCATCTCTCCTTCAGTACCGCCTTCCATCCGCAGTCAAGTGGTCAAGTGGAACGAGTCAATCAAATTCTGGAAAACATGCTTCGAGCCTCTGTCATCCCTTTCGGTATGGATTGGGAGAAGTGTCTCCCATTTGCTGAATTCGCTTATAACAATAGTTATCAAGCCAGCCTGGGTAAAGCCCCCATCGAAGTTCTGTATGGACGAAGGTGTCGAACACCTCTTAACTGGTCAGAAACCCGGGAAAGACAATTCTTTGGCCTGGATATGATCCAGGAAGCAGAAGAGCAAGTTCGCATCGTTCGTGAGAAATTGAAAACAGCCCAGTCTCGCTAGAAGAGCCAATATGATAGTCATCATAAGGCTGTGACTTTTGAAGTCGGCGATAAGGCTTACCTTCGGGTTACTCCTCTTAAGGGAACCCATCGCTTCGGTATCATAGGCAAATTAGCCCCTCGTTACATCGGTCCTTTTCGCATTCTTGCCAAACGAGGAGAAGTTGCCTACCAACTGGAACTACCTCCACACCTATCCAAAGTTCATGATGTGTTCCACGTTTCTCAACTCAGGCGTTTCTTCTCGGATCCTATCCGCGGAGTGGACCACGAAACGCTTGATCTCCAGGACAATCTCACGTATCGAGAATACCCCGTTCGTATTCTTGATCAACCCGAGCGCACCACTCGACGCCAAAATATCAAGTTTCTCAAGGTTCAATGGTCACATCATTCCGAGAGTGAAGCTACTTGGGAAAGGGAGGATCGTCTTCGACTTGAGTACCCCACCCTCTTTCCGGAGGAACCCGAATCTCGGGACGCGATTCTTTTAAGTGGGGGTGAGTTGTCACATCCCTAGTTAGCACTTGCATTAGGACTAGCTAGAGTGTGCATCATGTTTACTTATCAAAGAAACTTGAAATGGGAATGACAGAAACCCCAGCACCCCTCTCCTAACAACTAGGGTTTGATAAAATCTTTTCCAATGTACCCAAAATGCCCTTCAAAAATGTTCATCATTTTTGCCTTGGTCTTAAACCTTTGTCAAAAATGGTGCACAATTTTCTAGGACCTCTAAGGTCTTAGGATTAAATCATATGGTATTTGTATTTGGGCATTTAAATGCTATAAAATATTTTAAATGCTCAAATAATCATAAACTATAATGTTCCTTACTGTTCATATTATATACAGAGGGCATGACAAGTTTTATGAGTTATAAAAATGTTTTGGCATTTTTATTAATTAAACAAAGTTGCAAAAGAAATCAAACAGAAAAGAAATAGGAAAAAAGAAAAAGAGAGAAAGAACTTACCTGAGCCTAGCACTGTTGCAGGCCGGCCCAGCCCACCAGCGCCGCTCCTGTCGCCTTCCTCCTCGCGCCAGTAGGCAGCGCGTGTGGCCACCGCGCGCCGGCACGCGCCCGGCCACCTCCAGCCTGCCTGCCTGCGTCCCCGATGGCCTGGACGCCTCCACTTATCGCCACGCAGCTGCCCCGACCTCTCTCTCACTTCCCCTCGTCATCATCTCCTTCCCCTGGCTCTCTCCGTCTCATCACCGAGGCCGCCCGTCGCCGCCGTTCGCCGTTGCCGCGCCTAGAGCCTCCCCCTCGTCCTGTGAGAGTGTCCATAAGGATCGCCGCGACGCCCTCTTCCTCCTCGCTGGGCCACGGATCGCCGGGAGCCCTGCCACGCCTTCACGCCGTCGTCCCCAACCTCGGATCGCCGGAGCTCCTCGCTGTCGATTAAGAAGCTGCAGAGCGTCCCCGACCTCTCCGTCGAGCTCGCTAGCACCGCTGTGAGCCCCTACGCCGAATCCCTCCCTCCTCCGCTTCGTTTGCGCCGCGTAGTTGCCGCTCCGCTGATCATCGAAACCCGCCGCCGCCGTGCTTGCCGCCGGTGATGCTCCGGTGACCATTTGGTCACGGACGCACGTCCATCTCGCTCGCCGCAGCACGTAGATAAGCTAGGTTCCACGCACACATCGCCTAGGCCACCGCAACCGCGTCTCCACACACGCCCGAACGCCGGCCGCCGTTGTCGAGCTCGTTGCCGTCGCCTCCGGCCACCACAGGCCCGGCGACCACCACCATTCGACGCGCATCGACGAGGGCACTCCAACGCGCCCAACCGCAGCTCGAACCATGCCCTGTAGGCGATTTCCGAAGCTCGCCGCCGTGTTTGGCCTCGCCGGCGTCACATCGCCGGCGAGTTTGACTCGTTTGACCGGGGGGTTGACCACCCCTGGGTCACTGACGTGTGGGCCACCCCTCCCCTAATTAGCTAGTTTATTTAAGTAAATGCTAATTAAATTAGTTAGTTAGTTTAGTCACTGACCCGTGGGCCCAGACCCCACTGACAGCTAATTAGTTCCTAGCTTAACACTAATTAACTTTGTTAATTAGCTATGACACTGACATGTCGGGCCCACATGTCATGTATGACCTGGACCAGCTCCTGTTGACCTGCTGACGTCAGCATGAGGTCATGCTGACGCAGTAAAGAGTTTCTGGAATTTAATTTAAATCTTAAATAATTTATGAATTTCAGAAAATACCCAAAACTTCTAAAAATCATATAAAATCAACCGTAGCTCAGATGGAAATAATTTATATATGAAAAATGATCAGAAAAATCCAATCTTTCCAATGGCACTGGTTTCATGCATGTTTGAGCAAGTTAACCTTGCTGTATACATTAAAACATGATAATGCACTTAATTAAATAATAGCTAAAGTGCCAATTTGAATCTTTGATTCAAATAGGCTCACACCCTTCTGGATATAGTTGCATTAGCCCAACACACATGAATCTTGCCATGTCATGAGCATGCATCATATTGTTGCATTTGTTTGTTTAATGATTGTATCGCCGGTATTCTCTATGTTAGGTCCTGCTCCCGAGGATACTGCTGCGTATCCAGCTGAAGAGCAGTACCCGACAACCACTTTGTCAGGCAAGCAATCATTGATCATTCCGATACAAACCCAATCTTCTCGCTCCTTCTCTCTTTTACTGCATTAAGGCAACAACATGTGAACTGCTACTTGCTGCGGTAGTTGAACCCTATTCCCTTGCATGACCTGTCATTGCCACAGTAAATAGTTGAAACCCACTAGCATGTGTAGGAGTTGATTGAGCCATGTGATGTGTGATCCCCCATGCTATTTGCTTATGTTGCCTGCTATGCTTAGAGTTGTGTCTGGTCTGGTTCATCTGGGTGATGGATCAGAGTGAAATGATCATACCGATAAAGAGAAGGAAGTGTGGAATATGCTTGGTAAAGGTATCGATGAAAGGCCATGTAGGAGTACATGGTGGGTTGTTTCATTGGAATCGTCCATAGGACCCGAGATCTGTATGTGTGGTTCAAGTTACAGCTACTACCACACATTGGGATCCTTAATTGACCCTCTCGGCTTATTAATTACCCTCGATCTCTGTCCAGGAGTTGCAACTAGTTTCTGGTGTTTATAGTTTACTATTGGTCGTGCACAGCGCTGACCCTCGGGGTGGGTTGTGATGCGAAAGGTACGTGGCACGGTGTACCAGTTGCCCGTTTGGTGACGCTGGAACCCTGTACACATCGTTTGGGGCCGTGAGCGACACCCCGGCCGAATCTCCCCACGGATGGAACCCAATTAGGCGATAAACCTGGACGAGAGACTTGTGTAGTTAGTCAGGTCGTGGCCGACACCCACGCTGGGCTTCCGCTTGAAGGTTGCCGAGTACACATCGAGTAAACGGCGATAAGTGGTGGGAGCGTGTGTGAAGAAGTACACCCCTGCAGGGTTATCAATCTATTCGAATAGCCGTTGTTCGTGGTACGGACTACTTGGTTACTCTTACAGTTCATATACAAGTTGATGGATACTACTAAAAGCCTCAAGATAAGTGTGAGTGCCGTGGATGGCCCTTCCGTAGGAAGACGGAAGAGGATCCTCGGTAGTGTATTGTTGTGGTGAGTAGAGGACTCGTGTTCGTAATAACATCCTGCAATCCGTTGAGAGTTGTAGTATAGGTTAGCCAAGAGTCAAAGCTGGCTTTCTGCTATGAACTCCACTACCCCCTGTTGATAATGTTGCATGTATGATAGGTTCTGTGGTAAGACTTGCTGAGTACCTTTGTACTCATGTTTGCTTAATAACTGTTGCAGAGGAGAACCCTGCCCCTGCTGATGGGTTCTACATAGACGTTGACGTCGACGAGTAGCTTGACACCCAGACGGAGATCTGGAGCTTGTGAAAGGCCTTGTAGATAGTCAGGCTACACCAAGCCTGTTTTATTTTCTAAGTTGTCTGTACTCAGACATGTAGCTTCCGCTTGTGCTTGTATGACTGTATGACTTGAGTGTTGGGTCATGTGACCCCTACCTGTATGGATATGTTATGTATGGCTCTTGGAGCCTCTTAAATAAAGTACTTTGAGTCATAGAGTTCTGTTGTGATGCAATGTTGTATTTGCACATATTGAGCATATTGTGTGTATGGTTGAAATGCTTGGTATGTGTGGGATCCGACACCTAGTTGTTTTCCTTTGGTAGCCTACCTTACAGGGAAATGCCTCCCAGTGATTCCAATGAGCCTTGGTAGCTTGCTACTGCTCGGAACACGTAGGCTGGCCGGCATGTGTCCTTCTTCGTTCCTGTGTCTGTCCCTTAGGGGAAATGTCACGCGTTGTTCCTTTAAGTCCATGTAGCTTGCTACGACTTGGGTTCATACGTTGATGACCGACACATTCGTTGCTGGGTCATGGATGCTTGTCTCTGTAATCTAGTGCCACTTTTGGTTTATAACTAGCCATGTCGGCCCGGATTCTCTGTCATATGGATGCTAGCGACACTGTCATATACGTGTACCAAAATGCGCAAACGGTCCCGGGCCAGGTAAGGTGGCACCCGTGGGGTTACCGTGCGTGAGGCCGCGAAATGATATGACGTGCTACAGCTAGATCGGTGTGACTTAGGATCAGGGTCCTGACAGGTTATGTCCCATGCAAGAAATTGGCATGAAATTCGAACACCACGACACCGTGGCTCTCCGGCAAAATCGACATACTTGCTTTTGTAATTCTAGTAATCCAAAATTCGTTTGAAATTCATGAAACTTGGCATGCTATCATGGAGCGGCATCAACATGATGTGGTAAATTTTTTGTCCCATCTGGGGCAGGTTTGGGTATAACTTCTCATAAACCAGAGCTTCTCACAACAAGTGTGATGGTTACGGTAGGGAACGTTTCACCTTTCTGGACGAAATGGTATTCATTGCCTCTTCTCGATTTCAATTTTTTTCCTAGTGTCAACATAGAACAACAGGAGTGTGGTGTCAATTTTTGGTATTTTTCGAGGTTCACTTGGAGATTTTTATACATTAACTGAGTTTTTAATGCATTTATGTGCATAATTCAAATTTGAACTACAGACATATGCTCTAATGCATATAAATTAGTTGAAAATTCAAATATGTGTCCTTGGTTGCATGCTTAGGTCCCATGCAAGAAATGGGAATGAATGTCAAAGACCCTGCCACGGTCACTCGACCGCAAATATTGAGATTCCTTTTTAAAAATTCTAGTAAATCCAAAGCTTGTCTGAAATTCATGAAATTTGACATGCTGTCGTGGAGCGGCATCAACATGCAATGGTAAATTTTTTGTCCGATTTGGGGAAGGTTTGGGGATATGCTTCTCACAAACCAGAGCTTCTCACAACAAGCCTCATGGTTTCGGTAGGGAACGTTTCACCTTTCAGGACAAAACGATATATGTTGCCTCTTCTCGATTTCAATTTAGTTTCCTAGTGTGTCAACATAGAACAACAGGAGTGTTGTGTCAAATTTTGGGATTTTTTGGGGTTCACTTGAACATTTTTATATATTAACTGAGTTTTCTATGCATTAATGTGCATAATTCAAATTTGAACTACATGCGCATGCTCTAATGCATATAAATTGGTTGAAAATTCAAATATGTGTCCTTGGTTGCATGCTTAGGTCCCATGCAAGAAATGGGAATGAATGTCAAACACCCTACCACGGTCAATCGGCCGCAAACATTGAGATACATGGTTTTTTAAATCTAGTAAATCCAAAGCTTGTCTGAAATTCATGAAACTTGGCATGCTGTCATGGAGCGGCATCGACATGCCATGGTAATTTTTTTGTCCCATTTGGGGGCAGGTTTGGTGATATGCTTCTGACAAACCAGAGCTTCTCAAAACAGGCCTGATGGTTTTGGTAGTGAACGTCCCACCTTTGGGGATGAAATGATATCCATTGCCTCTTATTGCTTTCAAATTCTTTCCTAGTGTCAACATAGAACAACAGGAGTGTTTTGTCAATTTTTGGAATTTTTCGGGGTTTGTTTGGACATTATTATGCATTAATTGTGTTTTCAGTGCATTTATGTGCATAATTCAAATTTTAACTACATGCACATGCTCTAATGCATATAAATTGGTCATGCTTAGGTCCCATGCAAGAAATGGGAATGAATTTCGAACACCAAGGCACCGCTGATTGCCGAAACATTGAGATTCATGTAAAACCAAAACATTGAGATACTTTGTTTTAAATTCTAGTAAATCCAAAACATGTCTAAAATTCATGAAAGTTGGCATGCTATCATGGAATGGCACCCGACATGCTGTGGTATTTTTCGTGTCCATTTTGAGAGAAGGCGCACTCGAATAACAACCAAAAAAGGCATTTTGAAAAAATAGCTGCCACTTTAATATCTCAAACGTTTGTATAATTCAAATCATGATGCCACGTGTCTCCGTTTTAATAGCTATAGGAGGTGCCGTGCGGACAGCTGCTTGACCTTAACTAAATGGGAGGCATGCGAGAGAAGTCCGGTGCGCAGGCTAACCAAGAGGCATGCAAGCAGTCCTCCAATGCGCAGGCTCACGGGGATACATGCGAGCTGTACGCTGCGCGGGCTCACTGGGAAGCGATCCCTACCGAGCCCTTTAACTTCCATGGCCGCCCGCCTTCCCCTCCATTAATGGCGCCCGAGCCACTTTTAATACGGGTGGTCTTACTGTTCGCCTCTCATTCCCCTCCCTCCCACAGACCTCCACCAACGCCATGGTGCAGAATGATCAACTTCCACTAGTCTTCAAGTTTGGTGAAGTCGACTCTGAGCTAGAGGAGATAGAAAATAAGGAGGAATGGGGCCTCATGGACATTTCCTAGAACGAGCTGGCCACGGCGGTTGCTGCCCCCGCTCCCGTCCCAGCTCCCATCCCCTCGCCTGTGCCAGCGACCATCCCCGTAGCATTGACGGGCTGGTCGTCAAGAACTATCGCAGAGCTAGAAGCCGCGAGCATCAGTGAGGTCTCCGACGACCCGCGCAAGCTCGTGTACATGCCAGCACCATCATCCGTGTCCGTGCCCATGCGCGCCCCTCCACCCACCGTTGCGCCAGCCCAAGTCCATTTGGATGGACCTGCCGCGCCCGTGCCCCTGCCCGTGCACACCACCCCACCCACCGCTGCGCCGGTCCCCGTGCGTTTGGCTGCACCCGCCGCACCCGTGCCCGTGCATAGACCCCCCTCAGCGGCATGGGACGCTGCCATCGACCGCCACCTCTCAGCGGTGCCAGTTTCCGTCCTCCCGTGCCCTGCCTGTCGATCGCACGACGACATGATGTTTGATTTCCAAGTGATGAACATTTTGTGCTTCCTAGAAGAGTTCAACAACGACATCTTGGAGGATGACAACGAAAACGATGGTGCGGCACGCCGCCTCCGCCGCCGCTAGAAATAGTTTTTTTGGGGTTTAATACTGTATCTCGAATTCTCGATCATATGAATATAAATTCACAGTATGACTGAATGGAAGATATGGTTTGAAGAAACTTGTGTTTTTCTCTCTTAATGTACAGACTTATCAAATGATTTTATGTTGAAAAAAACGTCTATAGTTTTTAAATATAAAACAGTCATCGCCAACGTTTTAGTTAGAACACCCGTATGCAAACTGACAGCTTCCCCAGGTACCCAAGGGAAAATGCGTCGAGCAGGATTTATGCAGCTCCTGATCGCAAATGTTTTAGATAGAACACCCATATGGAAAGTGAGAGCTATGGAAAATTTGCAGTGCATGATTTGTGCACCCCTTCAATGCAAACAGTTGTTTCGGATGACCTGTTTGAAACCACATAGAAACAATTGGGTAAGATTTGCATCTGTCATATTGGGTATGTTGTCATTTGTCAAACTGGAAAGACTGACATTTGTTTATCTAGTAACATTGCCATTTGTCAACCTTGTAACACAGTGATTTGTCAAAATGTGCAGCTAAAAATCACTAGCACTATCTAATTTTTGCAACTAAAATCACTAGAACTGTTCATATGGACACCAATACAAAGTGGCATTGTACTTTTTTTGTCATCCAAATAGAAAAATAATATACGTGCTGCCACGCGACACGTGTGACGTGCGAGCAGGCGTGAGTTGATGGGACGCATATGCAAATGTACCATTCATTCCCTACAACAAGTCATCAACACACAACAACAACGAGGATACATGTTGGATTATAGAATATTTCCAACAAAACATTCTAGTAAAGTAAAGTGTTTCTCACACAAAAAATAACAAAGAGATGAAATGAACTTTAGCTCAACCAATCCTCGGAATTGTAAATGCTTGCTTTGAACCATAACTGATTCTCTGGGAAGGGCCAGCTATTGCCAATCTCGAGACCAACGAAAGACTGATCATCCAGGCTGAACCGGCCTATATCAGGACGCATATTGTGATAGCCAGGGTAGGGAACCATAGCAATGTCCAAGGTAGAGATATATTTGCTCCTAATAAATGGTAGTAACATTGTGCAATAGCAGCTGGATCGCCTTTCACCATCATTGGTAGTTTTGTCCAAGGAAGAGCGAGTTTCCTCCAAGACAATCAAGACGGAACCGTTCATAAGGTGTTGGCGCTAGTACACTAGTATCCATCCCGAATACCCTGCAACGGGTGTTAGAATAGGTCCGGATAGTGTGACCATGGGAGACAACACCTGCTTCGTTAGTAACATCAGCAGTGCCGTCTATACCTACAAGAAGAGGTGATCCATCAAAATAAGTTGCCAGGCGCCACTGAGTATATAGGTCCTTCTCGTCCTCATGCTCGTGATCATCACCATCGTCATGTCCCCCTTGCTTATAATTTTTTTCAAGTATAGGTGGTGGAATGTTCACAGGACCTTGGAAACATAAGAAGGTTAATTAGTACGGTGATACTAACTAGCATGATCTGGATGAAACAATTATAGTTATGGTGGAAGACAAATGTACCAAAACAATAAGGATCCCATGCAAAAAAAAGTGCCACGAGTGGTGGCAACAAACACAAGACAGTCGTATTGAATTGCATCAAAGTACTCATTCTTGTACGTAAATTGATTTTTGAGCAATATCCATCCATCTGTGGAAGCAGAAACGGCAAAAAGCTTGTCGAAGATAGCAACAACATCATAGTTCTTGTAATCCCAAGAGCGGTTGGGAACTCAAGAAATTACTATCTTCCGTAGATGACAGTCATGATGATCGTATCTACACGTACGTAGACCGTCTGTGTGTTGAACCTCATGGCATTCTATGATTTTTGGAAGTGGAGCTCGGTGACGAGTGTACACATTCACAAGTTCCCACTCGCAGTTGTTCCCAATATAAACAACCCAATCACCATTTTCGCCTGCCCAGGCCTTACCTTTAAGCGATGGCATCTTAACATCACACGTATCATTACCACGCGGCATCAACTTGCACAAGGCAATGCTTCCGTCATCCTCACGACGGTGAGCAGGATCATGGCGAAGAAGATAGGGGAGATCAAACCACTCCTATACCCTTGGGTTCTTTGTAATGATCTTATTTGTTGAGTCAAGAATGTTCTTGTACGAACCTGCCATGCTAGCCGAGATGATGACGTCTCACCGATTAATGAATTCCTCCACCACGTCATATTTCAGATCGGGGCAAGATAACGAGGTCGTTTCCGGCCTATTCCCTCCATGGAGAAGACGATCAAACAATGGCACAAGGAAGGGTGAAGGCAAATGGAGGGAGGAAGAGCGTGCGACAATAGTTCCAAATCGACAGGGAAAGGCAAAGAGGCGGTGAATGGTTGCTACGGTACAAGAAGAGGCTAGTGTGGAGTGAACGGTTGCCACAGAGGTCACACACTGACGAAAAGGCCGAGTGAACCGCATGGTGTACATCGCACACACCTTGATCTGGCCGACCATTTATTTTGTGTTGCCTAATCACAAATAGTTCATCCGAGTGAACCGTATGATGTATATTGCACACGCCTTCATCTGGCTGCCCGTTTCTTTTGTGATGCCTCATCGCAAACAGTTAATTGAACTAAACAGTATGCCCTGCATCGCACACGCAACTAAATCTAAACCGTATGTGATGCATACATCATCACAAATGTTTTGCACCATTTTTGACGATTTTTTACACCACCATTTGCGATTATTGCATCGCACACATTTTCGTTGAAGGGTCTCTGATCGTAGTGTCACATTAGCAGCATCCTGCAGTAGTGTATGGATATTCTGCAAAACAAAAAACATGCAATAAACTGGAACTGGCACTCGGCATTCGATCAATACGTTAGTCCAGTAAATCGTATAGAATGTTGCCAAAAGTATGTAAACGTTGTATAATATTGTCATGGAACAATCAATAATTATAGATACAACGAAGACATATAAATTGTCCATCACTTATATACTGGACACAATTGGATTCGTTGGTTGTGTGCCTATGAGCAACTGCAGTTTGCTTTAACAAACAAGCCAGAATTAGTCACTCTCTCCTTTAAAAGAAGGAGAGAAAAAGACTGGATCCAGGTCATGGAGCCGAGGGAAGTTCAAATTGCTCACGTGCACTGTCGCTTAAGAAGGATGCATAGAAAAATAATAAAATCTGAAGTTTGAAATCACCGCAGACCAGAGACGAGAGCTGCTAGCTCGCACATCGTTGCCAGCTCCAGCATTAGATCGAGCGCTGGCACCTACTCCGACATCGGCACTGGCTCTAGCACTAACAGCGGCAACAACGCAGTCTGATCCACAAGAGGATTGGGTACCGACCACATCAGCGGATTAAGCTGATCTACTAGAGGATCAGGCACCCACACGGGCACCTATTCCGACATCGCACCAGTTCCAAAAGGAGCACCATTTTTGGGAGCAACGGTGGCACAATCTATCGCACACCCACGTGAACCAGCAACGGCTCTGGCACTTGCACTAATAGATGAACTTGCACTTGCATTTGCTCTGGCGCGTTTAGCGGAAACGGAACCAGCACATACCAAAGTCCTTACAAAAGCCGACATCTCCACCTTCTTGGTACACATTGGCAGCCCAAGTGCTTCATTCTTATTTCTCTCTATGTTGTTCCACATGATTCACTGTGTTGATCTAACTCCTTCTGTATGTCTTCCTGATTGCAAATAGAGGATTCCTATAGCAACGAGGGAGTCGTTTAATAATCTGGGCGAGTAATGTATACTACACAAATTATTCTTGTAGAATCGTATTGGGCCTCCAATTATAGAGTTTTGTAGGACAGTAGCAATTTTTCCTAAAGTGGATGACCTAAGGTTTAGCAATATGTGGGAGGCATAGGATGAAGAAGGTCTCTCTCAAACAACCCTGCAATTAAATACAAGAAATATCTTGTGTCCCTAACACACCTAATACAATGGCACCTTGTATAGGTGCACTAGTTCAGCAAAGAGATGGTAATACAAGTGTAGTATGGATAATAGATATATGTTTTTGTAATCTCAAAATATAAAAACAGCAAGGTAGTAAGTGATAAAACGAACCACAAATGGTATTGCAATGCTTAGAAACAAGGCCTAGGGTTTATACATTCACTAGTGCAATCTCCCAAAAGTGCTAACATAATTGAATCATATATCAATCCCTCAACGTGCGACAAAGATCCACTCCAAAGTTCTTATCTAGCAGAGAACATAAGATGAAATTTCTTGTACGGTATGAAATCACCTCAAAGTTATTCTTTCTGACCTATCTATTGAGCCATTCCTATGAGTGTCACAAACGTCCCTAGAGTTCGTACTAAAATAACAACATGTGATACACATCAACCAACTCTAATGTCACCCAGATAATCCAATGTCACCAAAAGTATTCGTGAGTTGATTATTCGATATGCATCAAACAACTTTGGATTCATAATATTCAATCCAACACAAAGATCTTCAAAGAGTGCCCCAAGATTACAACCAGAGAAAGGAGGACGAAAACGTGCATCAACCCCTGTGCATAGATTACCTCAATGTCACCTCGAGAATCCGTGAGTTGAGTGCCACAACATACATCAAGTGAATCAATATAATACCCCATTGTCACCATGGGTATTCAATCCGATAATAGTGAAACCTCGAAGGTAAAACTCAATTCATCACAACAAGATAGAGATGGAGAAACACCATATGACCGAACAATATTAACAAAGCTCGCGGTACATCAAGATCGTGCCAAATCAAGAACACGAGAGAGAGAGGGAAAGAGAGAGAGATAAAACACATAGCTACTGGTACAAACCCTCAGCCCTGAGGGTGAACTACTCCCTCCTAATCATGGTGGCTGCCGGGATGGTGAAGATGGACACCGGTGATGACTTGCCCTTCCGGCAGGGTGCTGGAACTGGGTCATGGTTGAGGTTGCGTAGATATAAAGGCGTAAGGTGGTCGAACTTCTCATCTAGGGTTCTTTTTAGAAGTTTAGATATTTATAGGAATTTTTGGTATTGGTCTTATGCCAGGTTGGTTCCCGAGGGTCCCACAAGCTCGGGAGGCCTACCCTAGGGGGGCGCGCCCAGGCTAGTGGCTCCCTCCGCCATCCCCTGGCCCAGCTCCGATCCTTCGTGGGTCTCTTGTGGTCCACAAAAAAGTCACCATAAATTTTCAACCCATTCCAAGAACTTTTCTGCACAAAAAACAACACCACAATAGCTCTGCTGAGAACATCGTCAGTCTGCATTAGGTCTAATCAAATCATACCAACACCACATAATATTGTTACAAACATGGCATGAATACTTCATAAATTACAGATACGTTGGAGACGTATCAGCATCACCAAGCTTACTTCTTGCTCGTCCTCGAGTAGGTAAATGATAAAATAAATAATTTATGCAGTGTGAATGCTACCATTGTCGGTGCAATAGACCCAGGTGTATGTTGCCCTGACTGTACACATGCATGGAAGCAAGATCACGACAACAACGACCACGTCAAGCGGAAGAGATAGCTCTTTGAGAAATCAAGGGGCGGATCAAGAGGACTAAGTCCAGAAGAAGGAATAGGAGCTCACTAAGGGAAAACCTCCCTTGTCGAGCAGGCGAGCCCCGCGAGGGCGAGGTACCCCGCAGACAAGTCCCAAGGGCACCCCGACAAGCCTGTCGGGGGCGCGGGAGATGGATTTACCCCAACGAGGCTCCACCACACCACCTCACAGCAACCCAAGTCACAAGTCAGTGCGGTGTCAACCCAAGTGGCTGTAATTCAGTACATGGCGACCATTTCCAGCAGAAATAACCAACAGATGACACCTGTCCAACGACGTGTCATGCAGGCAGGCGGGGAGGTGACAGAATCGGCCAAACAAGGCTTGTTGGGCTATGCCCCGATGTGACACTAAGCGGCACATTTAATGCGCCTTGTCCTGTCTGTAGAGTTAGATATGATAGCACTATTTGCTATCTAGTCAGTACACAATGACTGATTTTCCATTGTGGTAACCCCTTGAGCTATAAAAGGATGACCGTGGCGACCATAGAAAGGATTCAGACCATTGTAAATTCATACGCGCATAGCTGCTCTGGCCCCCAGGCCACCTTGCCAGGAAAGAGCATTGCGTCTCCACTACGGTCCACCCCATCAATCCACCAGAGTAGGATTAGGGTTTTACGCCTGACGGCGGCCCGAACCTAGGTAAAAATTGCCCATGTCATTGTTGTCACGCTGCCCCGCGCCCTCCGCTCTTTGTGCAATGTGCCCTTCCCCTTGGCGAACCAAAAGGGGCCGTTGGTCCCATAGGTGGCCGTGTTTTCCCACGACATCTTTGGCACGCCAGGTAGGGGGAAGCACTGGCGCGAATCCGAGAGTGTACACAGCGCCTCATCATCTTCCTCACCATCATCATCGACTTCATCATCAAGAGCTCCATCACCCATGGTGCCCAACAAGAAATCCCATTCTACGGCTCACCCGTCTACCTCAAAATCCTCTTCACACGTGGCTGCTGAGGCCGCGGGGGCTGTAGAGGCACACGGGGCCGCGGATGCCGCGGGAGACGTGGTCGAAGCAAGCAGCGTCGTCACCACCTCCCCTGCGGCCGAAGCGGGAGCAGGAGGCGCCGCAGGAAGATATCATTAGCATAGCCCTAGCGGCCATGTTCCGCCAAACGCTGGAGGAGAGATCATTCCATCTCACCTCTTCATTGTCCTGGAGGACGTAGCTGCAGTGGCGACGCTTGCTCCAGAGTCGACCGTGCTCCACTAGCTACCCCGTCGTAGAAGCAGCCACTGGGCACATGCCGCCCCTAGGGGGAGTCGTTCGGACCGATGCGCTAGGCGGAGCCATCGACCCCCAAGTACATTCACTTCACCACCACGCCACCTTTGCGGCCACCTCACAACGGCGAGAGCATGTCGCTGCTCATACCAGCGCTACCAGAAGCTAGGAGACGTTGCGGTCTACGTCGTCATCCATGTCGAGCACTACCTCACAGGCCATGGCAGGGACCCAGCTCCTCTTCAGATTTCCGCCATCGGCTGATCAAACGGATGAGTGAAGAGCCACCATTCAAAGTATGATTGGTTTTGCTGAAGTGGGACGATCGTAGTGAGAAGGCCCGTCACAGCCTCCAGTGGTGGCTACGATGACCCGAGCTGCTCACCGAACGGAGGGGATCACGCCCACAATACAGTCCCCTCCGCGGCGGCCAGCTCGGAAACCGCACCGAGAACCGCATGACCAAGTACCCGATGATGTGTCAATGGCCTTGTCCGGCCCTCGAGCACGTCAGGATCAGTGGCGGGCCCCAGAGGACGGGCGGAGGGGGACGCGCGCGTCACCATCGAGCAACACCATGCAACCCTCCGCCGGTCCGATAGGTGTGATGGCCTCAATGTAGACGAGCATGTGCTCGGTGAGAGCAAGTACCTACCTTTCATAAGTAAGAGTGTCGAACCCAACGAGGAGCAGAAAGAAGTGGCAAGTGGTTTTCGGCAAGGTAATGCCTACAAGTGCTGAAATTTTAAGTAATAGAGTAGTTTGATAGCAAGATATTTTTGTAACGAGAAAGTAATGGTAGTAGTAACAAAAGTGTAGCAAGGTAGCCCAATCCTTTTGAGGCAAATGACAGGCCAAAACGATCTCTTACAATAAGCAAAGCATTCTTGAGGGTACACGGGAATTTCATCTAGTCATTTTCACCATGTTGGTTTGATTCGTGTTCGCTACTTTGATAATTTGATATGTGGGTGGATCGGTGCTTAGGTGTTGTTCTTACTTTACCGAACCTTGTACTTATGATTAACCATCCCGCAAGAATCTGCAACTACAGGAAAGGTATTAAGAATAAATTCTAACAATAGCATTAAACTTTTGGATCCAATCGGTCCCTTGCGGAATAGCGCATGAACTGGGGCTTAAGCTTCTGTCACTCTCGCAACCCATCATCTAAGTACTACTCCACAATGCATTCCCTTAGGCACAAATATGGTGAAGTGTCATATAGTCGACGTTCACATTACACCACTAAGGGAATCACAACATACATACTATCAAAATATCAAACACACATCAAGTTCACATGATTACTTGCAACATGATTTCTCCCGTGACCTCAAGAACAAAAGTAACTACTCACAAATGATAATCATGCTCAAGATCAGAAGGGTATTAAATAGCATAATGGATCTGAACATATAATCTTCCACCAAATAAACCATATAGTAATGAAGTACAAGATGTAATCAACACTACCAGTCACCCACAAGCAGCAATCTATAGTTCCGGTAACAAGATTGAACACAAGAGATGAACTAGAGTTTAAGATGAGATGGTGACGTTGAAGATGTTGATGGAGATAGCCCTCCCCAAGATGGGAGAGTTGTCGGTGATGATGATTTCCCCCTCCGGGAGGGAAGTTCCCCCGACGGAATCGCTCTGCCAGGGGGCAAAAGTGCTCCTGCCCAAGTTCTGCCTCGAGACAGCGGTGCTCCATCCCGAAAGTCCTCTCCTTATTTTTTTCGAGGTCAAAATTACTTATATACCTGAAGGGGGGCAACGAAGGTGGGCCTGGATGAGCACAACCCACCAGGGCGTGCCTGGGCTCTCCGGTGCACCCAGGTGGGTTGTGCCCACCTAGTGGGTCCCCTCTGTTACTTATTTGCTCCAATAATCCTCAAATATTCCATAAAAAATCTCCGTGAAGTTTAAGCTTGTTTGGAGTTGTGCAGAATAGGTGGCCTGACGTAGCATTTTCAGGTCCAGATTTCCAGCTGGCGTAATTCTCCCACTTGGTGCATACCTTGCAAATTATGAGAGAAAAGGCATTAGAATTACTCCAAAAACAATTATTATGCATAAAACATCATAAATAACAGTAAGAAAACATGATGCAAAATCGACATATCAACTCCCCCAAGCTTAGACCTCGCTTGTCCTCAAGCGAAAACCAAAATTGAAAAACATGTCCACATGCTTTGAGAGAGAGGTGTCGATAAAAACAGAATACAGACATAGAAGCATCATGTAAATTGTTATAATAGCAAAAAATTTAAACATAATACTTTTATCATAGAATATTTATCATAGAATTATCATGAATAAGTAACAGTTCATCAGACAATTGAAGTATAAAGCATAAACTCTATTAGAAACTAACAAACTATGTTCTCAGTCAACTTTGCAACTACAATTCATCATCTTTTCAGGAAGGGTCACGTATCTGAGTCTTTAGGCAAGTCCTCATACTAAACCATCATATTGTCCTCTATGATTTCTAACACTCACCGCATACACATGGGCAAAACGTTTCAACAGGACACATAGAAAGATAGGGGCTTATAGTTTTGCCTCCCAATGTATTCACCGCAAGGGTGATGTCAACACTAATAACTCATGCCACCCATATTCAACTGGACATATGTGACTAGATCTTTCCTCACCACATGATGCTTGCCAAAGGATAAAATAAGAAGGAATAGAGAGAAAACTTTGACTCTTTGCATAAAAGTAAATACATAAAAGTAAAAGATATGCCCTTCGCATAGGGAAGTAGTGGTTGCCATGCACTTATTTGTTTGTATGCTCAACCCCTTAGTGCAAAAGAACGTCATGTTGCATTGCCCCTTGTGATAGTGACCTTTAATATGCAGTCTGTCGCTTTTTTTCTCCACCATCACAAGTTCGTGCAACGCTCAATTTTCTTACACTAAATGATCTCACACATTTAGAAACAATTTTTATTACCTTTTTTGCACCGATGAAAACTTATTTGAGGGATCTTACTCAATCCATACGTAGGTATGGTGGACTCTTGAAAAATACTTGGGTTTGATGGTTTTTGGATGCACAAGTAGTATCTCTACTTAGTGCGGTATTTTTGGCTAGAAAATATATTGAGAAAGTACCACATGTTAAAGAATCTATGACAATATGACTTCTATGTGAATATGAGAAAACACAAATCATTAAGTTGTCTTCCTTGTCCAACGTCAACAATTTAGGCATATAATATTTTGACGGGGGCTTACAATCACAAAAGATTTATAGGATAGCATATTTATATGTGAATCTTCTCTTCCCTTAGTAATTCTTTCATGCGTTGCATAGATGACCAATGTTATGTTTGTCAATCTCAAATAAAATTTTCTACCTATACTTTTCCTTATGTGGTGCCATCACCTACCATAAGATTAGCATATGATCTTGTTAATTTATTTCCTTTTTTTATTGCAACAAGAAAGTAAAGAAAGCTAAGACTGAAACTAAACTTTATTATATATCTCGCACACGATTACAAGGATAGATCACTAAGAAAACTCTCAAAAAGAAAGGATCGAACTAAATTTTTATTCATTTTGAAGCAAAAGATCAGCTCAAATAAGCAAAGGTAAAAGGATAGTGGGGATGATACGATACCAGGCTACCTCCCCCAAGCTTGGCGGAAGCCAAGGGAAGTGCCCATACCAGATACTCAATTTTCTTTTGGTGATAAAGAAGATGAAGGCGGTGATGAAGTAGAGATCCTGTCCTTCAAGATCATGAGATTTTCCAATCTACGTATGATACTCCGAAGGGAGATGATGTGCTCTTGATGCAGAATATTTTCACGAGTGAGGTATTTATTCTGCACACGGACCGTTGCAATGATGCGAAAGGCTGCAATTTTAGTAGGGGTAAGATGGGCAAGGTACTTAAGGATATCTTCTTCTTCCTCCTTTACCGACAATACTTGTTCTGCCATTGAGGGTGGATCTACAATAGCCTCCTTGCACTTGTCCCCCTTGACGGCGTCCGTAGGCTCCTCCCTCTTCAGCTCAATCTTCATTAGCCAAGCATCTTTTTCCATGTGGTTGGAGGAGGAGGAAGACATGTTGCCCAACTTCGTAGATCTGACAGAGAACAAAAGATTTCCCCGCGATACGGTGGTCAATAGGTTCGGTGGGTATATAAAGATTTTTATCTTGGGAAACAAGCGAACGGAAGAAAAACGGAGTCCAGAAGGTGCCCCAGGTGGGCACAACCCACCTGACCTTGTATCTTATGCCCACTAGGGTACGCTTCCTGGAAGTTTCTTTTTTGCCTATATTTTCTAAATATTCCAAAATTGTCAAAAAACCATTTGCGTTTTTTTCGGAGTCCGTTTACTTCCCGGTAGTTTCTTATTTTCCTATTTTTGTAAATATTCCAAAACTAATAAAAATATTTTCACAAGTCCGTTTTTTTCGGAGTCCGTTTACTTACCATATCACGTACCTCCTTATTTTCACGATTCTGGAGTGTTCCAGAAGGATTCTTTTATGTGTTCTTCCGGTGTCAAAGTTTGGCTAATATTGCTTTCAACATTAATGGGCATACCTGAGATATAATGTTTTATTCGTTGCCCATTAACAACCTTCAGGTTAGTACCTTCGACATTATTTATTTTGATAGCTCCAGACCGATAAACCTCCTAGATGACATAGGTGCCTTCCCATTTGGGGAGGAGTTTTCCTACAAAGAATCTGAAATGAGAGGTGTACAAAAGAATATATTCTCCAACTTTGAACTCACGCTTTTGGATTCTTTGATCATGCCATCTTTTAGCCTTTTCTTTAAATAACTTGGCATTTTCATAAGCTTGGGTTCTCCATTCATCTAATGAGCTAATATCAAATAACCTCTTTTCGCCGGCAACTTTGAAATCATAGCTGAGTTCCTTGATTTCCCAATGTGATTTATGTTCTAGTTCAAGAGACAAATGAGAAGATTTTCATAAACCATTTTATAAGGAGGCATACCCATAGGATTTTTATAAGTTGTTCTGTAAACCCAAAGTGCATCATCTAATTTCTTTGACCAATTATTCCTGGACCTATTGACAATATTTTGCAAAATTAATTTTATTTCTCTATTGCTAAGCTCAACTTGACCACTAGACTGAGCATCATAAGGTGATGCAATTATATGGTTAACATCATAATTGGCAAGCATTCTACGGAAAGCACAAATGAATAAAGTGTGAACCACCATCAGTCATTAAATATCTAGCAACTCCAAACCTTGGGATAATAACTTCGTTAAGCATTTTAATAGAGGTGTTGTGATCATCACTACTGGTTGGAATAGCTTCTACCCACACTACACCACGACACTAAAAGCAGCGTCAAACAATCTGTCGGCACAGGTCACCTAAGGCAACACATTTAGTGTCGGGAAAGACCTTCACCGACAGAAATGAGATGTCGCCTATAGTGCTGCCGGGAAAGGTATTCACCGACAGATAAATCTACGCCGACAGAGAATATGATGCCATTTGTGAGAGCTTTGCCGACAGACATTTCTACTCTGACAGACAGCGCTACTCCAACAGTTCATCTGACATTATGCTATGCCGACAGATTGTGCATCATCCACAGATATGCCGACACTTTATCTGACAATAGGCTACACCAACAGATAACGCAACATTAATAATTCTACCGACACACTTACTATCAGGGTCCATATTTTAGCACAAATGCAAATGCACAATATACTAATACATCATTAAATTCACAATATTCAACTCATGTTCAGTGGCCAACATATATACAAACAATTACACGCTTGTATTCGTCACAATTACACTCTTCTATTCATCACAATATAGCATTGATCAATTCACAATATACCGTTCGACATATATAGAAGATTCATTAGTCTTCTTTACTCAAGTTAGCTATAATGGAATAAGGACATACATAAGTTGGCATTCAAGCTGTGGTGGTCTGTTACAAAATGGGATGGCCAAGTTGACTAATTGTTCAATCACTTGACTACTACAATATTATGAAAGAGCCCAAGTCTGATCACCAAGCCGACATGAACTTCCATATGAACAAAATGACTCAACCACGTTCTGAACAAAGAAATCACCAGAACATCTTACATCAACTTTTGGCCTTGCTACGTTTTGCCATTTGTCCCTACAAAAGAACTCATATATTTGAGCAATCTCAATCTTAGAAAATGAGAATTTCTTTAAAAAAATGTGGCCCTTGATTCCAGAGATCTAAAAGTAGATGGGCTGCAAACAGGTTACACAAGATACCCTTATCATAACATCAACCAAAGTCAGACTAGCACATATAGCATATCACATGGCTTTGAAAATTTATGCACTCACGGTAAGCAATCAGATATGTTCTAAGGCATCAGGAATAAGGTTCTTATTTTAATTTTAGAGATTTGCATTTGAAGTTCCTTAATCGGCATATAATCAGATATGCACTAGTAAATATGCATGTACCAGCAGTCATATACGGGCAGTCATATATTACCTTGTTTGAACTTTGGTGAACCTGTAAGGGCCTCAATTTAAGGCCGCGTAGATGCCTCCTTTCTAAAAAAATGTACCAGCGATCACTTGATGAAAACAAAGCCATTTCAAACACCATATGTCTACCATGAGTAATTGCTGGGATAAATGTATGAAAACTTAAAATGAAATCATGGATACTATTTACTAGGTGCTCCCATTTCATCTATAATCCATTTAATTACGACATGCTCTCAATTCATCCAGACAAAGTTCAAAGCACGTGCACATTTAAAACTTGGGACATGATCAACTGCTGTGGTAGTACTACAAAATTCCATACTGCAAATTGGAACCGCGCTTAAGATGCAATCATAAGAATATCTTTCACAAAAAATCGAGACATCATATCTAATGTGTTATTACTATTGTAATTAAGGAGGGCATGAGTTTCTTCCTCAATAAAAGATGCAACTAGCATTATCTTTGTGTTCTATACCTAATGGAAGACTTAATTATTTTCTTAGAAGTACAAGGAAAGGGATTCCATAAATTAGATCAAACAAGAGTGAACATTACACCACTGATATTGCTATGTTCCACTATCAGGAACAAATTACATCAGATTGGAGATATGTTTCATTTATCACCGCAGATTTTCACATATGATGGGTATTGAAACAGTAGAAGACCTTGTATAGGGGGAAAATGTGCTAATAGCAGTAAATACATCTACATGTAGCTGCATCTGGATTTCAATTGCAATTTCATTTCAAAAACTTCGCAAAACATGTGTAGACAGTGAATTCATCAAGGCTTGCGGTTTGAATCTGTTCAGAAATAATGGAAGACATAAACTAGCCAGTTGTGTTAATTTCTACGCCTTTATTCGTACTTCTAAAATTTATCATACGTGGTTGTGGAAGTAGTACTCAGAGCTTACTGGAATTATTACTCAAGTCTTAGTGCATGTGGTCTCAATTTTTACCTGCTCCCAGTTTCATCAATCTTCCGTCAATTATACTTGGCCATTTGTGCCTTTTCTGCCTTGTTCAGCACCTCTCCTATTTCACTGAGCAGAACCATGCTATTAATGAGCCCCGACAAGTACATAAAGGGAGACCGGATTGACTTATTGACATGCTAATGAATCGGTAATCAGCCTTTCTTGCTCAAGTACTACAGTTTTAGTCCCGACCAAGTATTGTATGTGCACAGAACTAGCGACCGATTTAGAATTAACATGCCATTGGCCAAGGATTTTAGATTTTTGGCAAAAAGCAAGAGTGATCAGCGGATTGAAAATATCCTATTCAACTGTACCTGGTTAGAAAAAGAGGGCTATATTCAACTTAGTAGCTGAACTTCGGTACAAATAGGTATCTCTGACTAACTAATACAATCCCAGCCACTAGTCCAAGGATTCGAAATGAAAATTGAAGAATTGAACATATAAAAAGATCACCTTGCTGCGTCAGTAGCAGCCCATCGTTGTGGGCAGAGGATGACTTAGCCCACTATGCGCATCTCCAGGGGTATTGTTCTGCACTATATAGGGAACAATACCAACTTGACCAACCGAACAAAACTAGTATGGAAGGAACAACAAGCTCCTGTGCAAACATCCATGAGAAAATCACCTGCTGCCATGAGGAGAGAATTCAGAAATGTCATGTGCAAAAAGGGCTCATCATTGAGACGTTCAAGTTGGGTCAAAATCGACAGTAGAAAACCAGGTCACATATGCACATTAAAATGCAAACTTACGGGAAGTTCTTTGGGAAAAGCGCACACACGTTAATCTTTCGTATGTTGATAGGTTGTTCTACTTTTCTTATTGCGTAATGGGTGTGCATCAAAGCCACTGGGCCTTCATAGGCTTGTTATGTGGATAATACACATTTGGGTGCACAATAGGTGGGTAGGATTTTGCATCGCATGAAAATCTAGCACGTGAAGCACACTTGCCGGACTTCAGATTAAAATGTAACTAATCGATTCAGCAATTCACAAAGAAGCGCATGAAGTGTTTTTCTGAACCCCGTTAAAAACTTGAATCAACTATTGCAGACAAAAACAATGAGGTATTATCACAGTATATCATTGACCTATATTTTTTATACACTTCTACAACAGACTATCTTCTTTACAATTTTTTACTCCCTCCGTTCCTAAATATAAGACCTTTCAGAGATACCACTGTGGACTACGTACGGATGTATATAAACATATTTCAGAGTGCAGATTCACTCATTTTGCTTCGTATGTATTATGTAGTGGTATCTCTAAAAGGTCTTATATTTAGGAACGAAGGGAGTAATAGACTGTCCTTATGAACATTCCTTCCATCCATTGATATATGTATATATACTGGCTCAGATATATTTTTCTCACTTGTCTTGCCATGGTTCTTCTCATGGACTTTCTTTTCTATCAGAAATTCTATCAGCGCCAGTTTTTTTCATATGATGCAGTGACATACAAGTGAACGCACACACTTACAGAGTCATGGCTGCAATGCAAATATATGCTCTACTAATTAATGAGCATGCTTCAAGTTATTTTCCAGAATGCCTGCAGTATTATCTCTGCTGCGATACAAATACAGTACAAAAGCACATGTGTGTGAAGCCACTCAAAAAGAAAATTAAGAACCTGACAATGACAAGCAAACACTATCAGGTATATCCTTTACTTTTTTATATGTCAATGTACTAATGTACCCCATACTAACTGCAATACTAAGATGACCGAGCGAGCTCTTCCCATAATAATTTTGCGTATTATGTCAATAATCCCTTTTAGGGGGTCAATACTACTTTCCGAGATGGCTTACTGTAGCAATTCCCATCCACCGAGAGACTGCTATTCATTGAGAAAACAGCAACATCGCCACACACTAATGCCATGATCTAGACCTGAAAAGCTGCATCTTACTTGTTGTCCTATTGAGATGAGATCTGGAGGCGGAGACGAGACAGGGGTCGCTTGTGGAGGAAGAAGAACGGCAGCAGCTCCTCAACAGCAGTCGGTGCAGCGGATCCTCCGGCGTATGCTGCTTCCCTTCCCGGCGTGTGGCGGATCCTTGGTGGCAGACGACATTACTGCTCCTCGGCGGCGGACGGTGCTCCTCCACCGCAGACGGCGCTGCTGCTACTGCGGACTAAGGGAAGGGATGCCGGGTTTGAGATGTGGTGGCGCGGGGGATGCGGCGAGTGGGTTGTGGCGGCGGCACGCAGTTCGGGGGCGGCGGCGCAATCGGGTTAGGTTTAGGGTGTGTGGGTAGCGAGCGAGAGAGAGGTGACATTGGGGATCGAACAGGCCGGGGACGTGGGGTCGGGTGTGTTTTTTCTTTTCACTTTTTATGTTCCGGTGCGAATCGGGTGTCTCGCATGGCGTGCGAATGGCTCTCTTTCGGCGCCATAGTTTTTGGACGTGGGTTGAAGCAAACAACGCCGACACTTTTTATGTCCTCACCAATTGGCGACACACAAACAATCGGTATTATCTTTATATACCGACAGAAATTTCAACGGTGTTTTTGCGGCCTTTGCTGACAGATAATGTGTCACAAGCTTATATAACACTAATATAGTGTGTGTCGGTATAGTTTGAGACAAAAAAAGTGTCGGCAATGTTCCCTTATACCAACAGATGCATGTCGTCTTTGTAGTGTCGTGGTGTAGTGCCATTTAGTAACATAATCACCAACAACCAAAATATGTGTATACCCATTATAGGAAGGAAAAGGTCCCATGTAATCAAATCCCCACACATCAAATGGTTAACAACAAGTGAATAATTCATAGGAATTTCTTGACGCTTACCGATATTACCTACTCTTTGACATTCACCACAAGATAGGACGAACTTACGGGTATCCTTGAAGAGAGTAGGCCAATAAAATCCAGATTGCAATACATTGTGAGCAATTCTATCTCCATAATGATGCCCTCCATATGCTTCGGAGTATCATTTCTGAAGGATTTCCCCTGTTCAAGCTCAGGTACACAATGTCTAATAATACGATCTACTCCTTCTTTATAAAGATGTGGGTCATCCCAAAATTAGTGTCTTAAATCATAATTTTTTTTTCTTTTGTTGGTATGTAAAGCTAGGTGGTAAATATTTAGCAACAATGTAATTAGCATAGTCAGCATACCAAGGAGTACTATGAGCAACATTTATTGCAGCTAACTTCTCATCAGGAAAACCATCATTAATAGGTAGTGGGTCATCAAGCACATTTTCAAGCCTAAAGAAGTTATCAGCTATGGGGTTCTCAGCTCCTTTTCTATCAGTGATATGCAAATCAAATTCTTGTAGCAAGAGAACCCATCGAATAAGTCTATTTTAGCATCTTTCCTTTCCATAAGATATTTAATAGCAGCATGGTAAATGTGAACAATTACTTTTGAATCAACAATGTAAGATCTAAATTTGTCACAAGCAAACACCATTGCTAGCAATTCTTTTTCAGTAGTAGAATAATTCTTTTGAGCACAGTCTAGAGTTTTACTAGCATAACGAATAACATTCAGTTCTTATCAACTCTTTGTCCTAGAATAGCACCAACAACATAATCACTAGCATCACACATAATTTCAGAAGGCAAGTTCCAATCAGGTGGTTGAACAATAGGTCCAGAAATTAAGGCTTACTTGATTGTTTCAAAGGCGTCTAAACAATCATCAGCAAAAACAAAAGGGACATCCTTTTGCAAAAGGTTTGTAAGAGGCCTAGAAATTTTAGAAAAGTATTTGATAAATATCCTATAGAAACCAGCATGACATAGGAAACTACGAATACCTTTGATATCTTTAGGACATGGCATTTTCTCAATTGCATCAACCTTAGCTTTGTCCACTTCAATACCCTTTTCAGAAATCTTATGACCCAGGACAATACCTTCATTAACCATAAAGTGGCACTTCTCCCAATTCAATACAAGATTTGTTTGTTCAAGATTGCATAAACAATCATCAACAGACTTCCCATAAACAGAGAAGTCATCCATGAAAACCTCTACAATCTTTTCACAAAAGTCAGAGAATATAGAAGTCATACATCTTCGAAAGGCAGCAGGTGACTTGCATAAACCAAAAGGCATATGTCTATAAGCATAAGTTCCAAAGGGACAAGTGAAAGTGGTCTTTTCTTGATCAGGTTGAGAAACAGGTATTTGCGAAAAACCAGAGTATCCATCAAGGAAGCAAAATTGTGTGTGCTTAGATAATCTTTCTACCATTTGATCAATAAAAGGCAGAGCGTAATGATCTATTCTAGTTGCATTATTTTATATTCAAATATCAATCACCATTCTATAGCCTGTAATAATTCTTTGTGGAATAAGTTCATTCTTATCATCAGGAACAATAGTAATACCTCCCTTCTTAGGAACACAATTAATAGGACTTACCCATCTACTATCAGCTATCAGATAGATTATACCTGCTTCCAGAAGTTTTAATACTTCCATTCTTACCACTTCTTTCATCTTCGTATTTAACCGACGTTGATGATCAACAATGGGTTTACCATCACGTTCCATATTGGTCTTGTGCTGACATAGAGTGGGACTAATGCCCTTTAAATCATCAAAAGTATACCCAGTAGCAGCTCGGTGCTTCCTTAGAACTTTCAATAATCTTTCTTCTTCATTTTCTGAAAGGTTAGCACTAATAATAACAGGATATGTCTTCTTTTCATCAAGATAAGCATATTTAAAAGTGTCTGGCAATTGTTTTAATTCAAACACATGATCACCTTTAGGTGGAGGAGGACCTCCTAGGGTTTCAACAGGCAAATTGTGTTTAAGCAGAGGACGTTGTTCAAAGAAAAATTCATCAATTTCATTTCTTTCATGCATATGTAAATCATTTTCATGGTCTAGCAAATATTGTCCTAGAGGATCAGTAGGAGGCACAAAAATAGAAGCAATACACTTTTTTTCATCCCTACTAGGCAATTATTTTTCATGAAGTTTTCTACTAAACTTGGAGAAATTAAATTCATGAGACTCATCACCAAAACTGACACCGACAATTTATTTCTCACAATATATTCTAGCATTACCAGTGTTCAAGAAAGGTCTACCAAAGATAATTGGACAGAACTCATCTTGTGGGGAACCGAGAACAAGAAAATCAGTAGGATATTTTATTTTCACACACAAGACTTCAACACCTCTAACAATCCTAATTGGTGATATCGTATCTATGTTAGCAAGTTTAATAGTAACATCTATGTCTTCTATCTCCGTGGGTGCTATGTCATTCATAATTCCTTGGTATAAGGAGTAGGGAATAACACTCACACTAGCACCTATGTCACTTAAACCATGATAACAGTGATCCCCTATTTTAACTGAGACAATGGGCATGCCAACAACAGATCTGTGTTTATCCTTTTTATCCGGTTTGTCAATTCTAGCAGCTTATTCACAGAAGTAAATAACATGCCCGTCTACATTTTCTTCCAAGAGATCCATAACCTAGCAATACTAGGTTCTACTTTAATTTGTTCATCTGGTTTAGGTGTTCTAATATAACTTTTATTAATCATAGTTGAAACTTTAACATGTTCCTTTATACAAACATGGAAAGGTGGGTTTTCAATATAAGAAGTAGGAATAACTGGATCAACATTATAAAGTACAGTTTCTTCCATAGCTAGTACCGTGCTTTAATTTCTTCTTTAATAGGTGGGTGATATTTAAACCACTTCTCTTTAGGGAGATCATCATGAGTAGCAAATGATTCACAAAAGGAGGCTACTATCTCAAAGTCAAGTCCATATTTAGTGCTAAACTTTTGAAAAGTATCGGTATTCATAAAATATTTAACACAATCATACTTAAGCTTAATACCTAACTCTTTACCTTCGTCGAGTTCCCAGCCTTTAGAGTTGCGTTCAATTCTTTCCAAAAGATCCCACCGGAATTCAATAGTCTTCTTCAGGAAGGAACCAGTACAAGAAATATCGTGCATGGATTGATCATTACGAGAAAGCCAAGCATAAAATTCTGAATAGTAATTTCTCTTGAGATCTCATGATTGGGGCATGAATATAACATTGACTTAAGCCTACCCTAAGCTAGAGCGATATTTTCTCCTTCAGGAGGCCAAAAATTATATATGTAATTCCTATCACGATGAACTAGATGCATAGGATAATTTTTTGGTGAAACACCAATTTCAATCGATTCCAGTTCCAAGCTCCAATATGATCGCATAGCCTATACCATGGTAATTATTTTCCCTTAAAAGATAAAGGAAAAACCTTCTTTATAACTTCATATCCGGGTAAAACTGCAAGCTTAAATAATCCACCAAATTGTTCCACATATATCAAGTGCATATCACGATGTTCAGTTCCGTCTCTTGCATAAGGATTAGCTAGCAGTTGTTCTATCATACCCGAAGGAATTTAATATTCAATAATTTCAGTAGGTGCAGTAGTTTGAGGGGTAGCTAATTGTGGTTCTGGTCGAGGTTAAGATACGCCAAAAAACCCCTCAAAGGATTGTTCTCCATAGTAACAAGTGACAATAAATTTCAGCACACTATATGATTGTTTCCTTACAAATTTCCACTTTCCAAAGACGCTTCACTCCCCGGCAACGGCACTAGAAAATAACCTTGATGACCCACAAGTATAGGGGATAAGTTGTAGCTCTTTTCGATAAGTAAGAGTGTCCCTTCCATAGTCAGTGCTTGCATTAGGACTAGCTAGAGTGTGCATCATGTTTACTTTTCGCAAAAACCTGAAATGGGAATGACAGAAACCCCATCACCCCTCTTCTAACAACTAGGGTTTAATAAAATCTTTTCCAATGTACCCAATATGCCCTTCAAAAATGTTCATCATCTTTGCCTTGGTCTTAAACCTCTGACAAAAATGGTGCACAATTTTCTAGGACATCCAAAGGTCACTGGATTAATTCATATTGTGATTGCATTTGGGAATTTAAATGCTATAAAATATATTAGGTGCCCAAATAATCATAAACTAAAATGTTCCATGATGTTCATATTATATACAGTGGGCATGACTAGTTTTATGATTTATAAAAATACTCTAGCATTTCTATTAATTCAACAAAGTTGAAAAAGAAACAAAATAGAAAATAAAATAGAAAAGAGAAAGAGAGGGCACAACCCACTTACCTGGACCAGCCGGCCCACCTGGCGGCCCAGAACTATGCTGGCCCGAGCCAGCCAGCTGCTTCGGCAGCCAGGCAGGCAGGTGACGCCAGAGCGCAGCCGCTCGCCACCGCGGCAGCTGCTTACCGCCTGGCCGCCACCTCGCCGCTTCGGGACGTCTGGACGACCTCCACGTCGTCTCCCAGACCGCCTCGACCCCCAGTTCTCCCCCTGCCTCTGTCCCTCACCCTCTCCGCGCCTTGGCCGCAGCACCCGCAAGCTCGCCGCCGTAACCACCGCAGCCACCGAGCTCCCCTCGCCTCGCCGTCGTGTCCCCAAGCTCCGCCACCGTCTGCTATGCCTCCCCGAGAAGCCGCGCATCGCCAGAAGCTCTGATGCACCATCCCTGTCAACTTCTCCCCCATTTGGCCACCGAGATTGCCGGCGACCTCACCGTCGCAGGAGTTCGTCCCCGACCTCGCCGTCAACTCCAAAGCAACCACCGTGAGCTTGGCCACCTCCCCATCCTCTCTGTTCCCCCTCTCGAGCTCTATAACGACAACACGAAGCACACCCGCACGCGCCGCCGCGGAGGTCGTCGCCGACGAGGCTTCGGCCACCCAATGGCCGCGCCACCCTGTCCATCATCTTAACTGCACCCCCAGGAGCCTAGAGCACCTCTCCACGAGCCTCGCCGTGCTTCCTAGCGACTAGCCCTAGCTCACCCGAGCTCCGGCAGCCGCCAAGATCGTCGCCGACGCCTTTTCTAGCAACCCCGAGGCCAACCACCACCACCACTCGGTGCGGTACTTCCCCCGCATCACGTAGACGTGCTCCGCCGTCGATTTGGTCGCCGGAGCACAAATCCCACCCTGCGTCGGTGCGTCTGGCCTCGCCGACGGCTAAACGCCGGCCTGTTTGACCCCGTTTTAACCACGGGTGGGCCCAGGGTGACCCCCCTGAGTCAATGACAGGTGGGCCGAGGCGGCTAATTAATTTAGGATTAGCAGTATTGTTTAATTAGTTAAGTTAATGACACTGACACGCGGGACCCGCCGGTTAGGTTTGACCTGGACCAGGTCTGTTGACCTGCTGACGTCAGCATGATGTCATGCTGACGCAGTAAATGCTTTTCTGGGATTATTTGATTTAAAACAATTCAGGAAATTCCAGAAAATGCTTTAAACTTCAAAAAATCATATAAATTCAACAGTCGTTCAGATGAAAAAGATTTATATATGAAAATTGATCATAAAAATCCAGTCTTTCCAATGCCACTGGTTTCATGCATGTTTGAGCAAGTTAACCTTGATGTTCACATCAAAACATGATAATACATTTTAATGAATAATAGTTTGGGTATAAATTTGAATCTTCGATTCAAATGGGCTCAAACCTTTTCTGTTTATAGTTGCATTAGCCCAAAACACATCCATCTTGCCATGTCATGAGCATGCATCATATTGTTGCATTTGTTTGTATTGATTGTATCGTCGGTGTTATCCGTGGTACGTCCTGCTCCCAAGGATACATCTGCATATCCAACTGAAGAGCAGTACCCGACAACCAATCTGTCAGGCAAGCAACCCATTGATCATTCCGATAAAACCCATCTTCTCGCTCCTGCACTCTTTTACTGCATGAAGGCAACAGCGCGTGAATTGCTACTTGTTGCAGTAGTTGAACCCTATTCCTTTGCATGACATGTCATTGCCATAGTAAATAGTTGAAACCCACTAGCATGTGTAGGAGTTGATTGAGCAATGTGATGTGTGTTCCACCATGCTATTTGTTTATGTTGTCTGCTATGCTTAGAGTGGTGTCAGGTCTGGTTCATCTAGGTGATGGATCAGAGTGAAATGATCATGCTCGATAAAGAGAGGGAAGTGTGGAACATATTTGGTAAAGGTATCGATGAAAGGCCATGTAGGAGTGCATGGTGGGTTGTTTCATTGGAACCATCCATAGGACCTGAGATCTGTATGTGGTTCAAGTTTCAGCTACTACCACACATTGGGCCCTGAAATATGACCCCGCTCGACTTATTGATTGTCCTTGTTCTCTGTCCAGGAGTTGCAACTAGTTTCTGGTGTTTGTAGTATGCTGGTGGTCATGCGCAGTGCTGATCCTCGGGGTGGGATGTCATGTGACAGGTACGTGGCACGGTGTACCGGTCACCCGTTTGTTGACTCGGGAACCCTGTACACATCGTTTGGTGCCGTGAGAGACACCCTGGCCGGATCTCCCCACGGATGGAACCCAAATAGGCGATAAATCAGGACTAGAGACTTGAGTGGTTGTTTAAGTCGTGGCCTACACCCACGTCGGCTTTCGCTTGAAGTCTGTCGAGCACATGTCGTGTGCAGACGCTAAGTGGTGGAAACATGTGTGAAGAAGTACACCCCTGCAGGGTTACCAATCTATTCGAATAGCCATTGTTCATGGTACGGACCACTTTGTTGCTTATACAGTTCATAGAAAAGTTGATGGATACTACTAAATGTCTCAAGACAAGTGTGAGTGCCGTGGATGGCCCTTCCGTAGGATGACGGAAGAGGATCCACGGTGGTGCATTGTTGTGGTGAGTAGAGGACTCGTGTACGTAGTATCATCTTGCAATCTGCTGAGAGTTGTAGTATAGGTTAGCCAAGAGTCAAAGCTGGCTTGCTGCAATGGACTCCACTAACCTTGTTGATAATTATGCATGTATGATAGGATCTGTTGTAAGTCTTGCTGAGTACCTTTGTACTCATGTTTGCTTAATAATTATTGCAGAGGAGAACCTTGCCCCTTCTGATGGGTTTTACATAGACGTCGACGTCGACGAGTAGCTTGCTACCCAGACGGAGATCCTAAGCTTGTGAAGGGCCTTGTAGATAGTCAGGCTACACCAAGCGTGTTTTCTTTCCAGTTGTCTGTACTCATACATGTTAGCTTCCGCTTGTGCTTGTATGCTTGTATGACTTGAGTGTTGGGTCATGTGACCCCTATCTGTATGGATATGTTATGTATGGCTCTTCGGAGCCTCTTAAATAAAGTACTTTGAGTCATAGAGTTCTGTTGTGATGCAATGTTGTATTTGCACATATTGAGCATATTGTGTGTATGATTGAAATGCTTGGTATGTGTGGGATCCGACACCTAGTTGTTTACCTTTGGTAGCCTATCTTACAGGGAAATGCCTCCTAGCGCTTCCACTGAGCCTTGGTAGCTTGCTACTGCTCTGGAACACGTAGGCTGGCCAGCATGTGTCCTTCTTCGTTCCTGCGTCTGTCCCTTAGAGGAAATGTCACGCGTTGTTCCTTTAAGTCCATGTAGCTTGCTACGACTTGGGTTCATAAGTTGATAACCGACACGTTCGTTGCTGGGTCATGGATGCCTGTCTCTGTAATTTAGTGCCACTTTTGGTTTATAACTAGGCATGTCGGCCCGGTGTGACGCCCGAAGACCGACGTCCCAGAAGATTCCAGAAGATTCCAGATGTTCCGGGTTCTTCCATCTGTTTCATTTGTGCTTGTGCTATTTATTTTTGCATTGCATCATGTCATCATGCCATCATGTCATATTTCTTTTGCATCTCAACTTAAATAAATTGTGTGGACCTTCGGTCCATTTAAATCGAGGGAAGTATGACTTCTCTTTATAACACATGCTCCTAATATTTAGGGAGCTATTTTATTAAATTATTCCATTTGTTTGGAATTAACCCAACACACGTGCATACTTTTCCCCATGCCTTTCCTACTTCAAGTTTCTCCATCTAAACCTTGCCAACAATTCTTTTCCGTTTTATCGAGGTTCCTCCGAATATTCGAACATCTTTGGGCACTACAATAATCAAATCTTATTTCAAACCCATTTGAATTAAATTCAAATAAGTTTGAATTATCTCGATCATGCCTTTTCTATTTTTCTCGGACCGTGCTCATTTTATGATGCATGAGAAAAATAGTCCCATGTGCTAACTTTTTCCCTAACCTCCCTCCTCATTCTTTTCTTCTCTCTATTGATTTCTGCTAAAAATCAGTTAAGGGTAGAGGCCCAGCCGCCACTTCGGCCCAGCCTTTTGGCCCAAGGCCCATCAGGCCGCAGCCGCCCCAACTCCGTAACCCTGGCCGACCCCATCTCTCACGCTCGTTCCTCCCTCGCAACGACCTCTCCCTCTCATCCCTCTTTCCCCTCGTACCGCCGCCACTCTCCCAGCGCCCGACCCGATTTTCTCTCGCCCGAGCCCCATCTGTTCCTCTGCCTCGATCACGCTCCCTCTCCCCTCGAGCGCCACCCTATCTCGCCGCTCTCCCACACCGCTCCTTGCGCAACCCAGGCCTGCGCCGCCCCGCTCCCTCCTCTCCAACGTCGGCGACCCAGGCCCGAGCGCCTCCCTCCGTGCTCCACGTCCGCCGCCAGGTCGCCCGTCGAGGCCGCGAGCACCCCGGTCTCCTGTGCGCGCGACCGCTCCCTCCATCCCCAAGGCGCTGTAGCGCCCCGTCCTCAAGCCGCGGCCAACCCCCGCCGCATCTCCTTCGGCCAGGAGCTGCGCCTCCAGCAGCCGGCCCGCCCCGTGCGGCCTCGTCCTCATTCGCGCCATGGACGCGCCCTCCTGCTCCGTCTCCGCGGCCACCTCTCCTCCTCTCCAGCGCGCCCTGCCTCCTCTGGCCGGCCGACCTCCTTCCCCCGCTGGACCTTCGCGCCAAGACCGCAGCGGCCACGCTCTTCCCTCGCAGGACCTGCGCCCCTCCTCCAGGCCGTCTCCTCGCCATGGCCTCGAGCGCCTCCAGGCCACGAGGCCGCAGCACCGCAGCTCCTTGTGCGCCCCTGCCTCACCTCCACAGCGCCGTGGCGTCCCTCCCCTCGTCCCGACGCGCCCTCCAGGTCGAGCGCCGTCGTCGTCTTCCTCCAGCAAGGCCGCAGCAGCGCCCCGTCTACGGCCTCCCTGCCCCGCCTCCTCGTCGCCTCCCTTTGTTGCTGATGTTGTTCGCCAAGGCAGCAGCTACTCTGCCCTGTTGCCATGTTTTGTTGCTGCTGTGTTTTTTTTCGCCAAGTGCCAGGATACATGTACATCTACAGCCGAGTAACAATGGCAGCCCGAAGCACCCCGAATGCCAAGTACCTCTAAATGACCCGAACGAGTTCCACGACGACCCGAACATCTACGGAAAAAAGAGCTCCGTGGATGACTACCGTCGCCGTGTACCACTACCGTCGCCGACACCGCAAGTACCTCTACCGACGACTTGAACGACTACAAACGGAACCACTACTTCCACTACCGTCGCGACGACTACTTCCACTACCGTCGCCAACGTGAACGACTACCATCGCCCCGAAGATGTCCGATGCCGCGACAAGTACCACGACACGATAACGGAACGCCTACTTCCTCTACGAATCGCGAGAACGACTTCTTCCACTACGTCCCTCGACGACTCGAACCGCCCCAAAACAAATGTTCCGAAGGTATAACCCCGAGACGATGACCCGTGTGATGCTTGTGTTGTATGAGATGTTTCCCTTGTGTGATCCGTGCCCGTTTCGTCCTTTTGTCATGTTCCTCGGTTGCCTCGTCGCCGACTCGTGGGAACCCGGGGACGGGATCACCCCACCTTTTCTTCTTGTTTCGCTCGCTCTCCGTCACCTTTTGCACCGATCTCTCAACGAGTTACCGAAACCGAGATGTTGCCGTTGCATCATTTTCGGATCGTTGCCGTTGCATCATTTTCGGATCGTTGCCGTGGCACCCTTTCCTTCCACCACGGTGACAATACTTCATATCTCTTCATGTTAACCTTTTAATAAAAACTTGCATAAACTTGATGATGTCATCCGCATCATGTTAACAACATTATATGTGTGAATTGTTGCTTGCTTAAAAATTACTAAACATGCTCATGGGGATTTCCCGGAATTGTTGTTGTTATTTCCGGCCTCATTTAAAATGTCTAAATAGGTAGTTTGTTTTTGCTTCACCTCTTGCCATGTTAACAAACATTTAATCTTGTCTTGTAATTAAACGAGAGTCGACTAAATAATTATAATGTGGTGTTTCGTCAATATGCAACTCGTTGCATATTGAGCTCCACTTAACTTGTAGTTTTGTTTGTGCACTTTGCCATGCCATGCATAATTAAACCGGACATGCATCATACTTGTATGTGCATCGTATGCCATGCTTATGATTGTGCGTTTACCGTGTTGTTTGCTTCTTTCCGGTTGCTTCTCTTGTTAGCTTCGGTTTCGTTCCGGAGTTGTGAGGATTCGCTCGACTATGTTGCTCCGTCTACTTCATGGATCCGTTCTTCTCCCTTGCGGAATCCCAGGCAAGATGATCATACCCTTGGATACCTTTACTACCATTGCCATGCTTAGTTGTCTCGATGCTATCGTTACATGTCGCGCTACCCATCTTTTATTGTCAGCCCTCTCCTTGTTGCCATGAAACCTCTAACCTTTGAAACCTTCCTATCAAAACCACTGTTTGGCTATGTTACCCGCTTGCTCAGCACCTCTTATAGCGTTGTTAGTTGCAGGTGAAGATGTAGATCGTTCCAGGTGGGAACTTGTTGTTGGAATATCACAATATCTATTATTTATTATTAACACACCTATATACTGGGCATGGGTGGAAGGCTTGGCCTTTTGCTCGGTGTTTTGTTCCACTCATGCCACCTTAGGCGCCGATAAACCGGCATTATGTTCCTTGATTTTGCATTCCTTACACGATGGGTGGATGGGGACCCCTTGACAGTTCGACTTTGAATAAAACTCCTCCAGCAAGGCCCAACTTTGGTTTTAATTTGCTCATAATAACAACTTAATTAATTAATTAAATTGCATAGGGCGTTAGCGCTACCCGAGGATTCTTTCTACATAGCAGGGGGGGCCAGTGCTGATGGTGTTGGTCCCAAACGGTGAGTCTGCGGGGCCGCCTTGGGGAAACCCGAGGTATCTGGTATAACCTGTAGAATCGCCCATCCGGTCGTGGCCTGAGACGAGATACGCGCGGCTACTATCAGGGTGTCGGCACGCCGGGAGGTCTTGCTAGACTTGTTTTACCATTGTCGAAATGTCTTGTGCACCGGGATGCCGAGCCTGATCGGATTTTCCTAAGATAAGGGGTGATGATATTATATTTATCACTTCATCTAATCGTGAGAGCTTGTGATGGGCTAAGTTGGGACACCCCTGCAGGGTTATGATCTTTCGAAAGCCGTGCCCGCGGTTATGTGGTAGATTGGAATTTGTTAATGTTCGGTTGTAGAAAACTTAACAAAGGATCCAAAGTAAAACACACAACTGTGTGAGTAACCATGACTATCTCTTTTCACTTTGAGAAGAGAACACGGTGGGGTTATGTTTGACTCGTATGTAGTTCAGGATCTTTAGCGATCACTAGTTTGCGACCGTTTGCGTAGATGCTCATCTTATTCTTGTACTCGTAAGTTAGCCACCATATTATGCTTAGTCGCTGCTGCAACCTCACCACTTTACCTCTTCCTACCCACAAAGCTTTGCTAGTCTTGATACCCATGGTTATGGGATTGCTGAGTCCTCGTGGCTCACAGATACTACAACACCAGATGCAGGTTCAGCCGAATGATCAGGAGCTGGTTCAAGTACTTCACTGGGAGTTCGATGAAGAGAGTGGCCGTATGCTTGTGACGTTTTCGACGATCAGTAGTGGTTTCTACTAGGATTCGATCTTGACCTGTGGCTTTATGTTGTTTTGGTATCTTTCTTTTGGATCTTACCCTTAGATGGCTGTGATGTTTTGAATGATGTTTTGCTTAAGTAATGTATTGTGTGAAGTGGCGAGTGTAAGCCAACTATCTCCTTTTGCAATTTAATCCCTCTTTTACATTAGTCGTGCAAAGATACCAAACTTGAGATCATTCCAGAACGGGCTTATACCTTTAAGTCGTGCCTCGACACGTAGGAGGTATAGTCCCATCCTGGGCATTACAAGTTGGTATTCAGAGCCTTCTCCGACCTAGAAGCCCCCACTGATTGATCGAATCGTTGACGGTTGAGTCTAGGCACACACTTGAAAATGTTTTGAGTCCTATATATATAGGAGAGTAGGATTTCTTTTGCTCCTCATCACTTTTCACTCTAGTGAGGACTCCTGACGATTACTCTTGTCTCTTCTATTCTCGAAAATACACCAATTTTTTTTTAGGATCTCGCGAGTATTGTTTGGATTGTTTCGATGTCTTTGTGACGAGAACATTGTTCTCGATGCCTCCTGTCATTAGGGGTTGTGGCAGTGTCCCGGGGAGTTGAGCTCCGAGGTGTTGTCGTCACAAATATATCGCATCAGTTCTAGAATACTTAAGACGGCCGACATCGAAAACTCTCCTATACGGTTAGTGGCAAGATAACCCCGACATCACCCAGTACTGGGGAGGTAGTTCGAGAGTATTGCCATAGCTTGTATAGTAGATGCGTTTCGAAGGTCCGAGGTAAACGGTTTCCGGAGATAACTACTTATGTGTTGAAGGATGGATACAGCTGGATGTAGGATTAGAGTTGAGTGCGCGATGCTTCCCCTGTATCCAGCACCACCGGCCGCGCCACTCATCCCACCTCTCCTTCACGGCGCCGTCCGGGTACGCTCCCTTGGATCTTGGAATCCAGGTGATGCACCCAGAGACGGCTCCTTCCGGCTGGATCCGAGGGGTGAAATAGTGGCGGAAGAGCGCTGTGTTGGGCTGCGCCTCGACGAAGCCCTCGGAATGGTGCGCGAAGAAAGCCATGCACGCCACCGCATTCGGAGTAAAATCCAAGAGGCGGAAGCCAAAGGTGTGCATCACATCACACAAGAAATCGGAGAAGGGGGGACATAACCCACAAGAGAAGTAATCGACGAAGAAGGGATACCGATTTGGGCCGGGTTCGGTGCAAGCGGCCGGAATGACGCACGTCGCCGGATGTCCCAAGTTCTCCCCCCCCCCCCGTCTTCACCCCCCAAAGGGGCTTGAAGGCGACCCAGAGCTCGTAGACGTCGACCGTCGATGGGATGAAGAAAGCACCCTTCGTCCGGTCCCCCGAAAATGCGCCCTCCGGCGGCTCCACAGACCCGGCGCCCTTGGCCACCCCCTTGCCCTTGGCGGGTTTGGACGCCATGGCGGCTGAGTTGGAGGGCTGAGGGAGGGGGATGGCGAAGCAACGGTGGAAGCTTTGGAAGGAAGGAAGAGAGGGAACAACGGCTCTGAGATTGGAAGAGGCGCGAGGAAAATGGAGGAAGTGAGCAGCGCGCCCGCGGTTATTCCTTCTTATGGGGGGGGGGACGCGGGCCGCCTCCTTTCGCATTTACTGCGACGTGACGCATGCCTGCAGAAACCGCCTCGCGCATGCCGCCCACGTCACGCGCGCCCATCCACCCCGCGCCGTGCGTGCAGGTTGTGGGATGCGAAGCGCGTGGAGAATCTTACCACGGTAAAAAATGTCCCGCGTGCCCACGGACCGTTCTGGGCCTGGCCCAACAACGCGTCGCGCTTATGTGTGGCCCAGGCCCGGGGGCTCCTGTCGGTGTACAAAAAGAGGGGTACACTTTTTGTACCCCTATAACTGTGCACGGGCAGTCTGAGCCACGGGCACCACCACACCAAGCATGGCAAGGGAGGTGAGCCAGGGTAAGACCGAAGCTCGATGGAGACTGAAGCCCAAAGCCAAGACCACAAAGAGCAAAGGGACGAAGCGGGATCCCCCGGCAAGGTCCTTGCCGGGAGCTGGTCTTAGCAGCCCCGGCAAGATCCTTGCGGGGGCCAGCTTTAGCGGCCCCGGCAAGACCCTTTCTGCGGCAGCTCGCCCCATGCCTACGGAGCGGATCACCCTTGACTCCACTGCCCCCATAGGGCAAGGATTCGGGAGATATTCCCGTAGTGGCATGCAGATCTTTGTGAAGACATTCAAGATCAGATACACGCTGAGAAGACGATGACCCTTGGCGGGATCCCAACCAAGGAGGGCCACAAGACCTCCGGCAAGCACCTTGCCGTGGATGACAGCAGGCGCCGCGGCAAGACCCTTGCCGAGGACATCCGCAGGGCCACAATCGGGCCCACGCCAACTAAGCTTCCACCGGCCCATGCAGCTGCCGACCCAGCCAGCTGGGCAGGCACCGGCGTGGCGACATGCAGATCTTCGTGAAGACCCACCATTGCGCCACCTCAGCTGCCTGCCTGCCTACATGGCATCCCAGGCATCGCTGGCCAGGGCGCGTGTCGACGCAAGGAGGAGCGGCGACGGATAAGATGGACATCTCCCCTCTTCCCCGATAAAGCAAGGACACCTAAGCAAGATGCATTAAATGCGCCTTGTCATGTAATGCGAGGGATATCCTCGCATCACTGTACCCTTTCCACCTCCTGTGTGCCACTGTGGCAACCCCTTTTCCCTATAAAAGGAGGCCCGAGGCGACCAGGAGAAGGATTAGGCTTTTCAGAACTCCTCACGACTCGGCTTTTTGGAGCTCCTCACGCCCCATAGCTAGCTGAAGAACACAAACATATAATCCACCAAAGCAGGAGTAGGGTTTTACGCATCTTTGCGTCCCGAACCTGGGTAAAGGAACCGTGTGCTAACTGTTGGATCCGCTCTTCTCTCAACCCCGCGCCCGCAACCGTAGTAGGGATTCTTGTGATCCCATAGGTGTCGATCCAAATACACCGACACCCAATATGGTGAAGTGTCATGTAGTCGACGTTCACATGACATCACTAAGGGAATCACAACATACATACTATCAAAACATCGAACACACATCAAGTTCACATGATTACTTGCAACATGATTTCTCTTGTGACCTCAAGAACAAATGTAACTACTCACAAATGATAATCATGCTCAAGATCATAGGGGTATTAAATAGCACAATGGATCTGAACATGTAATCGTCCACCAAATAAACTATATAGTAATCTACTACAAGATGTAATCAACACTACTAGTCACCTACAAGCACCAATCTATAGTTCCGGTAACAAGATTGAACACAAGAGATGAACTAGGGTTCGAGATGAGATGGTGCTGTTGAAGATGTTAATTTGTTTTTGAGCAAACACAGTGGGGAAAGCCTCCCCAGTGTAACTCTATTTTCCATTAATAATTTGTGGTCTTACATGGGTCTGTACAAAGTGGGAGAGGAAAAAGGACAAAATTGCAATATATCCAACCAGGATTGCATCCCATCTTTTAAACTAGGTCTTGCTTTTATGATAATGGTACTATAATGTTCTTTGAAACTAAATATGCAATGAAGCAAGCTTCTATCATTATTGTCAAAGATAATAAATTCCTGTGTTTCCATATGCTCCAACATCCTTCTATCGGCTTCTCATTGAAATCCTTGCTATGATCTCTGCTTTTGCCTTCGGCCAGCATTTCTATAGTATTTAGGTCTGTGTTCCATTCCATTCCCAATGCTGCCCAGAAATTTCTGCTAAAGTCACATTCAAAGAGCAGGTATTGTAAATATTCATTGGGTTCATCTTCACATAGTATACACCTCCTATCTTCTGTGTGGAAACTCTTCCTGATCAATAGGTCTCTAGTATTTAATCTACCAAGAAGTAGTAACCAGAAAAAGAATTTTTGCTTGGGCAAGTTGCATGATTTCCATATCCACTAGAAAGGTGGTGCTGCCTTTGGTGGGTTCCAAATAAGATGCTGATAAATCTTTTATTGGAGTATTTGTTACCTTACCAAAGAAATTGCCAACAATCTTTACTGTCATTGTCCTCGTCGATGTTGTTTATGATATCCATCATTTCATTACTTTATTGAACAGCCATAGATGACATGGGTAAATGGAACATCTCATAAAATTTGTTGGTTGTAAAAGTGATAGCCAAGGCAATTGTACACTCTGTATCTTTAGCGAATGAATATAGATGAGGGAATCTGCTCTGTAAAGTATCATCATTCCACTTGTCATGCCAGAGTTTAATGGTGTTTCCAGCAGAGGGGTTACATGTAATCATGTTTTTAAAGTCTTGCAAGATAGAGCAATAGTCTCTCCACCAAAAAGATTCCACTCTGAAAGCACATTTGCTCCCTGGGTGGTTTTGGTAATTAATGACAACATACTTTGTGGTTGGACTAATACTTTTATCAAGTATGTTTCAGGAAACCCAATCACATTGGTATAGCAAGATGACTGAAGAAGTGGACCCCTCAAATGCTAAGGCAAGCATTGGCAAAAGCTCAAGACTCCATTTCTGGTTTAGTGATCAAAGATCACATTGAGTCCATAGGAAAAGCCAATACTATTAAAAGGGGATGAGGTTGTGTTAATGTTCTTGTTGCTCAAGTGCTTGGTGATCTAACTCCCTCAACTATCAGCACTATTCACTACTTAACACACACCCATAAGTAATCTCGGTCAAACCAACTCTGTCTCACCGAGATGAAGTTATCTCTACAAACCCTAACATCTCGGTCACACCGATTCTTTCAAATCATTCCCACCGAGATGAACCACTTCTGCCATATTCCAAACCCTAGAAAAATCGGTCTTACCGAGTTTGAGATCGGTCACACCGAAACTGAACTGCCAACCTTCTGTAACCATTTCACATCATATCGGAATATCCGAGTTTGCATTATCGGTCTCACCGAAATGGGCAAGGTTCTGCCTTGACTCAAATCGGTCGCACCGATAATTCATTTTCGGTCTAACCGATTCTGGCATGTTCCTGCTCTTTCTCAAATCGGTCCAACCGAGTTTTCTTTCTCGGTCTCACCGAAATCTCCAACGTTCATATCAGATGCACTTTCGGTCCCACCGAGATGGTATTTTCGGTCCCACCGAAAATCCCAACGTTCACTATATTTGAACTTTCGGTCTGACCGAGTTTTAACTTCGGTCTGACCGAGATTGGTCAAATGTGTGTGTAACGGTTGGATTTTGTGTGGAGGCTATATATATACCCCTCCACCCCCTCTTCATTCGTGAGGAGAGCCATCAGAAAGTACCACCACTTCTACCATACACTTTCTGAGAAGTGAACCACCTACCCTTGTGTTGAGATCAAGCCATTCCATTCCTACCATATGAAACTTGATCTCTAGCCTTCCCAAGTTGCTTTCCACTCAAATCTTTCTTCCACCACAGCCATATCAGTGAGGAGAGTTGAGTGTTGGGGAGTTTATCATTTGAAGCACAAGAGCAAGGAGTTCATCATCATCAACACCGTCTATTACCTTTTGGGGGGTGGTGCCTCCTAGATTGGTTAGGTGTCGCTTGGGAGCCTCCGTCTTGATGATGTGGAGTTGAACCAAGAAGTTTGTAAGGGCAAGGAGATCGCCTACTTCGTGAAGATCTACCCCGAGTAAGGCTAGTCCTCCGTGGGCGTAGGCCGCGATGGAATAGACAAGGTTGCTTCTTCGTGGACCCTTCGTGGGTGGAGCCCTCCGTGGACTCGCGCAGCCGTTACCCTCCGTGGGTTGAAGTCTCCATCAACGTGGATGTACGATAGCACCACCTATCGGAACCACGACAAAAATCTCCGTGTCACCAAACTGCGTTTGATCTTCTCCACTTCCATTTACTATATATGCAATTTACTTTCCGCTGCCCATACTCTAGAATTGCATGTGTAGTATGTTACTTGACTTGATCTTAATTGCAAAACTGCCTAAAACTTTGCTCAACCAAAAGGCAGATTTTTATCTTGTCAAGTAGTCTAATCACCCCCCCTCTAGACCTACTTCTTCGATCCTACAATTGGTATCAGAGCTTTGGTCTCCATTGCTTTGGTTTACACACCATTGGAGGAAGATGGACGTGTCTACTGATGGGAGTGTTAGCCATAAAGTGCCTGTTCTTGATGGAAGATTTTATAACTCTTGGAGGTCTGAAATGCTTAGTATCTTTAAGGTGTACAATTTATGCAAATATGTTAAGACCCCCTATGTGCCTCCTGTTGATCCCTTGCACCCTACCATGGATGAAGAGCTTGATTTGCTTCGTAACCTTAGAACTGTGAATCTTATCATTAGAGGGTTACCTGATGACTTGCTTAATCTTGTTACAAATTTTGAGTGTGCCTATGCTATGTGGAAATTCTTGGAAGAACTTTATCCGGACTACTCTATGAGAGGTCTTGATGAAATTCTACACAAGACTATTGAATTTGATAGGTTGCACCCCAATGATCCTAACTTTGATAAATGCTTCTTTGAGCTTCGTGATCTTATGAAAAAGAAGGGTGATCCCGGTCTTATCAATATTAGAGTTAGAAATGCTCTTGCATTGCATTCCGAAGATTATTATTCCATTGATCAAACTAATGCAAGTACTTATCAAATTGACCTAGGTGTTGATGATGAACAATCTATGGGTCAATATGATGATGAGCATGAGCATGATGATGATTACTCCGATTCGGACACCGAGCTAGACAAGGTCATGAAGAGTCTCAATCTTATGGCAAATATGAGAGACTACATGTCCGGCGGAAAAGAGTGGATTCTTGATAGTGGATGCACCGATCACATGACCGGTGACAAAGACATGTTTCGAGAGCTTGCAAAGAACGATGGTCCACGCAAGTATGTGACTTTTGGAGACAACTCCAAGGGTAAGGTACTTGGCCTTGGTAAGGTGGCCATATCTCATGATAGCTCTATTCAAAATGTCATGCTTGTAGAATCTCTTGGATACAATTTACTTTCCGTGTCTAGATTAGCTGACTTTGGATTCAACGTGCTATTCACCAAAGTAGATTGCCAAGTCTTTCGTCGTGATAATCAAAACATGGCTTTTACTGGTATCCGTAGAGGTGATCTATATATTGTTGATTTCACTAAGAAAGCCCAACCTAGAGCTTGTTTCATTGCTAAATCCTCTAAAGGTTGGTTATGGCATAGAAGGCTAGGACATGTTGGTATGCGTAACCTTGACAAGCTAATCAAAGGTGATCATATTCTTGGTGTTAAAGATGTTTTCTTTGACAAAGATAGACTTTGTAGTGCTTGTCAAGCAGGAAAACAAGTTTGTGGAAGTCATCCCGTGAAAAACATCATGACCACTAGGAGACCGCTTGAGCTTCTTCATATGGATCTCTTCGGTCCCAATGCTTACAAAAGCCTTGGTGGTAATCCTTTGGTCTAGTTATAGTTGATGATTATTCCAGATTTACGTGGGTATTTTTCCTTGATGATAAATCGCAGGTTCAGAAAATCTTCAAGACCTTTGCCAAAAAGGCCCAAAATCAATTTGAGGTGAAGATCAAGAAAGTTCGGAGTGACAATGGAACGGAGTTCAAGAACGCCAATGTAGACTCTTTTCTCGATGAGGAAGGAATTCTACATGAGTTCTCGGCTATGTACACGCCTCAACAAAATGGAGTTGTTGAGAGGAAGAACCGAACGCTCATAGAGATGGCAAGAACGATGCTTGATGAATACAAGACACCGAAGCACTTTTGGGGAGAAGCCGTCGAGACAGCTTGTCATGCCATCAACAGGCTTTATCTTCATAAGCTTCTCGGCAAGACATCATACGAGCTTCTCACCGGTAACAAACCCCAAGTGGGATACTTTCGTGTCTTTGGTTCAAAATGCTATATCCTTGATAAGCATCGTCGGTCTAAATTTGCTCCTAAATCTCATGAAGGCTTTCTTCTTGGTTATGGATCAAACTCCCACACCTACCGTGTCTACAATAATTTCACCCGAAAGGTTGAAGAGACGGTAGATGTGAAGTTTGATGAATCTAATGGCTCGCAAGTAGAGCAAATGCCTATTGATGTAGGAGACAAGGACCCATCGGAAGCAATCCAAGATTTATCTATTGGAAAGATCCGTCCCATGGAAGTGAAGGAGAGTACCTCATCTACATATGTGGAGCCACCTACCTCACAGAGAGATGAACCTCAAGGCAACATGGAGGCCTCCACAAGTGGAACTCATCAAGATGAGGAGATGCAACAAGAAGATCCACCACAACCTCCTTCTCCACCACCTCAAGACAACACCAACAACAATGAAGAAGAAGAAGAAGAAGAGGAAGATGAAGATGATGAGGAAGCTGAGCCACAACATCAACAAAAGCTATCCCGAGTTCGAGCAAGAGTCAAGAAGAATCATCCCGTGGAACAAATGATGAATGACATCAACTCCGGGAGAATTACTCGCTCTAAAACTCGCTTAGCTAACTTTTGTGAGCATTACTCATTTATCTCTAGTATTGAACCTATGAAGGTAGAAGAAGCACTTAAAGACCCGGATTGGGTGAACGCTATGCACGAAGAACTACACAACTTCGAGAGGAACACGGTGTGGACATTGGTAGAGAAGCCCAACGATGATCAAAACATCATTGGAACCAAATGGGTGTTTCGGAACAAGCAGGATGAAGATGGACAAGTCATCCGCAACAAGGCTCGTCTCGTAGCTCAAGGTTACACACAAGTCGAAGGTATGGACTATGGTGAGACCTATGCCCCCGTTGCTAGACTTGAATCCATTCGCATTCTTCTTGCTTATGCCAATCACCATGATATTACTCTCTATCAAATGGACATCAAAAGTGCTTTCCTAAATGGTGAAATTGAGGAGGAAGTATTTGTGAAACAACCTCCCGGTTTTGTGAACCCAAAAAGCCTAATCATGTTTATAAGTTGCATAAAGCTCTTTATGGTCTTAAACAAGCTCCTAGAGCTTGGTACAAATGCTTAACTAGCTTTCTTCTTGAAAAAGGCTTTGAAATTGGAAAGATAGACTCAACGCTGTTCACGAAAAGGGTTAATGGTGAACTATTTGTGTGCCAAATATATGTTGATGATATTATCTTTGGTTCAACTAACCCCCATTTTAGCAAGAAGTTTGGACAGCTCATGTCGGAGAAGTATGAAATGTCCATGATGTGTGAACTCAAATTCTTCCTTGGGTTGCAAATCAAGCAATCTAAGGAGGGTACTTTTGTCTCACAAACAAAGTACACCAAGGATCTCTTCAAGAAGTTCAACATGCAAGAAAGCAAAGGTATGAGTACCCCCATGCCTACTAGTGGACATAATGACTTGACAAAGGATGGAGAACCCGTTGATCAAAGGGTTTACCGTTCTATGATTGGTTCTCTACTATATCTTTGTGCTTCTCGTCCTGACATAATGTTGAGTGTATGTATGTGTGCGCGATATCAAGCAGCCCCTAAAGAATGTCATCTTAAAGCTGTTAAGAGGATAGTGAGATACTTGATACACACACCAAACTTTGTCATTTGGTATCCTAAGAGAGCTTCTTTCGATCTTGTTGGCTATTCCGACTCGGACTATGCCGGTGACAAGGTTGATAGAAAGTCAACTTCGGGTACATGTCAATTCCTTGGTCGATCCCTTGTATCTTGGTCCTCCAAGAAACAAAATTCGGTATCATTATCCACTGCTGAAGCAGAATACATTGCTGCTGGTTCGTGTTGTGCTCAATTGCTATGGATGACACAAACGCTTAAAGATTATGGGATACATGTGAGACGTGTTCCCTTGCTTTGTGACAATGAGAGTGCAATCAAGATTGGACACAATCCTGTGCAACACTCTCGAACAAAGCATATTGAAGTTCGTCACCATTTTATTCGTGATCATATTGCCAAGGGTGACATTAATCTTAAGCATGTTCGTACTGACAAACAGCTTGCTGATATCTTTACAAAACCTCTTGATGAGAAAGTGTTTTGTCGCTTAAGGAGTGAGTTGAACATCATTGATGCTTCAAACTTGGAGTAATAACTCCTTTGATGCATGCAAGGCATGAGCCTCTTGACTAATCCTTGATATTTCTCTTATGATGATGATCATATGTCTTGGACACATTTGCCTCCTTGTATTGCATCTAACTCCTTGCAGGTACTTGGATGATCTACATTCCACAAGATTACCACACACTCAAATCATGAGTAATCTTGCCATTTGACCAAGTATCTAGCCCTTTGGGATGTTGAGTTCAAGGAACAAAATTCCACATATCCTTTTTGACACCTTATACATCTAGTATTTCACTCTTGTCATCTTGGATATCCTCGAGTATTTCCTTGCTTGCCTAACCCATGTAGGAAGATGAACTACACAAGTAGAAAAGGCGCTCCAACTTCACATTCAATGAGCACCTACATCGAGCTTACCTACATGAGCAAAGCAACAACAAGCCCAAGGTATGTTCTTCACATCTTTGAGGAGCTTTGCTCAAAGTCATGAGTACAAGCAGCTTCATAAGATGTGATCACATCAAATGCTTAATCGAAAAATGGCAACCCCATTTTGAGCTTAAACGATGAGTATGACCTATGATCAAATGTCCTCATTTGACTCCTAAGTCAATATACTCAAACATAGGTGACTTTGTCGCCGACCTTTATCTAGATGAAGTACATATGCTTTTGGAGTTTTTTCTGTTTTCTCTTATGTTCTCTCATTGAGTTTT
>LR738710.1:334692620-334745258 GCA_902687465.1 Secale cereale
AAAAAAACTTCATCTAGAATTCCTTTTATCTCTTTTCTTATGTTTCTTTGTGAATATCCTTCTGGAAATCTTTTTTCTGGCTCTGATCAATTCCTTGAAAATCTTTTACAAATTCCTTGCAAATCCTTTGGAACATCCCTCGCAGAGTGAGCTGGATTCTTTCTGTGTTTCCTTGGAATTCTTCCAGGACATCTACTTCTGCAGCTCCACTCAAATTTTTAATCTTAAAGAGGGAGAAGACTCAAATTTGCCCTGTTGTGATTCTTAAGGATCCCATTTCTTTCTTTCTTTCTTTCTCTCTTTCCATTTTCCTGTCCTACCTAGTTTGCTGTCCTTTTCGGCACTTGATGTCAAAGGGGGAGAGAACTTAGGGGGAGTAGGGGGAATAGGGGGAGTAGAGAAGACTTAAGGGAAGAAGAAAAGCAATCTTATCTTAAGGGGGAGAGAATCACATCAAAGCTTTGTCGTGTTTTACATTGGACATTACAATTGGCATCTTTCTTTTGATTTTGCTTTTTTTCCTTCACACCTCTTGTTTACAATTGGTATCTTATGGAATCTTTTAGTTTACGGGGAGAAGACTTAGAGGAATCTTGACAATTGATATCCTATGAAAAGCAAAATCTCTCAGAATTCATTGAAAATCTTTTAGCTGCGGAGACATGTTTGCTGATTCAAGCTTGTGCTCAATATGAGACACTCTTTATACATGTCCTCCCTGGCTTGGTATTCTTGATGTTCTTGCAGTTGGTTGAAGGAATACTCTTGTGTTATCTAACCTTGTTTTCTCAAGTTTATCCCTTCAGGTACAATGTCAAGGAACCTCAAGGTAAGTATATGCATCTTGCAGAATGTGCATGATGGTGACTTGCTTGTAAATACTTGTTTGCAAGAAATCACCATGCACATATGCATTATCACTCACTTCTTTTTCTTCTGCTCTGATGCATATAGCCAAGCTGCATGTAGCACATCTTGCTTATCTCTCTTGTGTGCTTGTGGTAGTCCAAAACCATAATCTATGAAAATCTTGCACACTTGTAGGGGGAGCATGTGTACTACATGCTTGTCAAAGCTTTCATGATAATTCTGTCTTTCTTTCAACAAGCTTTGATGTCTTGTTTAGTATAATTTCAGTGTGTTGCCATCAATTACCAAAAAGGGGGAGATTGAAAGCACATTTGCTCCCTGGGTGGTTTTGGTAATTAATGACAACATACTTTGTGGTTGGACTAATACTTTTATCAAGTATGTTTCAGGAAACCCAATCACATTGGTATGGCAAGATGACTGAAGAAGTGGACCCCTCAAATGCTAAGGCAAGCATTGGCAAAAGCTCAAGACTCCATTTCTGGTTTAGTGATCAAAGATCACATTGAGTCCATAGGAAAAGCCAATACTATTAAAAGGGGATGAGGTTGTGTTAATGTTCTTGTTGCTCAAGTGCTTGGTGATCTAACTCCCTCAACTACCAGCACTATTCACTACTTAACACACACCCATAAGTAATCTCGGTCAAACCAACTCTGTCTCACCGAGATGAAGTTATCTCTACAAACCCTAACATCTCGGTCACACCGATTCTTTCAAATCAGTCCCACCGAGATGAACCACTTCTGCCATATTCCAAACCCTAGAAAAATCGGTCTTACCGAGTTTGAGATCGGTCACACCGAAACTGAACTGCCAACCTTCTGTAACCATTTCACATCATATCGGAATATCCGAGTTTGCATTATCGGTCTCACCGAAATGGGCAAGGTTCTGCCTTGACTCAAATCGGTCGCACCGATAATTCATTTTCGGTCTAACCGATTCTGGCATGTTCCTGCTCTTTCTCAAATCGGTCCAACCGAGTTTTCTTTCTCGGTCTCACCGAAATCTCCAACGTTCATATCAGATGCACTTTCGGTCCCACCGAGATGGTATTTTCGGTCCCACCGAAAATCCCAACGTTCACTATATTTGAACTTTCGGTCTGACCGAGTTTTAACTTCGGTCTGACCGAGATTGGTCAAATGTGTGTGTAACGGTTGGATTTTGTGTGGAGGCTATATATATACCCCCTCCACCCCCTCTTCATTCGTGAGGAGAGCCATCAGAAAGTACCACCACTTCTACCATACACTTTCTGAGAAGTGAACCACCTACCCTTGTGTTGAGATCAAGCCATTCCATTCCTACCATATGAAACTTGATCTCTAGCCTTCCCAAGTTGCTTTCCACTCAAATCTTTCTTCCACCACAGCCATATCAGTGAGGAGAGTTGAGTGTTGGGGAGTTTATCATTTGAAGCACAAGAGCAAGGAGTTCATCATCATCAACACCGTCTATTACCTTTTGGGGGGTGGTGCCTCCTAGATTGGTTAGGTGTCGCTTGGGAGCCTCCGTCTTGATGATGTGGAGTTGAACCAAGAAGTTTGTAAGGGCAAGGAGATCGCCTACTTCGTGAAGATCTACCCCGAGTAAGGCTAGTCCTCCGTGGGCGTAAGCCGTGATGGAATAGACAAGGTTGCTTCTTCGTGGACCCTTCGTGGGTGGAGCCCTCCGTGGACTCGCGCAGCCGTTACCCTCCGTGGGTTGAAGTCTCCATCAACGTGGATGTACGATAGCACCACCTATCGGAACCACGACAAAAATCTCCGTGTCACCAAACTGCGTTTGATCTTCTCCACCTCTCTTTTACATGTGCAATTTACTTTCCACTCAAATCTTTCTTCCACCACAGCCATATCAGTGAGGAGAGTTGAGTGTTGGGGAGTTTATCACTTGAAGCACAAGAGCAAGGAGTTCATCATCATCAACACCGTCTATTACCTTTTGGGGGGTGGTGCCTCCTAGATTGGTTAGGTGTCGCTTGGGAGCCTCCGTCGTGATGTGGAGTTGAACCAAGAAGTTTGTAAGGGCAAGGAGATTGCCTACTTCGTGAAGATCTACCCCGAGTAAGGCTAGTCCTCCGTGGGCGTAGGCCGTGATGGAATAGACAAGGTTGCTTCTTCGTGGACCCTTCGTGGGTGGAGCCCTCCGTGGACTCGCGCAGCCGTTACCCTCCGTGGGTTGAAGTCTCCATCAACGTGGATGTACGATAGCACCACCTATCGGAACCACGACAAAAATCTCCGTGTCACCAAACTGCGTTTGATCTTCTCCACTTCCATTTACTATATATGCAATTTACTTTCCGCTGCCCATACTCTAGAATTGCATGTGTAGTATGTTACTTGACTTGATCTTAATTGCAAAACTGCCTAAAACTTTGCTCAACCAAAAGGCAGATTTTTATCTTGTCAAGTAGTCTAATCACCCCCCCTCTAGACCTACTTCTTCGATCCTACACACTCTTGTAGGAAATGAGGGCACAGTGCCATCAGATTAATAAGTATTCCAAATTAGTTAAACCCACGAAATATCATGTTTATTGAAAAACTTGAAAAGGAATTTGATTAGAAGTGCTCTGTTTTGTGTTCTCAGGTCAAGAACTCCCAATCCTCCTGCTTTTTTCGGGAGGCAAACATTATCCCATTTCACCAGGCAATTTCCTTGCTTATTAATCTTGTTACCATACCAAAGAATGCTTCTGCCAGATTTTTCAAAGTGATGCAGAATAGTGAATGTCACTCTGATGCACCACATTGCATAAATTGGTAGTGCAGAAACCACGGCTTTGCAATGAGTTAATCTACCCGAATATGTCATCAGATTTGCAATACCAGATAATCTTTTGTCCAGTCTTGATACCATTGGCATAAGGTCATCAACTTTAGGTCTGGTGGATCCCATAGGGAGACCCAGATATGTGAAAGGCATACCTTCTTTTTTGCAACCAAGGATGTTGGCTAAATCAAGAGCTCTGCTTTTAGAAATATTGATGGGTACTAGGGAGGATTTACTATAATTTACCTTTAATCCTATAAAATTCAGTAAATATTGAAAGTATGTCCATGATCTTTCTCAATTGGGCAGTTTCTGCAGGCATGACGATCAGAGTATCATCAGCATATTGAATAATGGGGTATCTTCTAGTGTTGTTACTTTGTACTAGCAGAGATAATTCTCCTTGAGACCATGCTTCATTTACTAGCTTTTGTAATAATTCAGCTACCATGACTTATAAAAGTGGTGAGAAAGGAACACCTTGACTCACTCCTCTTTTGCATTTGATCTTCTTCCTAGGTACTCCATTCATTATGATAGATGCATATGAAGTAGATAGAATCATTTTTACCCATGTAATCCATTTGGCTGCAAAACCCAGATGATCCATCATGTAATATATTGCATTGTCGTCTACCTAGTCAAAAGCCTTTTCAAAATCAATTTTGAAGATGACAATGGGCTTTTTGGACTTATGACACATATTAATGTATTCAAAACTCCAAGCTAAGCAGTCCTGGATGTTCCTGGATTTAATGAAAGCATATTGGTTTTTACTAATCGTTTTCACCACTTCTTGTTGAGCTCTGTTGGCAAGGAGCTTGGTAGTTATTTTTATAGGCATGCAGACAAGAGAAATGGGCCTAAAATCGTTGGGGTTTTCAGGGTTTTCCTTTTTGGGAATGAGTGCTATGAAAGCAGAGTTCACAGGTTCCAAGGAAATTTTATCATTGTAGAAATCATCAATAAACTTATATATGTATTCTTTGATAATATGCCAACATTTTTTCATGAAGAGACCATTGAAACCATCAGGCCTAGGAGCTTATCATTAGGCATGTATTTAATGATATCATCAAGTTCCTTAGTGAAGTTACTGTCCATAGTTTCATCAATCTGTGTCATTGCAAGATGATCAATATTGAAGAGTTTGTTTCTATTCCCTGTTATACAAATTCTCTCCTTAAATGATTGCCAAATAATAGCTGCCTTTTGAGCATGATCATATACCTCTATGCTGTCTGTGCTTTTGAGGAAAGTGATGTAATTGTGTCTAAAAACCTGAGTGGCAATAGCATGGAAGAATTTGGTGTTTTCATCACCCATTTTTGCCCATCTTATATTGGCTCTGATCCTCCAGTATTTTCTTTTAGCCTCCAATAGGTTGTTGGTGTGAGTGACAAGGGATTTCCTGAATTCCTCTCAGTTCCAAAAAGTTGTCTCTGGTCTTCAATGCCATCCAGAAGCTTAACATAGAAACAACAATCTTCAATAGTTTTATTAAGTTGTGAGAAATTTTTGCTCCATGATTTCAAACCTTTTCTAACAGCTTTAAATTCAGCTACCAGGTTTTTAGCATGTTCAGCATAGTGCATGCTATTTTGCAGTATTTCTCCACAGTTTCAATAAAACCCTCAAAATCTGCCGAGAATTCTTCAAACATGAAAATATTGCTTCTAGGGATATTGCTGTCAATTTGAACTTTGATGGGTACATGATCTGAAGAGATTTTTGTCAGAGGGAAAGCCGTGGTGTTGGGGTGATCATTAATCCAATAAGAACTGGCGAAAATCCAATCCAATTTCTCTAGGAGGGGGCAATCTTGCATGTTGCTCCAGGTAAATGCTCTGCCCTTGAGTGGGATTTACATCAGGTCTAGATTGATGATAATAGAATTAAATGTCATCATGTTGTTATGATCACCACCCACTTTATTCCTATTTTCAGGTCCTCTAATGAAATGAAAGTCACCAAGGAGCATCCAATATTTAGATGTTGAGATATTTAGACCTGTCAACCATGTAGTAAATTCATGTTTCCCTTCTTGTGAGTTTGGGCCATATACATTTGTGAGGTACCAATTGGTATTATCCATAGTTGATTTAAATTCAATGGTGATATGGAAATAATTCATAGAGATTACTCTACCTAAGAAGTGGCTACTGTTCCAGATAGTAATAATGCCACCAGAAGATCCAACTGATGGGGAGTATGAATACTGGTTGAATCTTTTTGGACAGAAATTCTTTAAGTATGCCATGTCAACGTGCTCACGTTTGGTCTCCTGAAGAGCTATGACGATGTGGGTACTTTTCTCAATTTTCATTCTGATGTCATCCCATCTTTTGTGAGAATTTATTCCTCTAACATTCGAACATAGTATATTCTAGTTTCTATTCATTTAATACTATTGAGGACAATATATTCATACCAGAATTAGCTTGGTATGATGAGGTATTTCTCATTGGCAACATAGGGCTGGTGTTGCAATCGTTATCACTATTGTACCAGAATATGTGTGGAACACTTGAGGGCATAAATATCATAAGATAATCAAAGTAAATCCTGCTGAAATAACTGAAAGCAAAGTACCAAGAGTGCCATAGTAGCTCATTATTACAAACCAGGTCTAGCATAGATGCTCGAAGGCATCTCAAATACAGGTAAAATAAAGCAAGTAGATAATGAAAATGTTCGAATTAGCATAAACCAGGAACTTTCTAGTGCCATTTCTTGGGAGGATATTTATTCATCAGAGCTGTCATATGTTAGAACCTTGGAGATCACATCCTCTTGTGACATGTTGCAAGGTCTAGTGCCAATCGCCTGCAGGGTGTTGATTGGTAGTTCAGGAGGGGGTGGGGCCTGTTTGTGAATAATGATGGCATCAAATTTGGGCCCCAGGTTGACAGAGACTTCAGATTTCTTCTCACTATTGGTTGGATTGCTACTTTCAGGTTTCTCAACTAGATTTTCAGTCGCTGCTTCCTTGGTTTTGAAACCCATAGTGAGCTTAGCAAGCCTGTTGCACCTTCTACATAAAGTTTCATTAACAATGACATTCTTCTTCCTCTTGTTGGTAGTTCTAGCTAATTTAATATTAGCTGCATAGGTTTCTGCTGAGATCTCCATGATACTTGCAGAGCTAGATTGCTGGTTCGTCTAGTGAGTAGGGTTTGAGGTCTAAAACTGTATAATGTAGTTCTGTCTGGCCCCATTGGAGCCCTCAATATCCATGATCTGACAAGATGCATTGACAATGTTAGCTTCACCAATTTTGGGGATGATGTTTTCATTGTATGCAGAAAGGTTTCCAAACAGTTGCTGTAGACCAAAGATGTGTTTAGTTTTGCCTTCAACAGTGATACTGTTTTGAGTTTGGGACTCCAAACTAGCTGCTGGATTATCATTGTAGGTCATGCTGGCATTCTGCGGAGAAAATACAGGGCTTTCTACCATTGGGATAGGGATGAAATCTTCTTCTACTAAAGCAGAAATTTGCACCTCTTTATCAGGTGCAGTAGCAACCTGAACATCAGTACCTGGGCTTACATTAAGATTTAAATCATCGATCACAGCAGCAGGTGCAACTTCAGCAGCATTATGGGGGGCTTCATTAATATCAGCTAGTGCAACAACAGGTAAGTTGTTGGTAATAACATCCTGAAATTGCTCCTGAATTTCTGCCACATTGAAATGGTGGCCCTCTGCAGCATGAACATCCTCATAGGGAGCACCGAGGTTCTCATTGTGGGTGCTAATAACCACTTGTTCCATTGGAATATTGCCAAGTACCTCTTCATGCCAAAAACCACGATGAGAATGTGGCAGAGGGTGAGGATTTCCTCCATCTGGAGGCAGAGGATCTTCATCCCCTCCCTACTGCCCAATGATTTCTCTGGACAGAATATATGTTGGGCATGTCCATGAGTCTCCATAGCTAATATAATCTAGGTTACGCAGCACCACAATGCTCAGAGGTAAGGTATCTGGATTAATAACTCTAACTTTCAAAATGATTCTGGTTTTATCCCTAGGATCTTTGTTCCAAATGACAAATCTACCATAGGGCGCAATAGTATGGCTAATCACATTCACATCCCAGCATTCAAGAGGGTAGTTCATTAACAACAACCAGACATCATGCGTGAAAGTAATGCTACGATAGTTCAGGCCACGATCTTGCCTAGTGATCCTCAGAACAGAGTCCCCAATCTGGCTATTTGCAATGGCAGAGTCTCGGGAACATGCAGTAGTAAATTTGATAATAGTAGATCCCATACGACAGCGCGATGAGTAGTTGATTCTCCATCCCCTGTTCTCCAAGAAGTTTGTGATCATGGCGTTTGCACCATGAAATTCCTCCGGGGCGATGCCAGGGACCAGTGTGGCGATGGGCCACGCATCGCAAACCATGGGGAGTTCTCCTCCAACAACAACGTAGCCTCGTTGCTCACACAGAGGGCCAGGAGCAACAATGGTGGTGCCAGGAGGGAGGTGGCAGTGGGGGTTGCAAGGGTAGCACGCCATTGGTGACAAGCTCGTGATGGTCGGCGGGGGGCGTGGAGCAGAGGGGGTAGCAGAAGGCTTAGAGGGCAAGTAGTTGGCAGTGGCGTTCAATATAAGAGGAGGGGCAGGTGTCTTGGACCGATATATGAGGGTATTGTTTTGTTTATAGAAACAAAATCTAGCAACATGGTTATATCTAAAACAACTTTGCACCTGATTTTATTAGCGTAGTTAACGCGATAATGATCAGGTCTGAGGCATCAGGAATAGAAACGCGCGCTAGCTCCAGGCGATATGTATGTCGATACGGCTTCCGAAGTGGTGGGGTTAGCGCCGGGCCGGTCCATGGAGGGCGGCCCATCTCCTTTCTCTCCAGCCCGTGAAGGATTTAAAAATTGGTTGCGTTCCATGGGCTTTGATCTGTGATGCATGGGGGTGGGTTGGCTGCATGCATGTTCATCGTGTCGGTTACCAAAGTTGGGATCGAATTGGCACCAGTTAACGCAGAGGTGTAATGATGGGACGTAGGATCAGAAGGAAGGACATGTTTCATGGCAAGTGCAGAGGAAATGCGCTTGTAAACTTTGCTAACTTGAACATGAAGAAATTATTTGTTACCTTTCTTGCCAGTAACCTTTGTCCATTCAGCATCTTTCTCATAATACCAAAGTTTTTCTTCATAAAGCCAATTTGGACCGCCATTGCTCCATAAGTGAAAATAGAACTTGAACATTGGGCATTCAAATTTCTTCTTTCTGACTAGATAGAAACCCACATCTTTGGAGCATACTAAGAAACGGAATACCATGCCATGAATATGTAGAACATCCAAAGAATCATAGGCACGTCCCGTGCAAGATGATAGAGCCAGACTGACATTAAGAGGATCTAGAGGAAAAGTATATCGGACAAATGATACCACCATCTTGAGTCCATAGGCAGGTGACACGGGGTTGACCGAACTTAGGAAGAGATCACAAACATGTCCTCTGAAATGAAGTCCGAACGAAAAATCCAGTTGATGGTCAATGGAGTGTAGATCATTGAAGGGATCCATTGGTTTGTTTAGTGGATTTGTTGGATGAGAAGGTGGGATCTAGGATCGGTGCCATGGTTGTTGGAGGAGGGTGGGAGAGAGCGCCATCGTGCAACAAAATCTAAGTACGACCTACACACTACTATTTGACATGTTATCGTGTAGGATGTACCTGGTCCTTTCTTTTGTGATCAAATTCTCGAAAATGTTGATGGAGATAGCCCTCCGCAAGATGGGAGAGTTGTTGTTGGTGATGATGATGATGATGATGATGATTTCCCCCTCCGGGATGGAAGTTCCTTGGGCGGAATCGCTCCGCCGGAAGGCAAAAGTGCTCCTAACCAAGTTCAGCCTTGAGACGACGGCGCTCCGTCTCGAAAGTACTCTCCTTATTTTTCTAGGTCAAAATGACTTATATACCAGAAGGGGGGCACTGGAGGTGGGTCTGGGTGAGCACAACCCACCAGGGTGCTTGGGCTCCCTAGCGCACCCAGGTGGGTTGTGCCCACCTGGTGGGCCCCCTCTGGTACTTATTTACTCAAATAATCCTCAAATATTCCATAAAAATTCTCCATGAAGTTTCAGCTTGTTTGGAGTTGTTTATAATAGGTGGCCTGACGTAGCTTTTTCAGGTCCAGATTTCCAGCTACCGGAATTCTCCCTCTTGGTGCATAACTTGCAAATTATGAGACAAAAGACATTAGAAATACTCCAAAAAGCATTATTATGCATAAAAACATCATAAATAACAATAGGAAAACATGATGCAAAATGGATGTATCAAGTGCCCAGCTTTCACCACTGAGTTGCGGCAAGTCCGTTGGCCATCTTCCCCCACGTTCAAGCTAGAGATACCTGAGAAGTAGGATGGAAGATTGAACCAGGAAAAATTCTTGAGCATCTACACCATCGCTATTCAAGCCGCCGGGGGAATGGATGAAAAGGTATTTCCCAATTACTTTCCTTTGGCGCTCAAGCCCAATGTGAGATCTTGGTTGATGCACCTGCCATAGAACTCTATCTCATCTTCGGCTGACCTATGCCGTGAGTTATTGGCGTCTTCACTAGCGACCATCAAGAACTGGGGTGGGCGAGAGACTTGCATCTTTTACCATAGAAAGAAGAAGAGACACTACGGAAGTACATGCAGTGGTTGAGTCGGGTGCATAGAAACATTCCAGACATCCATCCGGCAGCAGTGATAGCTGCATTCCAGTGCGATGTGCGCAACTGCAGGATGTGTTCCAAGATGAACGTGCGGTAGCCCACGACTGTGAACGAGTTGTACACTATGGTGGACAAGTGTGCCAGCATGGAGGAAGGGAGGTTCCTCCCTGGAGAATAAAATGGCGATGTCATCAACTCAAAGGATGACGATGACGTCACCAGTCATGATCTTCAAGATTGCCATCAGGTTGAGCAGCTTGTCAAGAAGGAGAGACATAAATATGAGAAGCGTGACCAGGAAAAGCATCAGAATGGCACTGCCGGGAACGGTTGTGGTGGTGGAGAAAATCACCACGGAAAGACATCTCATTATGAAGGAAAACCTACCAGGGGCCGTGAGAATAAGGATTGTGATGATGAGAGTAATGGAGGAGATGAGGAGGAAACCAACAAGAAGGAATTCTAGAAAGCCACTGATGCCTGATGCATTGACGGAGGTGCATCTTTGCACTCCTCTCACCGCCAACTTAAATAGTGGGAGCTTGAATTTAATGCTATGGAGCCAGCGACAGATTCTCGGAAGCCGCTCAAGTGGTACCACTCTACCATCGTCTTCGACGAAGAGGAACACCCCGATCACAGTATAGTGGTAGGGTGGTTTCCATTGTTGGTCTCGCCAATGATCCGCAACCTCAAGGTCACAAAGATGTTGGTTGATGGCGACGCCGGGTTGAACCTGATTTTTCCAAAGGTCATCAGTAAACTCCAGATATCAGTTGCACAGTGCAAGGTTACTGGCACATTCCAAGGGATTAACCCCAGGAGGAGTCATCCTAAGGGTAAGATTACTCTGCCGGTAACATTCCGAGGGGAGTTAAACTACCAGACTGAGAAGATCATTTTAAATGTGGTTGATCTCCCCCTGCCGTACAATGGAATCCTTGGTTTACCAGACCTGGCCAAGTTCTTGGCCGCATCCCACTATGCCTACAACACCTTGAATATGCCAGGGCCGATGGGCGTTATCTCCATTCCATGAAATAAGAAAGATGTAGTTATATATGTGGATAAGATGTACCGGGAGGCGGCTGTGGCAGAGGCCGTGGACATCAGAGCTCCCGCCAAGGAAAACAAGAAAAAGTAGAAAGCTAGGATGGACATTAGCAAGGAGTCCGGGAAGCGTAGCTCTCTAGAGTATGTTGTGCCCATTGACGACTCACCGGAGAGTTCCAATAGCAAGAGATCCAAGGTTGTTGCACCTGCTGTGAAGAAGGTCCCGGCAGGGCGGGCTGGCACTAGTGGAACCTTTACCATCAGCGCCACCCTCGACGAAAAATAGGAAAGCGCGCTCGTTGCCTTCCTGCGGGTGAATGTTGATGTGTTTGCATGGCAACCATCTGACATCACCGGTGTTCCCAGGGAGGTAATCAGGCACAACCTCACTTTTTGCCCACACGCCAGCCCGTCAAGGAGAAAGTCCGGAAGCAAGCATTGGAGCGGCAACAATTTATTGCCAAGGCGGTCAAGAAACTTGAGGCAGCTGGTCTGGTCAGAGGAGTATTGCATCCAACATGGTTAGCTAATTATGCAAGGCCAGCGGCAAATGGAGGCTTTGCTTAGATTTCACTGATCCCAACAAAGCATGCCCGAAGGACCCATTCCCCTTGCCGCGCATTGAGCAGATTATGGATTCCATCTCTGGGTTTGACTTACTCTCCTTCCTGGACGCCTACTCTGGACACCACCAGATCTTCATGTCTAAGGAAGATGAGGAGAAGACCGCGTTCATAACCCCATGCGGCATGTACTGTTTTGTATGAATGCCCTTTGGTTTAAAGAGTGCTGGATCCACATTTGCAAGAGCAGTAAAGATTGTATTTGAGCCACAGTTGCACTGAAATGTTGAGGCTTACATGGATTATATTGTGGTCAAAACCAAGTATAGATTAACTCCCATTCAGGACTTGGAAGAGACTTTTGCAAACTTGTGCAAGATCAACCTGAAGTTGAATCTAGAGAAGTGTGTGTTCGGTGTCCCTATCGGCAAGCTACTCGTATTCTTTGTGTCCCATTGGGGGATAGAAGCCAACCCCAACAAGATGAAGTCTATCGAGCAGATTCAGGCACCCAAGATAGTTAAGGATGTGAGGCGCTTGACGGGATGTGTTGTCCCGATGAGCAGGTTCATTTCCAAATCAGCTCAGCGCGCCCTGCTATTCTTCAAAATCTTGAAGAAGGTAGGGCCCGTGGAGTGGACCCCGGAGACAGAAACTGCGTTACATGATTTGAAGATCTACCTTTCATATGCCTGCACCTTGGTTGCACCCAAACCACGAGAGTCGTTGCTGCTATACTTGGCGGCAACCAACCAAGTGGTCAGTGCAGCCCTGGTGGCGAAGCGGGTGGTAGATGACAAGGAAGCCACTACCGTGGCCCCCTATGGAAAGGAAAATGAACCCATCCTGGCAAGGTTAGAGGCAGTTCAAGACAAGGTAGAGCAGGGTAGTGGAGACATCTCTATGGTCATTGCAAGGAAGAATGTGGTGCAGTGACCAGTGTACTTCGTCATCACCTTATTGCAGCGGGCTAGATCGAGCTACTCTGGTGTGCAAAAGTTTATCTTTGGCCTTATCATAACCTCAAGGAAACTGGGCCATTACTTCCTAGCCCATGAGATCATAGTTGTCACATGCTTCCCTTTGCAATGTATACTCCGGTACCCCGAGGCCAGTGGCAGAATTGTGGAATGGGCTTTGGAGTTATCCTGCTTTGGTTTAAAGTTTGAGAGCACATCGACTATTCAGAGTAGTGCACTAGACGAATTAATTAAAAAATAGACACCTACACCTAATGAAGAAGTATTAGAGATAGTGATCTCCGGCAAGGAAGCACCCCAAGAATAGATCATGTACTTCGATGGTGCCTTCTCCCTCCAGGGTGTAGGGGCTGGCGTGCTTCTCTTTTCTCCCACTGGGGAACACCTCAAGTATGTCATCCAAATGCATTTTCCATGGGAGGAGGCCACCAACAAGACGACAGATTACGAGGGGCTCCTTGCCGGGCTCAAAATTGCTATAGAACTGGGAATCAAGAAGCTAATCATTCGTGGAGATTCACAGCTCGTGGTGAGACAAGTAAACAAGGATTATCAAAGGCCATTGATGGAAGCATACGTTAGGGAAGTGAGGAAGTTGGAGGAGTGCTTTGACATGTTACAAAAAGAGCATATACCTCGTGCGGAAAACAGCATAGCTGATCACCTGTGAAAGTGCACTCCATAGAATCTCCCTGTGGAACCAGTGACTTTTGTTCTCCATCTGACTCAACCCTCCGTATCTCCAACAACAATGGCCAGGAAGCGGAGGAAACTGGACACCATCAAGCCACCCCCGACAGAGTTTTCCGAAACCCTCAGTAGGGTGCTTGGCGGGAACAACTCCCCTTCGATCAGTAAGATGCACCCTCCCGCCAAACTTTAAACATATACGGTTGGAGGATGCGCTTTCGGGAATGAGGAGGTGCCGCTGATCCTCGTTGCCGAGCCATAGGCTCCAACTTGGGCACGACACATTGTCAATTTCCTCCAAATAGGAGAACTCCCCAAAAGGCAAGAATAAGCTTAAAGAGTAGCCCGGAGGGCCAGTATGTATCAATTCTTTGATGACATGCTATATAGAAGGAGGCCCAACGGTGTGAAATTGAAGTGCTTTTGCCGGGAAGAGGGAAAGGAACTGTTGGCAGAGATACACAAGGGTATGTGCGGCTTTCCGGCAAGGATTCTATTGGCTCACCGCACTCCAAGATGCAATTGAGCTAGTCACCAGATGTGAAGCCTGCCAGTTCCATTCCAAGAAAATCCATCAGCCTGCCTGAGCTCTTCAAACGATCCCTTTGTCATGGCCATTTTTGGTCTGGGTGCTCGATATCTTATTCTCCTTTCCCCATGCTGCCAGGGGCATTGAATTCTTTTTTGTCACAATTGACAAGTTTACAAAGTGGCCGAAAGTGGAGCCAGTGAGAAACGTGACCGCCCAGTCAGCTATCAAGTTCTTGAAAGGATTGGTATGCCTCTTTGGAGTTCCTGTCCGAATCATCAATGAAAATGGCACCCAATTCACAAGCCGCACCTTCATGGAATACGTTCATGCGCTCGGAAGCAAGGTTTCATTCGCATCAGTGGCTCATCCAAGGAGCTATGGACATGCTGAGAGGGCTGCTACGCTTGCTGGACGCTAGCAGCAAGCCACGCGTCGCTATCACAGACGCAAGGTTAACGGACAGAGTCTTGAGGGAGGCGACCTTTTACTTAGGTGCGTTTAGTATGCCAAGGGTACAAACAAGTTGACGCCAAAGTGGGAAGGCCCTTACCAGGTAGTACGAGTCACCAGACCTGGTGCAGTTCGTCTGGAGATCGGAGATGGCATTCAATTGCAAAACTCATGGAATATTGAGCATCTTCGTAAGTTCTACACGTATGGTGCTGCTGTCGGGCCCTGCCCGGCAGCATCCCTTTTGTACAAGCTTCGCCTCTATTGCATGTAACCCTTTGTACAAAGCCAGGCGCAGACCTTGAGCAACAGAAAAATAAATGAAGCGTTGGGGGCCCCCGAAGAAGATTGCATGCATGCATAAGCATGTCATGAGCATTACATGTTCATGTAGATAAGATCATGCATGGAATTGTTATCATATGCATCCAACTGCAGGATTCTTACCATGGGCTTGGTCCCGAAGATAAGAAACGAAGACAAGCCTACACAGCGATCCCTGACAAGCCGAACTGATAAGTTTTCTTATCCATACGTGTTCTGTAAAATAAAAACTTGTGCGTATGAAAACCTCGTCACCCTTGAAACTTAGGTGCTCCCATCCTTTGGCTCGAGTGCTACTTCGGTCAAGATGGTCGCAGTTGTCTTCGGTACAATAGGGTTGGCGGGGGGCTGGTCCCCTTTATAGTTTTATGCCCTGTAGGCCTAGCCCCATGGCAGAAACGAAGGGTACTGGCAGGATAACCTACCGGGGAAACTTGTTTACTTAAGCGTATAGAGGCATCCCACCTCTGCATGCGTACCATACATGGACGAGTACCCGACAAGGCTCGTCTTTTTCATTAATATGCTGATCAGGAAGTATAGATTTTACATAACACAAACATGGATAAAGAATCTTACATAATTTAGACTAAAGTTTGGAAGTTGTCTACCCGTTTTAACATAAAAAAAGAGAAGTGCTCCGAAATCCCTTTTTCCCCTCTCCTCCTAGGAACTTCCGCGGAAACTGAAGAGGGTAGGCGGGACGTGGAAACAGAAGCCCAGCCTGACCTCGTGTCAGAGCCAGCCGGGCACAACCTGACAAGATCGGGAGTGGCGAGGCTGCGAAGGACGAAGACAGAGGGAGCAGCTAGCCAACGCCCCAATCAACACGAAGACTAGCAAGAAGTCCCAGCATAGGCACCGATAGGAAGAACTATCGGACCTTAGCTGGAAGACTGCTGGAGGGAGGAGAACGCACCAAGAAAGCAACCCCCTCCCAGGCGACCATCCCGAAGAGGCTGGTGATGATGGTGCCGGGGAGGGAAGGGGAGAACGGAAAGATGAGGCAGCGGCCCGCCAGAAGGATACGAAGGCGTTGATGCCATCTTACTCCAACTGGACGCCTTGCCACCCACCTTCTCCGCCTTCCCACATCTTCCTCCTTCCCCATTACTCCGAGGAAACGCGTGAAGAACCGAGCACCCGCTCCATCCTGAAAATGACACACCCTCTAGAGCTGCTCATGGTGACAGACATGGGGAACGCCGGCCCTTCGATCTGTCACCTTCCCCAAAGATGCCACGGGCGGCTGCGGCGTCACCCAGGGCACGTGCGGAGCACCGCCACCCACCATGGCGGGTAGAAGGGTGCCATCATCTTCGGCATCAGCCCCGGCTCCACTAAAAGTAGTGCCGGGGTCGTCCACAGCCCCGAGCACTACACCTCAGGATGGGACTTGAAACCCGAGAGGCCTCATCGTCAGGACGGCAAGCCTCAGTGATTCATGGTGGAGGCTAGCGCCCGCCATCTGGCAGCCACCCCGGGCAACGAAGGTGAGCGTTTCTCCACTCGGGAGATGCTCATCGCCTCCCAATCCCTGGGCGGCCCAACCACTATGTACCCTAGGTTTTTGGACCAGACTCACTTCCCGGGAGTCGACACAAGCATTCAACATCGCCAACTCCATGCCGAAGCCTGGGGGCTGGCCCTAGCCCTCGCCTCTCGACATGAAGAAGGAGAAACAAAGAGTGGAGGAGGAAGGGTGCACGGATGAGCACTCCTGCTCTTTCTCTCCTCCCCTTTCATAAGCAAGATTGGCTGGGGGCTGGCCCCTCGATGGATGACCACCCTCCCGCTACGCCAACCTAAGGAGGCCAGGTTTATGCCATGGCACTTGAGGGAGTCATGTATTTGGGGGTGCTTAGGCATCTGGGTCGTTAATGCTGGGCTGGATTGATGGGCCGTTAAGATGGAAGCAGAAGGCCCTCCCTCGTGTTCGGTTAGGACTTCAATGTATGTAGTAAGGCAAGAAAGATGTCTGAATGTAACGATTCCTTCCTCCCCAAGTCACCTTTGTAACCCTAGGCCCCCTTTAGTGTGTATATAAGCCGAGGGGTTTAGTCCGTAGAGACGACATATATCATAACAATCACATAGGCTAGACTATTAGGGTTTAGCCATTACGATCTCGAGGTAGATCAACTCTTGTAACCATATTCATCAAGATCAATCAAGCAGGAAGTAGGGTATTACCTCGATCGAGAGGACCTGAACCTGGGTAAACATCATGTCCCCTGTCTCTTGTTACTGTCGATCTTAAGACATACAGCTTGGGCCCATTACCTGAGATCTGCCAATGTTGACACCGACAATGGTGCTTTCATTGAGAGCTCCATTGTGCGCTAACGAAAAGTGATCGATGTCTCATCTCATCATCAACGATGAGATCACCCTCGGAAACCACCTGGCTATAGGCCAGATCCTCCAGCTCGGCGGATTCGCCGTATGAGCCCGCGTGGCCTCCAGGCCAGCCGCACCTCTCGCGCCCATCGAGCACCACTCCTACGTTGGCTCCGACCTTCCCGATGATGCGACCTCGACAGATTCCTCGTCTTTAAACGGGCTGCTAGATGGCATCGCCGCCATGGGGCTTTCATCGTCAGATGATCAGATCGGACTTAAATCCGGTCAAGAAGTCAATTCCTCCCCAACCACTCACCTGGTGGCGGCAATCGAGGATCGAGATGAGAATACATCACCTCTTCAAACGGAGACCGACATTATTTAGATATCCGAATAAATCAAGCCGAAGACACCTCTGACAGGTGGAACATCATGCCCTTCGAGCTCTAGGACAGACAATGGACTCGCGGAATTTTCAGACCCTGCCGGGCCCAGACCGTCCAGACCGGAGGTTGTGCAAACCCCGGACACTACGTTGGGTTGGGACTTAAATTTATCCACACCCACCCACCACGATATACGCTCTCCAAGTAAATCCGGATTACGGACATATATGACCTCACGTATATACGGTTGCGGCCCCAGGAAATAATTCATCACTTCTGGGCCAGATTCGTACTTGTTAAAAACAAGATTAAGGATTGTCGCATCGACGATACGGTGCCCATATTTCACCGCAATTGCATGTATGAGGGAGTCTTGAATGCCCTCAACCGCCATCGAATACGGAGCTTTGCAGAACTGTCACACTTGGTACGAAAGTACTATGCCATGGAAAACAATTGGAAAGCCCAGAGTACACCTCTGGAACAGTCCATCTGCGGACTATGCGCCGATAAGGCGAAATGGACATACCTTGATAGGGCGTCCGACAACACACGCAATGGGAAGAAAACTAGACCTTTCACAAGGCACAGATCCATTCCAGATGAACTGCTGGGTCAACCTTGCCAAATACATGCCACCCCGGACGATACCCCTACCCACTGTCTTGGAACATGTTGGGTACTCCGCCAGGTAGCAAAGAGCGCTGAATTAATCCTCACCACGCCAACGCCGGGGGAGAAAGGCCTCGATGTCTTCACCGTCTTCGAGACGTTCTCCTCAGATAATTAGCGCAAGAGAGCAAAACGCGAACTGGCGGAGGTCAATCAAATCAACATTGCAAGCCCATGGAATGACATGGCAATCACCTTTTTTGTCGAAGACCAACAACGAGTCCGGCCGGTCTGAGCCACGGCCGCTCTCATACTGAACCCCATAGTAGATGGCTTCCACGTCACTAAAGTACTCATGGACGGAGGCAGCGGACTCAACCTTATATACAAGGAAAACGCTTGCAAAAATGCAGGTTGACAAATCCCACATTGAACAAAGTAATACAATCCTTCGAGGAATTATCCCCAGCCGGGAAGCCCGGTGTTCGGGAAGCATCAAGTTTGACGTAGTATTCGGTACACCCGAAAACTACAGGTTGGAGGAATTGCTCTTCCACATTGTCCCCTTCAACAGCGGATACCATGCCCTTTTAGGGCGGGACACTTTCTCACGCTTTCAGGCTATACCCCATTACGGGTACATGAAGCTTAAGATGTCGGGGCTCAATGGAATAATCATAGTTGCAAGTGATCCGGATAGAGCACTCTGTGCCAAGAACAAAACTGCATCTTTAGCCCTAGAGGCATTATCTGAAGCCCTTATGGCGGAAGAATTAACCACCTTACGATCTACGGTCGACAGGGACGACGTAGTCCTTGACAAACGATCAAAATCTACCTCTTTTAAGCCGGCAGATGAAATTCTGAAATTTTAAGTGCACCCACCGCACCCTAATAAAACGGCATCTCTTGGGGCACAGCTCGATCCGGCAGTAGATGGTGCTTTACGCGCCTTTCTTCGCGAAAATTGGGATATACTTGCTTGGCATCCTTCAGACACGCCAGGAATCCCACGCAGGCTGGCCGAACACACCTCAACATTATCAAAGGGTTCAGGCGAGTTAAGCAGTCTTTATGACGATTTTCTGAACCCAAAAGACTATATTTAGGGGAAGAGCTAGCCAAGCTATTAGAAGCTGGATTCATAAGGGAAATCAAACACCCAGACTGGCTTGCCAACTTGGTTATGGTGCAAAAGAAGGACAAATCCTGGCACCTTTGTGTCGAATTCACCAACCTAAACAAGGCCTGCCCTAAGGATCCCTTTCCTCTGCCCCGCATTGATCAAATTATCGATGCCACTACATGACATGACTCGTTGTGTTTCCTTGATGCCTACTCCGGATACCATTAAATAAAAATGAAGGAATCCGATCAGGCCGCTACGGCATTCATCACTCCGTACGGCCCCTTTAGATTTAACACTATGCCATTTGGACTAAAAAACGCTGGCGCCACATATCAAAGCATGATCCAAACATTCTTAGAAAAGCAAATTGGCAAAACAGTTGAGGCATATGTTGATGATGTAGTCATCAAGACAAGACCCCTCGAAACCTTGGTGGATGATCTCTGCCTTACATTCGATAATTTACGAACATATGACATATGGCTTAATCCGGAAAAATGCGTCTTCGGTGTTCCGGCCGGAAAGCTCTTAGGGTTCATCGTATCCCATAAAGGAATGAAAGCGAACCCAGCTAAGATCTAGGCCCTATCATAGCTAACGATGCCAACCAATCTCAAACAATGGCAAAATCTAGGAGGTTGCGTCGCGGCCTTGAGATGCTTTATCTCCATATTAGGGAAGAAAGCAGTACCACTTCATAGACTGCTATGGCGCACAGACAACTTCGAATGCACGGATGCGTCCATAGCAGGACTAGAGGAAATAAAAACCTTATTAGCAGGTAAACTAATCCTAGCTGCCACAACGTTGGCGAGCCAATGTTGTTGTATATCTCCGCCACTCATCAGGTAGTAAGTGCGGTGCTCATCGTCGAGTGAGATGAAGAGGGACAAAAATTCCCAGTTCAAAAACCCTTATATTATGTATCCGAGGTTCTCACACCGTGAAAGTCACGATACCCCCATTAACAAAAAATTGCCTATGCGGTATTCATGGCATCTCGGAAGATTCGACACTACTTTCAAGAGTGTTTGATAACAGTGGCATCCGAAGTACCACTTAATGATATTATAAATAATAAAGATACCACTGGACGCATAGCCAAATGGGTCATCGAGCTCTTACTTCAAAATAACAAACAAACCACGCCGGACAATTAAGTCCTAGGTGTTGGCCGACTTCGTCGCGGAATGGACTGAAGCCGAGCTCCCTAAAGAGTACAGATCATACTCCCACTGGACAATGTATTTCGACGGTTCCAAAATGCTCACCGGATTTGGGACCGAGCCTTTCCTAACGTACCTTAATAGGCAAGAGCTCCCTAATGCAAAAATGAGGCCCGCCGCATAATTCGGCCCTCTAAGGCCTATAAGGTTCACGAGGGTGAACTATACAAGAAAAGCACTACTGGTATTCGCCAATGATGCATTTTTGAAGAGGAGGGATGGCAAATTCTCGCCGAAATACACGCTGGCATGGGCAGCCATCATGCCGCGACTTGAGCTCTTGTAAGCAAAGCCTTTCTGAAAGTGCAACTAATCCCCGGGTGGTTTTGGCAATTAATAACAACATATATATCATTGAACTAATAGTTACTTGAGAATCATTTCAGAGAAGTTCAGTGATATGGGTATGGCAAGGACTGAAGAAGTGGACCCCTCAAAATGGTAAGGCAAGCATTGGCAAAAGCTCAAGACTCCATTTTTGCTTTAGTGATCCAAGATCACATTGAGTCCATAGGAAAAGCCAATACTATTAAAAGGGGATGAGGTTATGATGATGATCTAGTTGCTCAAGTGCTTAGTGATACATCTCCTAAACTATCAGCAACTTTCACTGCCATATACACTCATAAGTAATCTCGGTCCCACCGATATTCGAAACTCAGTCACACCGAGATGAACCACCTCAGCCATAAGCCAAACCCTAGTAAACTCGGATTTTCCGATTCTGAAATCGGTTTCACCGAAACATGAGTTACCAAGGTTCTGTAACCTTCTGTCATCAAATCGGTGTCACCGAGATGATGAAGTCGGTCCCACCGAAACTGGTATGCTCTTGTCATTGCACGAATCGGACTAACCGAGATTGTATATTCGGTCCCACCGAAAACCCCAACGTTCACATTATTTGAACTATCGGTCTCACCGAGTTTTCCACTTCGGTCCCACCAAGATTGCTCAAATGTGTGTAACTGTTGGATTTTGTGTGGAGGCTATTTATACCCCTCCACCCCCTCTTCATTCGTGGAGAGAGCCATCAGAAAGAACTACAACTCCTACCTTACATTTCTGAGAAGAGAACTACCTACCCTTGTGTTGAGATCAAGTTGCTCCACTCCCACCATATGAAGCTTGATCTCTAGCCTTCCCAAGTTGCTTTCCACTCAATCCTTTCTTCCACCACAGCCAAATCAGTGAGGAGAGTTGAGTGTTGGGGAGATTATCATTTGAAGCACAAGAGCAAGGAGTTCATCATCATCTACAACATCTATTACCTTTTGGAGGGTGGTGCCTCCTAGATTGGTTAGGTGTCGCTTGGGAGCCTCCGTCGTCAAGATGTGGAGTTGAACCAAGAAGTTTGTAAGGGCAAGGAGATCGCCTACTTCGTGAAGATCTACCCCGAGTAAGGCTAGCCCTCCGTGGTCGTAGGCCATGATGGAATAGACAAGGTTGCTTCTTCGTGGACCCTTCGTGGGTGGAGCCCTCCGTGGACTCTCGCAGCCGTTACCCTCCGTGGGTTGAAGTCTCCATCAACGTGGATGTACGATAGCACCACCTATCGGAACCACGGGAAAAATCACCGCGTCTCCAAAATTGCGTTTGCTCTTCTCCACCTCTCTTTACTACATGTGCAATTTACTTTCCGCTGCCTATACTCTAGAATTGCATGTGTAGGGTGATGCTTTACTTGATCATAATTGTGAATCTGCCAAAAACTGTTCTTTGTCAAAAGGAAGAATTTTTATATTTACAAGTAGTCTAATCACCCCCCCTCTAGACATACTTTCGATCCTACAAGTGGTATCAGAGCTTTGGTCTCCATTGTATTGGTTTCCATTGCATTGGACTCCATAAGCTTGGTTTCACAACCTAGGAGAGTATGGCGTCTAGTGAGGGTAATTTTCGTAGAGGTCCTTACTTTGATGGTACAAATTTTGCTAGTTGGAAGCATAAAATGAAAATGCATATTCTTGGTCATAACCCAGCCGCATGGGGCATTATTTGTGTTGATATGCAAGGTGAATTCTTCGAGGAAGGAAAAGTTCCGGATCGCGAAGCTACACCGGAAGAATTGCGGATGTTGCAAAACAATGCTCAAGCTTGTGACATTCTCTTCAATGCCTTGTGTCCCGAGGAGTTCAACAAAATCAGCCGTCTTGAGAATGCTAAAGAGATTTGGGATACTTTGGTTGAAATGCACGAAGGTACCGAGTCTGTGAAGGAATCAAAGCTAGATATTCTTCAAGGTCAACTTGACAAGTTCAAGATGAAGGATGGTGAAGGAGTCGCTGAAATGTACTCTAGGCTTGCTCTCATCACAAATGAGATTGCCGGCTTAGGAAGCGAAGAAATGACCGACCGATTCATCATCAAGAAGATTCTCAGAGCTTTGGATGGAAAATATGACACCGTGTGCACTTTGATCCAAATGATGCCAAACTACAAGACTCTCAAGCCAACCGAAGTCATTGGAAGAATTGTTGCTCATGAGATGACACTTAAGGATAAGGAAGAGCTTCACAACAAGTCGAGTGGTGTTTACAAAGCTACAAGTGATGCTCCCACAACCTCAAGTGACAAGTTAGTTTCCAATGAAGAGATAAGCCTAATGGTTAAGAACTTCAACAAATTCTACAAGAATAGAGGCAAAGAGAGAAGCTCAAAGTCTAGATCATATGATGAAAAGAGATCTTCTAGTCGTGATCGAAACTGCTACAATTGTGGAAGACCCGGACACTACTCAAATGAGTGTACGGCTCCCCACAAGAGAAGAGAAGAATCTCCAAGAAGAAGAAGTTCAAGAGATGAGTCACCTCGGAAAGAGAGAAGGAGTAGAGATGATCGTTATGAACGAAGACCCTCTCGGAGAAGCAAGGATTCGGAGAGGAAAGACAAGTCATCAAGGAGCTACACAAGAAGAAAACATCAAGCTCATGTAGGTGAATGGGTCTCCGGCTCCGACTCCGACAATCAATCCGATGGAAGCTATCACTCCGACTCCGACTACAGTCAAGATGAAGGTGTTGCCGGTCTTGCTCTCGTATCCTCCAACTCCAACTCCTACGACTTATTTGATTCACCTAATGAGGGAATTGGAAGATGCTTCATGGCTAAAGGCCCCAAGGTATCACACCCTGAATTCATTGACTTCAATAGTGATGAGGATGACTTGCTTAGTGAAGATGAGCTCTTGCATGATAAATCCAGTGAGCCTAGTAACGATGAACATGCTAGTAGTCTTTATTGTCGAGAAGAGTCGAATGACAATGCTATGAAGGAGATTGAGCGTCTAACTAAAGAACTAAACACTCTTAAGTTAGCTCATGAAACAACTCAAGAAGATCATAGAGAGCTCCTAAGATCTCATGAGAAGCTACGCTTCGAGAAGCTCACTCTAGAGCAAGAACATGAGTTTCTAAAAGCAATCAATGACGATCTTCGAAAGAAGAGTTCTTCATATCTTACCAAACGACTTCTCTTGTCTAATTTCTTGCCACCCATTAAGACTAAGCATGACAAGCATAAGAAAAATTCTTCCTCTAGCAGTAACAATAACCATGCTAAATCCAATATAGTTGCTTCTAGTAGTTCTCTTCATTCCACTAACAATGTTTCAAGCCAAGTTACACTTGAGCAAGAGAATAGTTTATTGAAAGGGATCATAGAGAAAGGTGTCTACAAGAGCCTTGCCGGAAGCAAGAACTTTGAGGAAATTGTTCGCAAGCAAGGAAGGCACCGGAAGAATCAAGGAATTGGTTTTGAGCGAAAGTTCAACGCCGAAGGTGTTGAGTGGGAAGAAGGTCAATATCCTACTCCACAGTTTGTTTCTCAAAAGGAGAAGTATGATCCTACTTCTTCCAATGTGGAGCAAGCTCAAGATGACCTTCCACCACAAGACCACAAGCTAAAAGCCTAGGACAAGCTTCAAGAGGAGATTGATGCATTCGTTGAAGCACCTCAAGCCATGGTCAAGTGGGTTCCCAAGGAAACGTCAAGTTCTACTTCGTCAAGCTCAACTACAACCCCAAGGATTCCCATCAAGATGATGTGGATCCGAAAGAAGAAGAACTAGAAAGTTCTTGAGGGTGACTCCGCCAACATACTTCACTCACATTCATTTTGGCAAAGAACTTGTGCAATCAACTTCCATATCGTGCACTAGTTCATGGAGTCACAAACCCTCTTGTTGGTAAGTCAAGGGACAAGGTAATCATTGCTTTCATGGACATCATCTATTGTGAACTTCAATCTATGTCCATGGATATCCTTGTTTGTTCCTTGTGGGACTAACTCATGTAGGTATTGAAAGTGCCCGAATCCAAAGGATAGCTCCCAACTCTTGATGATCTCCATCAACATTGAGCATCCACATCTTCAACATCTACATGAAGTCTTCTATGACAACCCAAGGTTAGTTTGACCCTTTAAAAGGGGTTCTCACATCTAGGGGGAGCTTTGCTCTAAAAAATTGAGCTAAAGCATCTTCAAATGATGTGAACACATCAATGCTTTATGTAAAAGTGGTAACCCCACTTGTGCTTAAACGATGAGTATGACCTATGATCAAATGTTCTCATTTGGCTCCTAAGTCAAAATACTCATATAAAGATGGCCTAGTCATCGACAAATTGTGTGTTAGTTGCTAGAGTTTTGGTTGTGCATGTTTGACACATATTTCATTTGCTATCTTATTGTGTGAGCATGTTGGATGCATGATTTTATCCATTCGAGGACATCCATTTGTTGTTTTGGTCGTTTTAATTTTTCTGACCAAATGGATGGACAAGAATGCCTAAGTACCTCCCCTAGCTATCTATGCTTTCTTGTCTCAAATTCTATTCATGCTTACATCACAAACTTTGAACAAGTCATTTTCGGACCCTCCGGGTGAGGAGCACTCGGAGCCACCGATCCGTCTAGGGCTAATCTCCAAAACCTTCTAATTGATTTCGGTCAGACCAACTCACTCAAACTCGGTCGAACCAAAAGCATTTAGACTGATCTAGGTTTTCATCTCGGTGAAACAGAGTTGTGATTTTCGGCGTGACCGAAGTGCATAACTGCCTAGCAGTTATCCATCTCGGTGCCACCGAGTTTTACAACTCGGTCCCACCGACAGCAAAGGGGTATACATTCCAAGGGCCGCACGCGTTGATTCCTCCTTCAAACGTTTCGCCCCCACATCCCTTGCTGTCGTCGCCTTGGTCTCCGGATCGTCGCCTGTGCGCCCACGCCGCAGGTCTCCGTCGCCGTCAACGGCCATCTCCTTCGCGCCGTTGCCGCCGTAGAAAAACTCCACCAAGTTAGGGTGAGTTTTGATCCCACTCGTGCTCCCATCTCCGATTCAATGCACGTTTGGATTGCCTAATATCTTGCCACGATTGAAATCCTCCTGTACACCAGATTGGTTCGTTTGAACTAGATTCGAGTAAAAAATTTTAGGGTTAGGTTTCCACGGAACACATCTCGGTGAGACCGATTTTATAATTTCGGTGTGACCGATTTGGCCTATGGCCATTGCACTGCACCCTTCGGTCCAACCGAGTTGTGCAAAATCGGTGTGACCGAAATGAAGTTTTTGTGAAACCCTAGTGTTTTCGGCAGGACCGAAACCCACTTCGGTCAAACCGAAAGTGGTGTGCCAAGCTCCTGTTTAACACTTCGGATTCACCGAAACTTAAACTCGGTCTGACCGAAATGTCTTCTGTGAAAACTTAATACTAGAATTTGAACTCAATTTTTTTTTGGCAAAAACTTCTGCAGTTTGTGATGACTCTTCTTCTCTGCCTATATCTTATCTATTCACAGGTTGTCAGCCATGTCAGATACCAGTGACTGTCAGAACAGGTCAGAGACACCCATTGCAGACATTCCAGAGGCAGACACTAGTCCTGATCCTAGCAGCTCATCTGATGATGGTGAGAGGAGTACACCAAGTGGCATGCCTCCTGCAGCCAGCAGAGCTAGAAAGGAGAAGAATTCAGATGATGAGGATTCAGACTTTGTTATTGAGGAAGAGGTGACCTCAAAGCCTAAAAGGAAGGTTGTTGCCAAAGAGCAACAAGGTCAACAATCTAAGAAGGGCACCAGCAAAGTCAAGCAGTCAAGTGTTGCTAAGAAGCTGAATTTGGGAGAGGCAGCTGCAAGCAAAGTGAAGAAAACCACCAAGAGAAAGAGGGTAGTGCATGTGTCAGAAGCTAGAGCAGAAATGTATATTGATTCTCATGCAGAGGCAGCAGTAGAGGATGAGGATGAGGAAGCACCCCAGCCTCCTCCTCAGAAGCAGAAGCTCATGGGTGATGCCATTAAGGCTGGAGCCACATCTAATCCCAAGAAATCTGCTCCAGCTAAGGCAGCTCCAGCAAAGCTTGCTGCCAAGCCCAAGAGGACCATCAGAAACATTCCAGCGTCTGAAAAGAACAAGGATGATGTGCCACCAGCTGAGTCTGACGATGAAGGACAAGTTTTGCTGAAACTTCGTCCAAAACTGCCACTCCATAATGATGCTCATCCTCAAGCCGAGGATATGAAGGCAAGGAAAGATAGAGGTCTCAGGCTATGGAGACAAACTGACCCATATGCCGTGAGGAGAAGAACTGCTGTAGATCCCAGATTTCACACACCAGAGAGCAGCAGGACTTCTATGAGACCGTGCTGATGGACAAGAAGCCCATAGTCGCAGACACCAGATATGTTGACTGGGAGTACATTGATAGCGAAGAGCACAGAGATTTCTTTCCACATGTGCATGAAAGTTTCACTGCATGTGGAGTTGCAGATTTTGTAGGTCAGAAATTGACCAGTTGGAACGAAGAGATGATAATGCAATTTTATGCCACAGCTCACTTCTACCCTGATGGAAAGATTACGTGGATGACTGAAGGTCAAAGATTTTCTTCTTCTGTTGAAGAATGGGCAGAAATTCTGAATGCTCCAGTGCAACGAGAAGATGATATTGATGTATATGGGATTCCAAAGAAGAATCATGAATCCATGAAAAACATGTACAAAGAGGTTCCAGCAGCGGATTTGGAAATCTGGAAGCTCGGCTCAGTCTACCATCTCCAGGCAGGCTTACCTACCACTAATACCATTTTGAGGCATACCTTGATGCCCAAGTCTGGAGATCATCGCATGATCAGAGGATACTCTATCAACATGCTGCATATACTTGATGAGAAAGCACCTTTCAAGGTGATGGACTTGATGGTAGAAACCATTAAGAGGACTGCAGCTGACCAGAAAAGGTCATGTGGATTTGCCCCGCAGATTCAGATGCTTATCATTGCCAAGTTTGGCACGGGCAAATTCTTGTTGGATAGAAAACATTTACCGCTGCAGCCAGAGCATGAAGACAATGTTGTTGTGATGGATGAGGAGGATCCGACATCTGTTGAAGGTCAAGCCAAGATCGAAGCTGCTAAGAAAGCCAAAGCTGACAAAGCAGCAGCAGCAGCAGCTAAACCAAAGAGTTTCGGAGAGCAAATTCTTGAAGCTACTCAAAGGATTGAACAACGCCTGGCCAGCATTGAACAGTCTCAGGAGAGCTTAGAGAGGATTGTTGACGAGAAGATCCATGCTCTGGACGTGAAGCTGACTGAAATACAAGTGACCGTCAACAAGCTCGAGGCAGACATTGAGGAAGCAAAGCAGGACAAGGCAGAGCTTACGCGTGAGTTGCAGGATGACTTAGTCCAGGATTCTCATCGACAGACTGCTCCGGTTCCCAAAGGATCCCGATCAGCTGCTATTCCAGTGACTGACACCAGGACTACAGCTTCAGCACCTCCCACAGTTCTAGCAGTTTCTCTAGCTCCAGCTCCAGTGTCCTCTCCTCCAACACAGACATCAGCTGAAGTCTTCGCCGATGCTGTCATATCCACTCCGACATCAACCCAGACGGGAGCCGCCAGCAAAGTCCACAGTGACGTTTAGCTCTATGCTTTTTCTAACTTTTTGGTAACTTGTTGCCAAAGGGGGAGAAATTGTATAGATCATAGGGCTTCGAGAGAGAGAGTGCTGTTGTCTTTGCGCTTTTGCTCTTTCGTTCTTTTGCGGTTTCTTTGAGATACTTTTGGTTTTCGAGACATTCAGTGTGCTTGATACTCCGTTTGATGCTACCTTAATGAGTGCTTGGTCGTACTATGCTTTAATGTGTGCTTAATGCTTATCATATGCCATTCCTATCTCGTATGACTATTTACTCATGTCTTGGTGATTGGGTGCATGCTGTTCTTTCTTATCATTTTGTGCGCTCCACCAAGATGTATGTGACATGGAAGAGTGACCCATGATCCTAATCGATTGTGCATTTGCATTCAAACGCAAATCTTAAATAATGCACAAATTTAGGGGGAGCTCTTGCTTATCACATACTTCTCAAAGCGACGATATTATTCATTGATTATATCCTTTGTCGAAGCTTTGATCTATATGTTGTCATCAATTACCAAAAAGGGGGAGATTGAAAGTGCAACTAATCCCCGGGTGGTTTTGGCAATTAAGAACAACATATATATCATTGAACTAATAGTTACTTGAGAATCATTTCAGAGAAGTTCAGTGATATGGGTATGGCAAGGACTGAAGAAGTGGACCCCTCAAAATGCTAAGGAAAGCATTGGCAAAAGCTCAAGACTCCATTTTTGGTTTAGTGATCCAAGATCACATTGAGTCCATAGGAAAAGCCAATACTATTAAAAGGGGATGAGGTTATGATGATGATCTGGTTGCTCAAGTGCTTAGTGATACATCTCCTAAACTATCAGCAACTTTCACTACCATATACACTCATATGTAATCTCGGTCCCACCGATATTCCAAACTCAGTCACACCGAGATGAACCACCTCAGCCATAAGCCAAACCCTAGTAAACTCGGATTTTCCGATTCTGAAATCGGTTTCACCGAAATATGAGTTACCAAGGTTCTATAACCTTCTGTCATCAAATCGGTGTCACCGAGATGATGAAGTCGGTCCCACCGAAACTGTTATGCTCTTGTCATTGCACGAATCGGACTAACCGAGATTGTATATTCGGTCCCACCGAAAACCCCAATGTTCACATTATTTGAACTATCGGTCTCATCGAGTTGTCCACTTCGGTCCCACCGAGATTGCTCAAATGTGTGTAACGGTTGGATTTTGTGTGGAGGCTATTTATACCCCTCCACCCCCTCTTCATTCGTGGAGAGAGCCATCAGAAAGAACTACCACTCCTACCTTACATTTCTGAGAAGAGAACTACCTACCCTTGTGTTGAGATCAAGTTGCTCCACTCCCACCATATGAAGCTTGATCTCTAGCCTTCCCAAGTTGCTTTCCACTCAATCCTTTCTTCCACCACAGCAAAATCAGTGAGGAGAGTTGAGTGTTGGGGAGATTATCATTTGAAGCACAAGAGCAAGGAGTTCATCATCATCTACAACATCTATTACCTTTTGGAGGGTGGTGCCTCCTAGATTGGTTAGGTGTCGCTTGGGAGCCTCCGTCGTCAAGATGTGGAGTTGAACCAAGAAGTTTGTAAGGGCAAGGAGATCGCCTACTTCGTGAAGATCTACCCCGAGTAAGGCTAGCCCTCCGTGGGCGTAGGCCATGATGGAATAGACAAGGTTGCTTCTTCGTGGACCCTTCGTGGGTGGAGCCCTCCGTGGACTCTCGCAGCCGTTACCCTCCGTGGGTTGAAGTCTCCATCAACGTGGATGTACGATAGCACCACCTATCGGAACCACGGGAAAAATCACCGCGTCTCCAAAATTGCGTTTGCTCTTCTCCACCTCTCTTTACTACATGTGCAATTTACTTTCCGCTGCCTATACTCTAGAATTGCATGTGTAGGGTGATGCTTGACTTGATCATAATTGTGAATCTGCCAAAAATTGTTCTTTGTCAAAAGGCAGAATTTTTATATTTACAAGTAGTCTAATCACCCCCCCTCTAGACATACTTTCGATCCTACACATTCGAACTGGTTTCTTCTGGCCAACTGCGCGCGCAGACGCACAGACCTTAGTCCAACATTTGTGTTGGATGCCAGCTTTTCGCAAACCAAAGCCATATGCCTCACACAGCCATCAGAACCATCCCCATTACCTGGCCCTTTGTGATCTCGGGGCTGGATATGGTTGGACCTCTTAAAGGGGGAAGCCATAAGAAGAAGTATCTACTGGTCATGGTGGATAAATTCACTATATGGATAGAAGCCAAGCCAGTCCGAACAGCTGAAGCATGGCCAGTGATAGATTCTATTTCGAGCGTAGTACACCGTTATGGTGTCCCGCATAGTATTATCATAGATAACGGCTCCAACTTCACAGCTGACGAGGTGAAAAATTGTTGCGCTAAATTAGGCATTAAACTTGATTACGCCTCTGTGTACCACCCTCAGACAAACGGTCAGGTAGAAAGATCCAATGGCTTGATAATGAGTGCTATTAAACCCTGATTGGTGCGCTCCCTTCAGGAGTCAGATAAACACTGGGTGGAGGAGCTTGACTCCGTACTCTGGGGGGTGCAAACTACACCTAACCGGACAACCACATAGACACCTTTTTCATGGTGTACGGCGCAGAGGCTGGCTTGCCCTACGATATTATTCATGACTCACCTCGAGTGCGCATGTACGAAGAGAGAGAAGCGGAGCTTGACCGGTAGGATGACCTAGACGACCTCGAAGAGGAACGCGATATCGCGCAGGCTCGTTCCGCATTTTATCAACAACAGGCCAGGCGATACCAAAGCAGAGAAGAGCAGGCAAAGAAATACAATGTTGGTGAACTCGTATTACGCCTCCCGGAGAAGACAAAAGACAAGCTCACACCAAGATGGGAGGGCCCCTTCATTATTGACGAAGTACACACCGGTGGAGCCTATCACCTTCGAAATGCATCATACAATCGACTTGAGCCAAACCCATGGAATGCCGCCAGGCTCCGACGATTCTACGGATAGTTCGGTAGCACATATTTTCTTTTTGAGTCTAGGTGTTATTCCTTGTTTCTACAGTTATCCTCTTCCCTTTTATATTTTTTATCGATAATTTTTCGGCTCAAGTGAATTATACCAAAGTAGAACATCCCTAAATGTATACACCTCAAAGATACTTGGGGTTTCTATAACGAATCCCATTATCCAAAAAAGCATAATGCTCAAAATTATTATGTCGTCTATTTCATACAGTCTCCTTCTCATTATATGCACCTTTATGACTTAAGTTTTTGCTAAGCTGGGTTGCCTGGCTCCTGCGTTTATACCCTATGTTCCCGATTGTTCGGCTAGGGTGCAAAGGGAGCACATCTACAATTGTTACAACCGGGTAAACTGCACCTGTACCTCAGGCGGATGAAGCCGAAAGCTAGCATTCTTAAGGGAATAATCGGTCGGCGGATACATGACATATTGCTTTTAAAAGCGCATACATTTTTTTAAAATTAATAGGATATGACATCCTACCATCCTCTTCACAGGATCTAAATCCTAGGCACGCATATATATACATGCCGACCTAGGGAAAGGAACCCTTAACGGAACTATTCTCTCTTACGTTAAACAGTAATATAACATAACACCCCAAACATAGTTTGTCTGTTCAAGCAATTATGACCGGATTGCCTGGTCACCGAACATACCATGGGTTTATCACAGGTATAGTATTCGGAGACACTCCAGCCCTCGGGTTTTTAGAGGTTAAAGCAGAAGGTCGGCCATGACAAACTTTTAATTCATTTCGGCACGAGATAAGTTTGATGATAAAGTACATTATTCAATAAAATCAGATGCTCATTCTTCATCTATACCGTCTATATGCCTGTCTAACTTACAGTCTTGTTGGGAATACTTGGCGGCTATCTGTACTTGATCGTACACCAAGCTTACAGTGATTTCTAGCCCGTCGGGCCCTCGAGGTCCAACCCGAGCCATATTGTTCGGGTCCAACCCGATATAGTGTGCCTTCACCATATTCCATGCTTCCCGAGCACCTTCTCGGCACGTTGATGCTTTCCATAATTCAAAGTGGCGTTGGGCCCCTTTGAACAAACTCTCCATCTCCCCCATAATTTATAGAGGAGAATAGTCCGCCATAAAGTCTTTGCCATGTTCTTCATGGCCTTGTGAGATGGCTCATGCACATTGGAAAGCTCTTGCAGTAGATCACCTTGAAATCCGGACACCTCGCCTGCGGGCCGCCCAGTCAACAAATCTGTAGGGACAGTTTTCATAAAGAAAACTTCGAATCAAGGGATTATAATGAAAGCTAGGTTTACTGTCATACTAAATATGCCGCCCTTAAGTTTTTTGTTCTCTTTTAAAGCCTCTGAGAGTTGGGCTCGTACGTCCTTTAAGTCCTCAGCTAGCTTGACATTGCTATCCTGTACCATTTTTTTATCATATATGCTGCGTGTCAATAAACGTTCACCAGCAGCAGTTTGCCCTTTGGCCTGCTCCTTCGCTGCTTGAGCAGCTGATTGCTTTTCCCCCATTTGGTAAACTGGCCCTGCTGCTACAAATTAAACCAATGTATACTTAAAGATCATTGATCGGTACGGGACCATACTGTTTGGATACTATTTTTCTTACCATCAGAGCCATTCTTGGACTTCTTTGAATTCTCCAACTCAGTGGTAACAACAGTAAGTTTGGTTTGACAATCTTCCAATTCCTTGGATATAGCGTTATTCTTTTCCTTGAGTACTTACGAACACAATGATCCTTAAATCAGTCGGGCAAACTATTTTAGGTCTCGGGGGCTACTGGAATATGAACATTGAATTAACACTCACCGGCATGTCCTTGGAAAGCTGGTTAGTGGCTCGGGCCAGTTCATCTCGAGCGGCTTGGATATACGCATCCGCAGAACTGAAGGTGTTAAACGCCTCCTTAGTGCGAGTTGGGTCACGCATGGCCTATTTGCGCCGTTGATGATTCATCGCACTCTCCACTTTGGAGTTAGTAACTGATACTTCATCCGAATCCTCTTGAAGAGGACAATCCAGCGTTACTCCCACATTGGCCCTAGTCCTTATGGATGGGCCGGGGGCTGGATTGGTTGGAGCATGACCAGTAGGATCACTGGATATAGTCTGGCGTATACTCTTCCTAAAAAGAAAAAATAAAGTGAAAAATCATGATCCGTCTCCTCCACTAGGCATATGCTTAAGAATCATACCTCTTCGACATTGGAGGAGGTTCGATGGTGTCTCCGGTCCCCTTTCGCTTCAGATACCCGCCCTGCATAGGCATCATCCTCTAGGAAGACACCCTTGACGCAGTTCGGTGCGATGAGCACCGCCCCTTTTGAGCATAAGATAGTGCGGTGGGTGATGTGCCCGAGGAATACTCTCTTTGAAGAAGAGTCTCCTGGGCTTTTACCTGAGAGGAAGGAACAAGGCCAGGATAGTCGGCTATAATAGCCACTTCGGTACCCTCATGGCTAGTTTGGTAAAAGACTCCATCTTTAAGATCTATGCCAATATACTGATCCTCTTCGAATCCGGGATCCAGGTCCTGAATATGATCCTCTGGCTGTGGGATAGGACTGCTAATCTTTCCGACCACTCGTGTTGAAAGCAGCCGAACTCAGTCCGGTTAATTAGATAAAAAACAGAATAAAGCTGGCGATTAGGAAAAACCTTACCCAATCAATAGGGTTGTACATAGAGAAACCCTCTCGGCATTCCAAGCGAAGAAAGTCCTCCTTCGACCCTTTGTAGAGATCGGTCAGGATAGAAGCTAGAGTGGCAAGGTTGTCTTGGCCCTGGCGTAGGCAGCGTGAGGCATCATCCTAGCCATTATAGTGCCGCATAGGAAATCCTATGGCCTGGAGCTGCTGCACACATCACGTTATCAAAATCGCCATCACATCTATTATCGTCAGCTTGTGGTGGGCTACTATTCTGATCTTGCTGGCAAGTCTTTTTACCTCCACACTTTTTCTTCCTTGAGACTACAGGGACGCCAGTTGAGACGCTTCCTTAGAGGAGCACTGGAGTATTCGGGAAGCCCTTGGCGGATTGGATCCGACAGGACAATGTCTTCGATATAAAACCATCATGAGGGCCACTCTTCGGATGCCTTCTTCGGAGTACCGGGCAGGTAACCTATCCCAGCTATGCGCCACACTTTGTCACCGCCTACCTCAAATATAGATCCCTTCTGGGAGTGAGGTACAAGGCGGAAGAAATTTTGCCATAGCCCAAAATGAGCCTCGCAGCCCAGAAAGAGCTCGCATAGAGCAACGACGCCTGCAATACGCGGGATAGATACCGGCGTAAGGTCGTGCAGTTGGAGGCCGTAGAACTCCAGAAGCCCCCTGAGAAAAGGGTGGACAGGAAATCCTACGCCTCTTAAGAGGAAGGAGACGAAGCATACACGCTCCTTTTTTGAAGGATTGGGGAAACTTTCCGCCAGGGCTTGACCGTCGAGAGAAGTTAATCCAGCCTGGACGGGGACTAGATCCTCGGGAGGGAGATATCCCTACATCTGAAGCTTCCTTAGGAGCGCATGAGATACGAAGCAACTCTCCCAGTCACCACGTTTGAGGGCCGTGAGGGCGTGAGGAAAATCTAGGGACGCCGGCCATATCTGGAGATTTTCCGTGGCTGGCTCGAGGGATCTTTCGCGTGGAATGGAATGGCATCTAATATCTAATCTCTTTAAATAGGCGCCTTCCCTATGCAGTTAAGGGGTTAGTTGTAAAAATATCCCGATGGTTCGCATTTTTCTGACACATGGGAGCTAAAACGACGGTGGCAAGGAATCGACAGGATATAACATCAAGTATGGAGCAGAACTATCATCTGATTCAAAAGGAGGACTCACCTTGCAAGACCGAAGACATGAACCCGGATACAACCTCGTCCTTGAAAGCGAGTCCAGGGGTTATTGAGGGAGTCCTGTATTTGGGGGTCCTCGGGCATCCGGGTTATTGATGCTGGGCTAGATACATGGGCCATGAAGATGGAAGCAGAAGGCTCTCCCTCATGTTCGGTTAGGACTCCAATGTATGTTGTAAGGAAAGAAAGATGTCCGGATGTAACAATTCCTTCCTCTCCAAGTCACCTTTGTAACCCTAGGCCCCTCCGGTGCGTATATAAGCCGAGTGCTTTAGTGTGTAGAGACGACAAATATCATAACAATCCCATAGGCTAGACTATTAGGGTTTAGCCATTACGATCTTTAGGTAGATAAACTATAGTAACCATATTCATCAAGATCAATCAAGCAGGAAGTAGGGTATTACCTCGATCGAGAGGGCCTGAACCTGGGTAAACATAGTGTCCCCTGTCTCCTGTTAACATCGATCCTAAGACGTATAACTTGGGCCCCCCCCCTACCCAAGATCTGCCCGTTTTGCCACCGACAGCACTCTCCTCCGTGTCATACGCCTCCGTTACCTACCCCGTGCAATGCTTGCGGCATATATGGCGGGGGGAATAAGTGAAGTGGGAAGAGTAAATTGGAAGTTCCTCCCCCGTGTTTTAAAGTCATTCACGGGCCATTACAATGGCGGTCCCACTGCAATTGGCATTACCTGATACGCGGGGGAGATGGAGATTCATTAACTCACAAAATCAAGGAAGATATCGAGACAGCGCCAAGGCCACTGCCTGTGTACCTATTGGAGCCTACCCCGACATGACCCATCAGAGCGTTCGTGCCAGGCTCGGGGGCTTCTATAGGTGCAACATACCCAGTTGTATGTTGCCTTGACTATACAAAGGCATGGAAGCAAGATCATAACGACCACGACCACATCAAGAAGAAGAGATAGCTCTTTGAGAAATCAAGGGGCGGATCGAGAGGACCAAGTCCAGAAGAAGGAACAAGAGATCACAAAGGGAAAACCTCCCTTGACGGGCAGGCGAGCCCAGTGAGGACGAGGTACCCCACACACAAGTCCCAAGGGCGTCCCGGCAAGCCTGCCGGGGACGCGGAGGATGGATTTATCCCAACGAGTCTCCATCGCACCACCTCACGGCATCCCAAGTCGCCAATGTGCGGTGTCAAACCCTCAAGTGGCTAAGTGGCCGTAATTCAATATGGTGTGGCCATTTCTAGAAGAAATAACCTACAGATGACAACCGTCCAGCAACGTGTCAAGCAGGCAGGCAAGGAGATGCTACGCCCCGATGTGACACTAAGCGACGCATTTAATGCGCCTTGTCTTTTCTGTAGAATTATGTATGATAGCACTATTTTCTATCTAATCACTACACAATGATTGATTTTCCATTGTGGTAACCCCTTGAGCTATAAAAGGAGGACCCTGGTGACCGTAGAAAGGATTCAAAAAATTGTAAACTCATACGCGCGTAGCTGCTCTCGCCCCCAGGCCACCTTGCCGGGCAAGAGCACTACGTCTCCACTAGGGTCCACCCCATCAATCCACCAAAGCAGGAGTAGGGTTTTACGCCTCACAGCGTCCCAAAACTGGGTAAGAACTTCCCGTGTCATCGCTGCCGCGCTGCCCCACGCCCTCTGCTCTTTTTCCAACGTGTCCTTCCCCTTGCCGAACCACAAGGGTCCGATAGTCCCATAGGTGGCCGTGTTTTCCCACGACAATATAGTGCATAAGTTTGATCAATGATAGTTCCAAACACTTTTTAAAGCATCACTATATATCATAAATAGTATCTCATCTCATAAAACTTCTCATGATCAAGTAGCAAGCTATTCACATGTTAAAGTATAGACCATAAAATTTCTTTTTAGGAAGGGTCTATGTAAGAGCTTTGGTGTAGCTAATTCCACATAATCAACTATCATATAGTATTCCATGATTGCTGACACTCAAAGCATATTTTTAGGACAAATAGTTTTAGTCAAACACATAGGAAGATAGGGGCTTAATGTTTCACCTTGCAACTTATTTATCATAGAGATAATTGTCAACAATAATAACTGATGATCACCTATATTGAACTAGATATATGTGCATGGATCTTTCCCCACCCCACAATGCATGCAATGATAGAAAAATAAAAATGGAATAGAGAAGAACACTATTGACTCTTGTTTAAAATTAAATACATAATGCAAAAGATAGGGACTTCATAGAGGGAAGCAGAGGTTGTCATGTGCTTTTTATTTTTTGATGTGCAAGCCCTTAATGCAAAGGAATGTCACTTTGTATTGCCCCTTGTGATAGCGACCTTTATTATGCAGTCTATCGCTTTTATATCTTCACCATCACAAGTTCGTACAAAGCTTATTTTCCCTGACAATAAAAGATCATGCATATTTAGGAGGAATTTTTATTGCTTTTTGCACCGATGACAACTTACTTGAAAGATCTTATTCAATCCATAGATATATATAGTGGACTCTCATGGCATGAAACTAGATTTAAGGGTTTTTGATGCACAAGTAGTATCTCTACTTAGTACAAAATTTTAGCTAGCAAAAGATTATGAGCAAGCACCACATGTTAGAGGATCCATGACAATATAACATCTATGTGAATATAAACAAAGATAACTCCTTATGTTGTCTTCCTTGTACAACTTCAACTACTTGATCAAGTTTGATAATAATTAATGGGGGCTCAAAATCATAAAAAATGTGCAATATAGTATATTTATATGTGAAATATGTCTTCCTTCAATATTCTTTCATGAACTGTTCATGTGACCAATGTTGTGTTTGTTAGCTTTCAATAAATTTTACCACATATACTTCTTGTATGTGAAGTCATTACTCCCCATATGAAACATATATAAATTGGGATTTATGATATTCAATTCACTCAACAATTCACTCTTAGGATATAAGTGAACCACGCGAGAAAATGACAAAGTACTCAAAAAAGATATAGGTGAAGATCAATGAGTAGTCAAACAATTAAGTAGCTACATGAGGACTCTCTCCAAATATAGATTTCAGATGAAAGTATTTTATTCAAACACCAAGCAAAACAAAATAAATGACACTCCAAGGAAAGCACACATCATGTGAACAAGTAAAACTTAGGCTCAAGTGGGGCTAACCGATAGTTGTTTATGAAGAAAGCTGGGATGCCTACCGGGACATCCCCAAGTTTAGATGCTTGAGACTTTTTGAAATATTAACTTGGGATGCCAAAGCTTGAGCTCTTGTGTCTCCTTAATTCCTCTCATATCACAGTTTCCCTAAATCTCGAAAACTTCATCCACACAAAACTCAACAAGAACTTGTGAGATAAATTAGTATGAATCAATGCAAAACCTTATCCTTCTCTACTGTAGACAATCACTAAAATTATAATTTCACATTGCATACTAAATTCCTCTGCATATTTAACACTCCAATCCTCAAATAGAGTCATTAAACAAGAAAACATATGCAAACAATGCAATCATAACAGTAATTTGTCTAAACAGAATAGTATCTAAAGGATGAAGTAACATCCAAACATATTTAATTAAAAATTTCTAAAAACTTACAACATTGTATAAAATTTAGCATAGCTTATTGTGTCAAAATTTCAAGCTTTAATCACATTCCGATGTTTTTGGAGAATTCACGCAATAGCGTGCAACTTTCTGTTTTCAAACATCAACTCATATACTTGCGAACAAAGCATGGTAAGGGCTATACTTGACACTATTATTGAAATAAAAAATAAAAAAACCTCACTATAAATAACATCAAGAGAATCTAGAAAAAATAAAATGACATTGCAAGCAAAACACATATCATGTAACGAATAAAAATATAGCTCCAAGTGAGGTTACTGATAATGTTGAAGACAAAATAGGGGGTGCCTTCCGGGGCATCCACAAGCTTAGTTTCTTGGATATTGCATTAATATTACCTTGGGTGCCTTGGGAATAGCAAAGTTTAGGGTCTTGCCACTCCTTATTCTTCTCATATCAATATTTCAAACGAAACTTGAAAACTTCACTCACACAAAACTTGATGGAACTTCAAGATATAGGTTAGTGTGATAAAGAGCAAATCATTCACTTGGGTACTGTCAAATACAAGATGCATAATTATTTCCACATAAATCCTTCTTTACTTACTCATTTCTACAATTTATATCACTTAATATAAGCTATGGAAACACTAAAACAAGCAAATTATGCATTGAAAACAGAATCTGTCAAAAACAGACCAGTCTGTGGTGATCTGGACAATGACCATACTTCTGCAACTCTAAAAATTCTGAAAATTTTATAAAACGTAGTAAATTTGTATATCAATCATTTGTAATGAATTAGGTAATTATCACATGAAAGTAATTCATAGAATTTTGTGCACTGGATGCAAAATTTTGTGTTTTTGCACAGAATCAAGTCAACTATTAACCACACTATCCGAAAGGATTTACTTGGCCTTTTATTGAAACAAAAGCTATAAAACATGATTAATACAGTATCTTAATCCTGTTAAGACAAAAATATAGTAGGTATAATTATTGGGTTGTCTCACAACAAGTTTTTTTCTTGTCTGCCCTTTTAGCTAGGCATGAAAATTTCAATGATGCTCACATAAAGGTAAGAAATTGAAACACAAAAAGAGCATCATGAATCACATGGAAAGCACATTTAAGTCTAACCGAATTCCTATGCATAGGGATTTTGTGAGCGAAAAATTTATGGGAACACAAATCAACAATCATATGAAGGCAAAACAAGCGTGACTTCAAATCTTTCAACACATAAAGAGGAAACTTGATTTATTGAGATATGTAGAAGTATATGTTCCTCTCTCATAATAATTTTAAGTAGCATCTTGAATGAATTCAACAAAATACCTATCACATAAATCATTCTTTTTTATGATCTACGAGGATAGAAATTTACTCTCCATATAACCAAATTTATTATCATTCATAATAGTGCGAGGAAACTCAACAAAACAACTATAATGTGATACTTGACTAGCATAATCATCGATAGCAACTTTTTTATCATAATCAATTAAAACATGTTCCAAAATAGTGGATTCATTACTAAATAAAGTCATGACCTCTCCTAATCCACTTTTATCAGTGTAATAAGATTCAACACCCTATAAAATAGTGGGATAATTAGTATCTAAAGTTGACACTCTTCCAAACCCACTTTCATTAATATTCTAGTCATCATAAATAGGAGGCATCCAATCATCATAACAAATTTGCAGAGTCAAAACTTGGGCACAAAAATATCATCTTCATTAAACATAGCATCCCCAAGCTTATGGCTTTCCAAATTTCTAGCATCATTGATATTCACAGAATTCATACTGGCACCATTGCAATCATGCTTATCATTCACGGATTTTATGCCAAACATTTTATTGAATTATTCTTCTAATAATTTAGCACAACATCCAGATCCATCATTAAAAAAAAGACATTATAAAGATGAATAATATGAGGCAACCTCAATTCCATGTCTTTGTAGTTTTATTTTATAAATCGAACTAGTGATAAAAACAAGAAAATAAAAGATTTGATTGCAAGATCTAAAGGTATACGTTCAAGCACTCACCTACCAGCAACGGCGCCGGAAAAGAGCTTCATGTCTACTGCATAAATTATTCTTTTAGGCTCGTGTTGGGCCTCCAAGCGCAGTGTTTTGTAGGACAGTAGCCATTTTCCCACTAGTGGATGACCTATGGTTTATCAATCCGTGGGAGGTGTAGGATGAAGATGGCCAAACTTCCCTGCAATCGAATGCAAGAAATCGCTTGTGTCCCCAATGTACCCAATACAATGGGAAATTATATGGGTGCACTAGTTCGACGAAGAGATGGTGATACAAGTGTACTATGGATAGTAGATATAGGTTTTCATAATATGATAATATAAAATCAGTAAGGCAGCAAGTGATAAAACATACCACAAGAAGGCTTAGGGTTCACACTTTCACTACGGCAATCTCTTGATATGTCTCCAATGTATCTATAATTTTTTTATCGCTCCATGTTGTTATATTATCATTCTTGTATGTTTTGCAACAATTTTCTAGCACTTTTATATCATTTTTGGGACAAACCTATTGACATATTGCCCAGTGCCAGTTGTTGTTTTTTGGTTCTTTTTTACATCGCAGAATATCAATATCAAACAGATTCCAAATGCAACGAAACTTTTTAGAGATTGTTTTGGACCAGAAGACATCCAGAGTGCCAAAGACGTGCACGATGGGAGGTTTGTGGGAGCCACGGTCCACCTTGTCGTGCTAGGAGGACCAGACGCGCCCTAATGGACCGCGAGGCCCATGGGTGTCCTTTCTACCGCCTCTCAGCTCTATAAATTCTCAGATATTCCAAAAACCCTAGAGGAGTCGGAAAAAAATTGTTCCAGCCGTCGCGAGTTCCAAAACCACAAGATCCAATCAAGAGCCCTTTCCCGGCACTCCACCAGAAAGGAACACGATCACAGAGGGGTTCATCATCCTCATTGGTGCCTATATGATGATGCGTGAGTAGTTTACCACAGACCTATGGGACCATAGGCAGTAGCTAGATTGCTTCTTCTCTCTTTTACATCTTCAATACAATGTTCTCTTTGGAGATCTATTCAATGTAACTCTTTTGCGATGTGTTTGTTGAGATATGATGAACTATGAGTTTATGATCAGATCGATTTGCAATTATATCCATACATGATTATTATAGCCTCGCATTTCTTATTTGATATTTTGGTTTTGTTTGGCCAACTTGATAGATTTATCTTGTAATGGGAAGTGGTGCTTTGTGATTGGTTTGATTTTGTGGTGTCCTCACCAAGTGACAGAAGGGGTAGCGAGGCATGCATGTATCATTGCTATTGATGATAAAACCATGGGGTCTATTCCTACATGAATAGATCTTGTCTACATCATGTCATCATTGTTAAGGCATTACCCCCTTTCTTTTTGCAACTTAATACACTAGATGCATGTTGGATAGCGGTCGATGTGTTGAGTAATAATAGTGGCTGCAGAGAGAAGTCAATCTACTAATCTTGGATATGATGCCTATATACATGATCATTGTCTTGGATATCATCATAACTATTCGATTTTCTATCAATTACCCAACAACAATTTGTTTACCCAGCGTATGCTATTTTCTCGAGAGAAGCCACTAGTGAAACCTACAGCTCCCAGCTCTATCTCATCATCTACTTGCAGATCTATATTGCTATTCGTGTTTTCCACTATTTTCCTATTTTATTTACAGATCTATATTATCAAAAAAAAACCAAAAATACATTGTTGCGTTTTATTTGCTTTATTTTATCTGCATCTATCAATCTATCTTTTATCATACTACCTTACCCAAAGAGGGATTGACAACCCCTCTATTCGTAGGTTTGCGAGGATTTGTTGTTTGTCTGCATGTGTCGCTTACATAATTTGCTTGTTTCTCCTACGGGATTGATACCTTGGTTTAATAGCTAAGGGACATACTTACAGCCATTGTGCTGCATCATCCCCTCCTCTTAGGGGAATTTAGTGACGTGGTTCACAAGTAGCAGGAAGAATTTTTGGCACCGTTGCCAGGGAGGATCAAGTGAGATCTATCAGGTTTCCACACATAAACTCTCATCTCCTTTCAATTTACATTATTTTCCATTTGCCTCTCGTTTTCATCTCCCCCACTTCTAAAACTTTTTTACAAAAACACAAAAATATTGACCTTTTAATTTGCCTTCTTCCGGTTTCCCTTTTTCGTTTGACCTTATGTCTTACTTGGTTGCTTTGCTTGTTTGTTTGGTATACTGTATGTTTATTGGAAATCAGAAGGAAACGGTTTATAGATCCTCATCCACTTGCTAATATTTTGATAAGATCCAATTATTATGAACCAATTTCTATTGAGTTGAGTTCACTAGATTATCTACATTAAGTTTTGCTTGAGATTCGTGAATCTGAAAACTGTGATAAAGTGCTAAAAGAAGAAATTTATGAACTGATTCACGATAGCTACTTGAATCAAAAGCATGATTGCAATGGTGTTACAATAAAATCTATCAATGTCAATTATGCTAAGAAGATGCAAAACCAGAAGCTTGGGGATGCTAATTCTGATATGACCTCTACTTATTGCAATGATCATGATTGGGGAGATTCTTCTTATGATCTTAAAAATTTATTTAAGCCTCATGATGAATATATTTGCGATAATATTGAAAGTGTGTTTGGATGAGTTACAACTTTAAGTAATAATGATCCCACTACTTTGGAGAATGACCAATCTTATGAAATTTGATAAAAGTGGGCTTGGAGAGGCCATGACTTTATGTGATAATAATCCCACTATTTCGGAAGAGTGCCAACTTTGCATAATCATATAGAGAATATGGTATGTGATATCTATATTGTTGAATTCGATTTTGATCCTACATACGATAATTATGAGAGAGGAAACTATGGTTGTAGAAATCTTCATGTTACTAAATTACCTCTCTTGATGCTTAAATTTTCAAAGTTTTATCCTGCTTCCTTGCATATGCTAGTTTTAGCTTGCCTTGATAATTTGTTTTCTTATAAAATGCTAATGCATAGGAAGTATGTTCGACTTAGATGTGTTTTCACAAGTTTCATGCTCTCTCTTTGTGTTTCAATTCTTGTCTTTCACATGAGCATCATTAAAATTAGCAATGCCTAGCTAAATGGCATTAAAGAAAAGCACTTGTTGGGAGGCAACCCAACGAATAAAAATAAATTTTTGTTTTCTATTTCTTTTCTTGGGTGCATACACTATTACTTATGTAATTATAGTGTTTTCGATGTTTTAATTATTTTTTGTGCCAAGCGAAGCCATTGGGTTGCTTTGGGTGAGAGTTGATTTGATTCGGTGCATCAACATAATTTTTCCCATCCAGAGGCATAATTGTTGTTATTTTCTGGAGAGTGAATAATTTCTGACAGTTTTACACAGAATTGATCTACAAATTTCCCACAAATTCCTTATTTTTTAGAATTTTTAGAGTTACAGAAGTAGGGCTAAGAAAACATCTTTACATACTGTTCTGTTTTTGACAGGTTGTGTTTTTGTTGCATTATGTGCTTATTTTGATGAATCAATGTTTTGTATCGGGTGGTATAAGTCATGGTAAGTTAGAATATAGTAGGTATAATGTAATAAAAATTGAATGGGTTTCTACAGTACTTCTAGTAAATATGATTTTTATTATACTAACAGATCTCACGAGGTTTTGTTAAGTTTTGTGTGATTGAAGTTTTCAAGTTTTGGGTGAGAACATGATGGATGAAGTAATAAGGAGTGAAAAGAGCCTAAGCTTTGGGATGCCCATGGCACCCTAAGGAAATATTCAAGAAGTATCAAGCAACTAGGCATTGTTTGAGAGATTGTTACTTGCAAGGGCAATATGATTTAAAAGAAATTGGTCCCAAAGTGATAGATATCCAGAGAAATTGTAATAAAAACTTTCATGAACATCATTGGACATTAAACTTGATTCCTTGCAATAGTTTTGCGATATGATGATAGTGATATGTGAGTTATGTTAGTGAGTAATTATACTTTAGTAAGAATATTGGTTTTAAGGGTTGTGATTCCTTATGCAAGCACGTCAAATCAATAGTTATGCAACGAAATTGCATCCTACTTGTGTAGCATCGCTTCTCAATCTATTTGCTAGCCTTCACTTGTACTAAGCGGGAATGTTGCTTGTGCATCCAAAATCCTAAAACGGAAGTTGTGCCAAATGAGTCCACCATACCTACCTATATACGGTATTTACATGTCGTTCTAAGCAAATTTGTATGTGCCAACTCTAATTTTCAAAATAAACTTCTTTTTTGTGTGCCCGTACTGCTCATGAAGTGGCGAGGGGTGGCCGATATTTTCCATGCTAAGTAGGTTATTCTCAAGATGAGTGTTTATTCACTTGTAATTGCACGAGAGTGTGGTGGTAATAGGGATGCCCAGCCCAGGAATGCAAAAAAAGACTACAAATAAATTCCTTGACATGTGGTGGTATGGAAGGCACCCATGAATTCGGCTAGCCATGGATTGTGAAAGAATGGTGGAATGGAAATAAACTTTATTTTTATGTTTGGGAACTCCTATGATTTATTTAGCATGGAAAATATTGGGAACTCTTAGTCGTTTTCAGTGATGAGAAAAGCATGCCACCCAAAATAATTTTATCTCTCAATTTAAGCTTTGAACTCTGGCACCACTACAAATCGCTACCCCCTCTGCAAAGGGCCTATCTTTTTAATTTTATGCAATTTTTATTTTTTGTCGAGTCTCATATTCTATTATACACCAACTACAAAAAATTGTTATCACACTTGAGCATTGGATGTAGCTAATATTTGGATGTGTTGCGTGAATGGATCAATAATTGAGCATAATGGGATAGGGATAACTTTCTTTAGCATTGATATTTTGAAAGACATGGTTGCTTGTTGATATTACTTGAGTATTAAATTCTTAATGTCAAATTATAGACTATTGCTTTGAATCATATAAAAGTCCATAGGTCCATCCTACAAAGAAAAGAATATGATGAACATGTTAGGCAGCATTCCACATGTAGAATTGTGTTTTCATCATTTACCTACTGAAGGATGAGTAGGAATTAAGCTTGGAGATGCAGATATGTCCCCAACGTATCTATAATTTTTTTTATTGTTCCATGCTGTTATATTATCATTCTTGGATGTTTTACTATCATTTTCTAGTACCTTTATATCATTTGTTGGGATTAACCTATTGTCCTAGTGCCCAGTACCAGTTGTTGTTTTCTGCTTGTTTATTTACTTCCAGACTATCAATATCAAACGGAGTCCAAATGCAACAAAACTTTTTGGAGATTTTTTTGGACTAGAAGACATCCATAGGGCCAAATAAGTGCACGAGGGGAGGTCCATGGGGACCACGGTCCTCCTGGGCGCGCCAGGAGGCCCAGGCATGCATCGATGAATCATGGGACCCACATGTGTCCTTCCACCGCTTCATAGCTCTATAAATTCTAAGATATTCCAGAAACCCTAGAGGAGTCGGAGAATAGTTTGTTCCAGCCGTCGCAAGTTCCAAAACCATGAGATCCAATCTAGATCCCTTTTCCGGCACTCCACTGGAAAGGAACACGATCACGGAGGGGTTCATCATCCTCATTGGTCTATAGGCAGTAGCTAGATGGCTTCTTCTCTTCTTTTGATCTTAAATACAATGTTCTCTTTCGAGATCTATTTGATGAAACTCTTTTGCGGTGTGTTTGCTGGGATCCGTTGAATTGTGAGTTGATGATCAGATCTATTTTCACTCATATGCATGCATGATTATTATAGCCTCATATTTCTTATTCGATACTTCTATTTTGTTTGCTCATCTTGATTGATTTATCTTGCAATGGGAAGAGGTGCCTTGTGATGGGTTCGATCTTGCGGTGTCCTCACTGTAGGATCGAAAGTACGTCTAGAGGGGGGTGATTAGACTACTTGACCAAATAAAAATCCAGCATTTTCCCAATTTTAAGTGTTGGCCGATTTTAGAAAATAGGAAAAGTTAAGTAACCAACCTACACATGCAATTCTAAGAGTGTGGCAGCAGAAATTAAATCATTGCATATGAAAGGTAAAGGGAGAGGTTTGGAGAGTGGAAATGCAATGGAGACATGGAGATTTTTGGCGTGGTACTAATAGGTGGTGCTATCGTACATCCACGTTAATGGAGACTTCAACCCACAAAGGGTAACGGCTGCGCTAGTCCATGGAGGGCTCCACCCACTAAGGGTCCACAAAGAAGCAACCTTGTCTATCCCACCATGGCCAACATCCACAAAGGACATGCCTCACCCAGGTAGATCTTCATGAAGTAGACGATCTCCTTGCCCTTACAAACTCCTTGGTTCCACTTCACAATCTTGTCGGAGGATCCAAAGTTACACCTAACCAATCTAGGCGACACCACTGTCCAAAAGGTAATATATGGTGTGTTGATGATGAACTCCTTGCTCTTGTGCTTCAAGTGATAGTATCCCTAACACTCAACTCCCTCTTATAGATTTGGATATGATGGAAAGATTATTTGTGTGGGAAGCAGCTTGGGGAAAGCTAGAGATCAAGATTCTTGTGGTAGGAATGGTATATCTTGGTCTCAACACATGAGCATGTGGTTCTCTCTCAGAAAATGTGTAGTGGAAGTGCAGGCACATTCTGATGGCTCTGTCTCTAATGGAGAAGGGGGTGGGGGTTTATATAGCCACCACACAGATCCAACCATTACACACATTTGACCCAACTCGGTTAGACCGAATAGATGAACTTGGTCAGACCGAAGCAGTTCAAAATGTGAACGTTAGGAATCTCAATGGGACCGACATGATCAACTCAGTGGGACCTCTGTGCTATGGCTAGGGCAAGACCTCATCTCGGTGGCAACGAATGCATGAACTCGGTGAGACCAATTTCAGAAAATAGCAATACAAAGAAGTGGTCAAGCAAACTCGTTGGGCCGATCGCTCATTTCGGTGATACCGAAATGTTACGAAAGGATCACTGAGAGTTTACCATGCTAACTTGGTGGGACCGATCACTCTTCTCAGTTAGAACGAAAAGTTATGAAAGGATCACAGAGAGTTTACATTGCCATCTTGGTGAGACCAAGATCCATATCGGTGAGACCAAATTTTCTAGGGTTTGGGGCAGTGGCTATGTCAAGTGAACTCAGTGACGCCGGATAGATCAAATCGGTGGGGCTGAGTTTGACGTTAGGTATGGGACATATGTGGAATATGAGAAAGTGACTCAGGGTTTTGGAGCAATATCACTAAGCACTAGAGCAACCAGATCATTAAGCTACACCGCATCCCCTTTTAATAGTATTGGCTTTCCTATGGACTCAATGTGATATTGGATCACTAAAATGGAAATGTAGAGCCTTGAGCTTTTGCCAATTTTTGTCCTTAGCATTTTGAGTGGTCCACATCTCTTGTCCATGCCATGCCAATCATTGAACTTCCTATTTATCTTGAAAGGATATTAGTTCAATGAGCTATATGTTGTTATTAATTACCAAAACCACCCGGGAATTAGTTGCACTTTCAATCTCCCCCATTTTTGGTAATTGATGACAACATATAGAGTAAAGCTTTGACAAATGATAATAAGAGTGGAGTACATCATCGCTTTGAGAAGTATGTGATAAGCAAGAGCTCCCCATAAATTTGTGCATTATTGAAGATTTGCTTTTGAATGCAAATGCACAATCGATTGGAATCATGGGTTACTCTTCCATGTCACATACATCTTGGTGGAGCGCTAAAAATGATAAGATTTAAGCAACAAGCACTCATCCCCAAAATAACCAAGTGAATGATCATACACAATCAAGCAAGCACACATTAAGTATAGTACGATCAACCACATAAGTATCTCATGAGCATAAGAAAATTGTAGCAATAACCAAACGAACGAAGTAGCAAGCAAAAACAAACGAAGAGAAGCAAAACTCTCTCTCTCTCTCTAAGCCTAATGAACTATACACTTTCTCCCCCTTTGGCAACAAGTTACCAAAAAGCTCAAAAATGTATAGTGATGTACGACTGTCTAGGCACGATCTTCGGGAGCTACTGAAGAAGTCTTCTTGCTGCTGGCTCTGGTGTTTGTAGATGGCGTGGAGATAAGAGCATCAGCAAACACTTTGGACAAAGTCTTTGGAGCTGGAGGAGTTGACATAGGAGGAACAACTAAGGCAGTGGTTACAGGTGCTGAAAGTGTAGTCCTGGGCATGACAACTGGCACAGTTGATGATCTTGGTCCTCTTGGGACTCTCAGGAAAGCGTGAGTGGTATCTCTGTCCTCTTCATCTTCCTTGAGCTTCTCCACAACTATTTCTATCTTAGTGATCTTCACATCAAGATCATAGAATTTGGTTTCAACAATCCTTTCGAGACTCTCTTGATTTTGAGTCAAACTGGCCAGGCTCTTCTCAATCCTCAGAGTGGCCTCAAGCAAAGGGCTGAGCTAATCTTGCTTGGTCTTGGGGACTCCAGAAGCACTTGCTGCTTTTGCTGCTTTAGCTTTCTAAATCTTCTCTTGGCCTTCAACTGATGTAGGATGAGAAGCATCCATGACAAACTCATTGTCCTCAAAATATGTCCTAAGAGGTAGATGCCTCTTGTCTAGTAGATATGTCCCTTTTTCTAGTCTGGAGTTGCTCAACATATGAAAGTGAGGGGCATATCCACAAGACCTCTTTTGGTCTGCTGTAGTTCTCTTGATTGTCTCAACAATGAGGCTCATGACTTTGAATTTCTCTGGAACATCAAACATGTGAAGCAAATTGATTGAGTGACCACAGATCATCCTATGATCTCCTTACTTGGGCAAAAGAGTGTGCCTCAAGATGGTGTTGATAGTGGTTAGTCTAGGCAACAAATAATATATAGAGCCAAGCTTGTGAGTTTTCAATTCCTTCTCTGGGATAGGCTTATACATGTTGTCCATAGAATTATGATCCTTCCTAGGCTTAGCATACACATCTGTGTAGTTATCATCTTCCTTGGGTGAATTGGTGAAGTTTGCACATTCTGAGATTGTTGATTGATATCTTGTCCCTTCTGTCATCCAGACACTCCTTCCGTCGGGATAAAAATGAGCAGTGGAGTAGAATGGCATAATCATCTCATCATTCCATATGGTCATCTTTTGTCCAACAATCTTGTCAACCTCATTCAACCTGAAACTCTCATGCACATGGGGAAAGTAATCTGCATGCTTGTCAATATACTTCCAGTCAACCCATTGCATGTTGCAGACTATAGGCTTCTTGTCCAAAAGGACAGTCTCATAGAAGTATTTTTATTATTTGGTGTGGAACCTGTAATCAACAACAGTTCTTCTTCCTGTGGCATAGTGATCATTCTGTCTCCAAAGTCTCAGACATGTATCCTTTCTCCGCTTCATGTTCTCAGCAACAAGATGAGCATCATTGTGATCTGGTATCTTTAGCTTAAGCTTCCTGAGCATCATGGAATCATCATCATGTGAAGAATATTATTCTTGAACTTGCTTCTCTTCTTGAACTTCTGGCACTGGAGCCTTGTTCTTCTAAGCTATATGAACATCTCTAATTGATCTCTTTGGATATGAAGACATGGGTGCAGCTTTGTGCTTAGATGGAGCAGCCCTGGATTTGATGGCATTCCCCATCAGCTTATGATTCTTTGCAGCAGGTGCAACAGATTCATCTTCTTCCCCACCATCATCCTCAACATCATCCCTCATAGATGGCCTTCCAGTGACTATGGAAGTAGTCATCTTGACTCTCTCTTTACTCTTCTTTCCTCCAGCAGCCTCATCATCTCTTGATTCAAGAGTGAATTCCATGGTTTCTTGAGTTGAGGCTCTGTCTTTTGACATTGGTATAATCTTAGCAGGAGCTTTCTTGTTCAAACCTAGCTTGACAACTTTTGGAGGCCATAGAGCCCTCACTAAGATTTGCCTGCTCCTCTGACATGCTTCCTCATATGCTGCTTCTTGGAAGTGACCTGATGAGCCACAAAATCTTCATCCCCAGTATCTGAATTTCTCTTCTTCCTTGTCTTGGTGGAAGCTTTTGGCAGATTGTTGGGAGTGCTTCTGCTACTTTCATAATAGCTGTTGTTGGAGGGACTAGATCTCTCACTGAGATTTGCCTACTCCTTTGACCTGTTCTAACTGTCATTGCCCTCTGACATCTCTGAAACTGACCATGTGAATAGATGGGTATAGGTATAGTAGATGTGCATCACAAAGCACAACTATTTTGGCAAAAAGTTGACACAAAAACTTAACTTTAGATTTTTTACAGAAAGCATTTTGGAGCTACCGATATGACTACCTCGGTGACACCGAAGCAGCCAAAGAGTCTAAATATCCAATTTCGGACCGAGATGATGTTCGATGACTCCGAGATGCTAGGATTTCACAGAGAAAGTGTACTCGGTCGCATTGATTTGTACGCTTCGGTCAGACCGAGTAGTACCTGTGCAATGGCCTGAGCCAAATCGGTGAGACCGATTTCTTCAGATTGGTCGGCCCGAGATGAGTTTTGTGGAAACCTAACCCTTTGTTTTTGCATCGAATCTATTATAAAGGAAGTTTTGAATGGATAAAATGATCTCAATCGTGGCTAGAAAGATGGCATTAATCTTGGTGCAAGAATCAGAGTTAAGGACAATGCGAAGAGATTGAGTCCGTACCCTAACTTGGCGACGAACTCGCTACGGTGACAATGGCGGTGAAGATTCCCGTTGATGGCGGCGGAGACCAGCGGCAGGAGGGAGATGGTGATGATGGTGACGATCCGGAGACCAAGGGGCGGCAGAGCTAGGCAGGCGTGGTTGAGGGTTTGAAGAAATTTCCAAAATACAACCCGCGGATATATATACCCTGTCACTATCGGTGTGATCGAGTGGAACGACTCCGTAGCACCAAGATGCAGAATCACAAGCGGTTACTGCAACTCGGTGTGACCGAACTATTCTAATCGATTGCATCGAGGTCAAAACCTAGTTCAACTTAATGGTTTCGACGAGACCGAATGGGATGGATTGGTCGGACCCATATGCATTAACAGGTTTTTGAAGTTAAGCCCTTGAAAGATCGGTGACACCGAGTAGTCGTCACCCGGTGGGTCCAAATTCGACTTGTTCAAACTTTGTGATGTAACATGAATAGAGTTTGATACAAGAAAAGCATAGATAGCTATAGAAAGAACTTATGCATTCTTGTACATCCATTTGGCAAAAGAAAAAGCCAAACAATCAAAGCGACAAATGGATGTCCTCGAATGGAGAAAATATGCAAGCAACATGCTCACATACTATGATGGCAAATAAAACATGTGGCAAAGCATGCACAAACACTCTAGTATCTATCAAACAATTGTCGATGACTAGCTCATCTATATATGAGTATATTGACTTAGGAGTCAAATGATAATATTTGATCATAGGTCATACTCATCATTTAAGCACAAGTGGAGTTACCACTTTTACATAAAGCATTGTTGTGTTCACACCATTAGAGTTGCTTTATCTCAATTTTTAGAGTAAAGATCCCCCTAGAT
>LR738710.1:334745280-334755367 GCA_902687465.1 Secale cereale
AGATGTGATACCCCCCCCCCCCCTTAGAGGGATGAACTAACCTTGGGTTTTGTCGATGATGACTTCATGTAGATGTTGAAGATGTGGATGCTCAATGTTGATGTAGATCATTTGGAGCAATCCATTGTAGTGAGTTGCACTTTCAATACCTACATGGGTTAGTCCCACAAGGAACATACAAGGATATCCATAGACATAGAGTGAAGCACGCACATAATGATGTCCATGAAAGCATTGACATTGTCCCTTGTCATACCGATCAAGAGGGTTTGTGATTCATTGAACTAGTGCAAGATATGTAAGTTGATTGCACTTCTCCTTGCCAAAAAGAATATGAGTGAAATATGTTGGCGGATCCTCAAGAACTCTCTAGTTCTTCTTCTTTTGGATCCACACCAACTTGATGGGAATTCTCAAAGTTCTAGTCGTACTCGATGAAGTAGAACTTGAAGTAGTCTTGAGAACCCACTAGACCAAGGCCTCAGGAGCTTCTTCAAATGAGGCAATATCTTCTTGAAGCTTGTCCTTGCCTTTTAGCTTGCAGTCTTCTGGTGGAAGATCATCTTGAGTTAGTGTTACCTTGAAGGTAGTGGGCTCATACTTCTCGTGTTGAGGAAAAAACTTTGTCTTGGGGTATTGATCTTTGCCGGATTTAGGGCTCCGCAAAACCCAAGAAGTTCGAACACAGGGGCATGAACGAAGATCTCTCCCACTCACGCCTACCTAGCGTCTCACTCTCGTCTTGGTGAAGAGATTCAAGCAAACAACAGAGCACGCAGCCGTTTACCCAGGTTCGGGCCACCGTGTGGTATAAAACCCTACTTCCTGCTTTGGTGGATTGGCCTCGGGAGGGCTGGAATATGAACTAGTACAGTGGTTCTTGAGCTCATGAGGTGAGCTCAGGAGGGTCAGGAGGCAAGTGTTATTGCTCCTTGCGTGGTGGCAGAGTTTATGGGTCTGCTGTACTTGGCTGGGCCTAGTTTGACTTGTCCCTCCATAGTGGGGGTCCTAGCTAATTATCTAGGCGGTCAGGTTCCTCTTCCCTCAAAATGTTTAGGCGGGAAGGGATCCCACAACGGCCATTTTTGAGTGCGAACACAAGGGCGTTCCTATACTTACAAAAGTGGTCTTCGCCTGCAAAAGGATCAGGCGATGACGCGGTGGTGGGCTCGACGGTGACATCCTCCTTGTCATCCTTGCGGTCTTCGGTCTTGTTGCACCAAAGGGGAAACCTTTGTCCCGCTCCTCGGGAACCTGCAGCTGCGCTGTCCCCCTTGCACCGAAACGGCAACTGCGCGGCTAGCTGGCACTGGCAACCGCTGGCGAGGTGCGTCACTGCTGACGTCTCTGCCTCCACCTGAGGCAGACTTGGCCTTGGATTCTCTGCCCCTCCAGAGCACCTCGCCGAGGCCGCTCCTGATGGAGTCTCGACGTTGTTCTCCTCGCGAGGCTTAGCCCCCCTCTTGAGGGTCTTGGACAGCTGTCCGGTCAGCTGGGCCATACCAGGACATAGTAGGAGCGCGTCGCGGCCCGCAGACAGGCAAGTCTGGGTACCCTGGTTCCCAAGACGCCAACAGTAGCTCCCGGGCCCAAGGCGCGCGCGGAGTTGGCTTTGGGGTGAAGCCTTAGCCGAGGACGAAGCGTCGCGGGCCCCAACAAGGCTGCGGGTCAAGCTAGCACATCACAGTTGGATGGGACGCGGGCGACCCCGCTCCACACGCCGTCTCGGCAACCGTGCGTCTTGACAAAAGGGGCCGTCTCCGCTGGGGGAGTTATCGCTTCCCTTCCTTCCTGCTCAGATTTCTCCCTTCTACGCCTCCTGCCTTCCTAAATTGCCTGCGTCCTTCGGCTCCTTCAGCTATGACGAAGAGGAACAAGGGTGCTGCGCTGGCGTCTAGATCTGCTTCTTCCCTTAAGGTGGCGCTCGAGGAGTCCTCCATCACCAAGGAGGAGGACTACTCAGAGGTTCAACCTTTCTTGTCAAGTGTCCACAACTAGCATGGCCCGACAACGGAGGACACGTCGTGATGCCCTGCCCCTCCTGCTGCTGATGCGACCATAGGGAAGGATGCCACGACGCTAGGCGTCTCGGTAGACCAGGCCACCGAGCATGCGGTGGCGGCGTCGCTTGAGGGCGTCCTTGCTTCCTGCGAGGTCGCGGTGGCTCCTGCTCCGGCTACTCTGGTAAGGGGGGCCGGAGCCCCCGAGCCCTTGGTCGAGCAGTCGGTCTTGTCGACGCCCGTGCGCCAGCCGGCGCAGCCTGGACCTGAGACCTTGGAGGCTGCCTCCGCCGCGCTAGGTCGGCTCCGTGCTGAACTCCAAGGTGGTGATGTCCGCCTGATGGACGGACGCCTGGGGCTGATCCGCGGGTGGCTCCTGGCAGACGAGTCTACGTGGACCTCCTGGGACCAGGCCTCAGCGATTGCTGCCATGGGTCGAGAGGAAACAGTGGCAACCACACGGGCTCGCGACACCGCGCGAGCCGACACTGCGTCCTTCGAGAAGCGCTGCCTCAAGGTAGAGAGCGAGCTGGAGGCCCTTCGCTAGGAAGGCACTAGGCGCGCCCTGGAGCTCAAGAGGTTGGAGAAGGAGCCCGAGGCGCAGAAGGCTGAGACATCCCGGCTGCAACGAGAGCGGCTTGTAGACCGCGCGGCCCTCGAGAAGCTGAAGGTTGAGGTTGAGCAGGCCAAGGCGACCCAAGCCACTTGCGACAAGGAGGACGCCATTGCGGCCTCGGCAGCATTGAGTCACAAGGCCCTCACCGCTTTTGATCTTGAGGCCCGTAAGGCACTGCAGGCCGCCTACGGGGAAGGGTTCAAGGAACGACTGGCCACCCCGGAGGGAGGCCCCGTCGGGCTCCTCACCACTCTTGTGAAGTCCCTGCGCGAGGTCGCGGCCGCAATTGGCCAGTTCGCCGACGTCGAGAGATGCACACTCCTTACCTTGGTTCTGACACAGGTGTGCAGCCACCTAAGTCTTCGAGACCCCACCCTTGACCTATCCTCGTTGTCCGAGCCCGTGACCACAGTCATGGAGGGGACGGCTGCCGAGGCCCTGGGGGCGAAGGACCCGGAGCTGGTGGAGGCATTCCTCTAGGCCACTGCTACCGCAGCCGAAGAGGTGGAAACTGGAGATGATGCGCTTGGTGATGCCTGATCTATTCCTGTCCAGAGATAGAAGTGCGAGTGCCTCGGGGAGGCGTGAGAACTCTGTTTGAATTTGAAAAACATGGTATTTATTGTAATAGCAAGATGATTTCCGTGCTTGCTTCCTTTCATGTTTGCTTAGGTGCTCTCCATCGGCACGGCCCAACCCCGCGCATACCTCGATCGCCATTGAGCCCTCCGGGTGGCCGGGGTTATCGCGATAACTATACTCAAGGGATGAGGGGTTATGTGGCTAGTGAGGCCCCTGGGTCACGATGCCTAGGAGTCCCCCTTGACGTTCAAGTGATCCCGTTTGCATTCTGCATCGGCAGGGCCCAACCCCGTGCATACCTTGATCGCCATTGAGCCCTCCGGGTGACTGGGGTTATCGTCATAACTATACACAAGGGATGAGGGGCTACGTGGCTAGTTAGGCTCCTGGGTCGCTATGCCCAGGGGTCCCGTTTGACGTACGAACGACTCTCATGAAGGAGAACGAGCACCATACCTTGGTCACAAGCCTTCGCCTGGGATGGGGGCGCGAGAAGGCCAGGTGTCTAGGAACCTGGTAGGGTTGCGTCTGCCAGGCGTGACCTGAGCATAGCCCCCGTGCCAAGCCCCCCTCGCGACACCCATCCAAGGAGAAGCTATGAGCGTCGTGAGCTAAAAAGCTCCCTGAGGTTGGTGCGGCCACTAGGGGCCGCCCTTAGTTGTTTATAACTAGCGCGGATCATAGAGCTACCACACTTGTGCGGAGTGTGGGCATAACCACGCCTCGGTCATAGCGGCCAGCGCGGAGCTTGGTGCTTCCACTTGTTCGTGGGTATAACTGCTCCTCGGTTGGATCTGCCAGCGCGGAGCATGGTACTTCCAGTGGATCGTGGGAGGGAGCCTCCCATCGGGAGAGACTCAGGGGCGTGTACAACCCATTCCTGAGACGTGGCTTGCACGGTAGGACAGCCAAGCTGTATATGGGCCCTCCTCAGGACGAGCTGGACGACTCTGAGGAAGTTCTCGTGAGCTTACGCATCACTCACGAGACTGTACCCTGTGGCGGGTTGTGCCTGAGTCTTCTCCTGCAAAATGTGAAAAGAGAGGTAATGTGTCGACCTGTGCCGGGTCCATCTCTAGAGGGTATCGCATGAAAAGGCCGCAGCACGAGCGACCCTAGGAGGTGACGTCATTGGAATGGCTCGCGAGACAGAGCTCAGCCGCTGGATTTGTCGACGCTGCAGGGACAGACCCGAGCATAGACGTCGTGCCCAGTCTTCTCATGCAACGATCAAAAAGAAAAACAACCGGCCACGGGCCCCTACTTACCCATCCACGATTAGCCCATGCGAGAACAAGGCACCAAGGACCACGGGAGTTGACGTCACGGGAATGGCTCGCGAGACAGAGCTCAGCCCTTGGGTTTAGCGATGCTGCAGGGACGGACCCGAGCAGAGACATCGTGCCTGTCCTCGCGAGTGGGCTCACTAGGGCTCATGAACTTAGTGGTGGTGAGGACGCCAAGCATGCAGATAATGTGAATGGAAAGAAACAACTAGCCTTGATTATGCAAAAAAGGGGAGACAACTGCGGGGGAACAGCCCCCAGCAGTCCAAGGATGATGCAGCCTGGGGGGCGTCCTCAATCGGATACCTGAAACGTTACCTGATACTTGTCGAATAAGAGTCGGGGTAGCTGAAGACGCGAGCCATGCGGGTTGCTCCTGAGGATCGCCGGGTTCCTGAGGCCCAGCAGCTCCGAAGGCTCTCTCACGCGGGTCCGGTTCTTGCTCCGTCCGGACCGCCTGCCACTGAGCCTCCCGAGCCCCCAAGGCCTGCTGCGGGAGATGCTGGAGCATGGCAGCTGCATTGCGGAAGCCGAGGAGTGTGTGGACATACCTGCAGGTGAGCTTGGGGTTGTGCGGTTACGCCCACCGCGGATGAGTCTTGCGTACTGAAGTTCCTCGGTAACTTGGTTGATGAAGTCCTAAGCCCCCAGTGCTGAGCGGTTCACGCTAGGCTCACAAAAACGCGCGTCAAGACACGCTTGCAGGTGGTGCCCGAACACCTCCCTAGAGACGCTGGTGAGTCTGGAGACACTCCAGAGGAGAGCACCCGATCCCGTCACGAGAGGGGCGTTGGGCGCGCCTGCCTATGCGAGGGTGGAGGGCGCCTCGTCAGCAGGCGCGAGTCCTGAGGCCGGGCCGTCAGGAGCCCCTACGTCCTGAGGTCCGTTGACGGGAAGGTTCTTCTTCTTCTTGGGGGCGGTCTGCTGGGCAAGGACGGCTCCATCCTCATTGGAGCATTCGACCCCCGCAGTCTGGTAGGCATGCTCCAGGGAACGCACCGCTTCCTTCTCGTCGGAGGCGATCGTAATGACTCTGCCGCTCCCAGGCATCTTGAGGACGTTGTAGCCATGATGGGTCGGTGGTGCCATCGTAGCGCGAGGCAGGTCCGGCTTGAACTTTCCGGGTCAGACGAGGCGCCGTAGCTCAGGAGCTAGGGTGCGACATCCAGCCACGCTCATGATCACAGGCGCCCCCTGCGCCTGCGGTGCTAGTTCTTGGGGTGCTGGCACCACCACCTCCTGTGGCGCCCGGTCTTGGCGCTGCGGGCCAGGGGGCCCGCGAAGACCCGCCTGGGGATGCGGAATCACCTGGCAGCTCTCCTCGTCCCGCGCATTGGCTCTACGTAGCGGCTCACGCCGCGAAGCCTCGCGCCGGGCCTCCTGGCCGGCATCGTAGAGTGGAGGCGGAGCCGGGACTCCGTGGCCGTCGTTCCCCACCGGGGGCAACGGGGGACTGGAGGAGTGCGTTGGTGCATGTGCTTCTCCAGCGGCGTTGATGAGCTCAGTGATGCGGTGGAGCCACTCGTCGTAGAGGTCACCTGCCAGGCGCTAGCGCAAGAGCTCCCGCGCCATTAGCAGTGCATGCTGTTGGTAGACCGGCCCGCGACGGACCAGCGAGGATGCTGCCGCAGCCGGTGAGGGTGAAGGCGTCGCCGTGCGGCCATCACGCCGCACGGACGGTGGCAGCGACGAGTCCTGCTACTCGTGGACGGCCGTGTCGGTGACGGCGTTGGCGACTGGCGAGTCAGGGCAGAGCGGTGCACCGTTGCCTGCGGGCGCCGTGTGAGCAATGTTCGCGGCGCGGCGGGCGGCGTGAGCTCGGTGTGTGTCCACCATGGCTGTGGAGCGAACTCGACGGCGAGAGTGGGGCGACGTCATCGGAGAAGCGAGATCTCGAAACACCCCCTACCTGGCGCGCCAAATGTCGGATTTAGGGCTCCGCAAAACCCAAGAAGTTCGAACACAGGGGCGTGAACGAAGATCTCTCCCACTCGCGCCTACCTCGCGTATCGTTCTCGTCTTGTTGAAGAGATTCAAGCAAACAACAGATAGAGCACACAAGAGTTCACCCAGGTTCGGGCCACCGTGTGGTGTAAAATCCTACTTCCTGCTTTGGTGGATTGGCCTCGAGAGGGCTGGAATATGAACTAGTACAGTGGTTCCTGCGCTTAGGAGGTGAGCTCAGGAGGGTCAGGAGGCAAGTGTTCTGGCTCCTTGCGTGGTGGCAGACTTTATGGGTCAGCTCTACTTGGCTGGGCCTGGTTCGACTTGTCCCTCCACAGTGGGGGTCCTAGGTACTTATATAGGCGGCCAGGGTCCTCTTCCCCCCGAAATGTTTAGGCGGGAAGGGATCCTACAACGGCCATTTTGAGCGGGAACACAAGGAAATTCCTATCCTGACAGGTGGTGACGCGGTGGTGGGCTCGACGGTGACATCCTCCTTGTCGTCCTTGTGGTCATCGGTCTTGTTGCACCAAAGGGAAACCTTTGTCCCGCTCCTCGGGAACCTGCAGCTGCGCTGTCCCCCTTGCACCGAAACGACAACTGCGTCGCTGGGAGGCTGTGGCACCCGCTGGCACGGTGCGTCACTGCTGACGTCTCTGCCTCCTCCAGAGGCAGACTTGGCCTTGGATTCTCCGTCCCTCCGGAGCACCTCGCCGAGGTCGCTCATGAGGGAGTCTCGACGTTGTTCTCCTCGCGAGGCTTAGCCCCCCTCGCGAGGGTCATGGACAGATGGCCGATCAGCTAGGCAATACCAGGCCGTAGTAGGAGCGCGTCGCGGCCCGCAGATAGGCAAGTCTGGGTACCCTGGTTCCCAGCGCACAATTTCTTGAAATATCTTACTCCCGACAAGACTCTTGTAAACACCTTTCTCTATAATCCCCTTCAATAAGATATTTAATGCTCAAGTGTAACTTGGCTAAGAGAATCATTAGTGGAATCAAGAGAACTGCTGGAAGCAACAATATTGGATTTAGCACGATTATTGTTACTACTAGAGGAATATCTTTCTTGTACTTATTGCTAGATTTTACTTGAGGCATATAAGTAAACAAGAGTAAACGCTTGGCAATGTAAGAAGAACTTTTATTTCGAAAATTATCATTGATTGCTTTTAAGAACCCATGTTCTTGCTCTAAATTGAGCTTCTCGAAGCGTAGATTCTCATGAGTTTTTAAAAGTTCTCGATGATCCACTAAGGTAGTTTCATGAGCTAACTTAAGAGTGTTTAGTTATTTAGTTAGACGCTCAATCTCCTTCTTATAATTATCATTCGTTTAATCTTGATTAACATGATTAATAGCAATTTCATCATAGTTTTCATCACTAGTGCCACAAACAAGTAAATCATCATATCCTAGCAAATCATGTTCATCACTATTGAAATCAAGATATTCGGGATGTTATAACTTAGGGCCTTTGGCCGAAGCATCTTCCAATTCCTTCATTAGGTCAGTAAAATATATCGTAGGAGTTGGATGACACAAGAGAAATTTCGGTAACACCTTCATCTTGAGTATATTCAGAGTCGGAGTGATAGCTTCTCTCGGAGTAATCATCGGAGTCGGAACCGGATACCCATTCACCAACTTGAGCTTGATGCCTTCGTCTTATATAGCTCCTTGATGATTTGTCATTCCTTTCTAAATCCTTGCTTCTAAGAGAGGGTCTTAGTTCATAACGATCATCTCTGCTTCTTCTCTCTCTTGGTGGTGATTCATCTCTATTACTTCTTCTTTTGGGTGAATCTTCTCTTCTCTTGTGTGGAGCCGTACTATCATTTGAGTAGTGTCTGGGTCTCCCACAATTGTAGAAACTGCGAACACGACTAGAAGATCTTTTGTCATTGTATAACCTTGGCTTGGAACTTCTCTCTTTGCTTCTATTATTGTAAAATTTGTTGAAGTTCTTCACCATTAAGCTCAATTCTTCATTCAAGACTTGTTTCTCACTTGATGTGGTAGGAGCATCACATGAGGCTTTGTAAGTGCCACTAGACTTGTTGTGAAGCTCTTCCTTATCCTTGAGAGACATCTCATAACCAACAATTCTGCCAATGACTTCCGTTGGCTTGAGATCTTAGTAGTTGGGCATCATTTGGATCAAAGTGCACACGGTATCATATTTTGCATTCAAGGCTCTTAGGATCTTCTTGATGATGAACTTCTCAGTCATCTCTTCGCTTCCTAAGTCGACAATCTCATTTGTGATGAGAGCAAGCCAAGAGTACATTTGGGCGACTCCTTCACCATCCTTTATCTTGAACTTATCAAGTTGACTTTGAAGCACATCCAACTTGGATTCCTTGACGGACTCTGTACCTTCGTGCATAGCAACCAAAGTATCCCAAGTTTCCATTGCATTCTCGAGACGGCTGATTTTGTTGAAATTGTTGAGGCACAATCCATTGAAAAGAATATCACAAGCTTGAGCATTGTATTGCAACATCTTCAGTTCTTCTGCGGATGCTTCACGATCTAGTTATTTTCCATCCTTGAAGTATTCACCTTGCAAACTAATTCGCACAACAGACCAAGTGGCAGGGTTTGTTCACTAATATGCATTTTCATTTCATGTTTCCAACTAGCAAAAATAATACCATCAAAGTAAGGACCTCTACGGTTATAACCTCGCTCGTTAGACGCCATACTCTCCTATGTTTTGAAACCAAGGCTATGAACGCCAAAGCTATGGAAATCACGGCAAATGGAGACCAAAGTTCTGATACTAATTGTAGGATCAAAAGTAGGTCTAGAGGGGGGTGATTAGACTACTTGACCAAATAAAAATCTAGCCGTTTTCCAATTTTAAGTGTTGACGGATTTTAGCAAATAGGTCAAGTCAAGCAACCAACTTACACATGAAATTCTAAGAGTGTGGCAGTGGAAAGTAAAGCATTACATATGAAAGTAAAGGGAGATGTTTGGAGAGTGCAAATGAAATGGAGACATGGAGATTTTTGGCGTGGTTCCGACAGGTGGTGCTATCGGACATCCAAGTTGATGGAGATTTAAACTCACGAAGGGTAAAGGATGCGCGAGTCCACGGAGGGCTCCACCCACGAAGGGTCCACGAAGAAGCAACCTTGTCACCACTGGAATCAGGGGATTTGCCGTCCGCTCCTTCTTTGTCGTCCGCTAGTGCATGGCAAAGAATGGCTTTGCCATCAGCCACAGGAAAATGGACAAGAAAGAGGCAGCGTACGGCAAAGGAAGGCTTTGCCATCAGCCAACATTTTCCCGTCCGCTAGCTGACGAGAAAGAGGCAGGGTGGGCCGCTAGCGAGAGGCAGCTAACGGCCACTTTCTTTGTCGTCCGCTTGCTAATCGCAAAGAATCTTTGCCGTCCACTAGCGAACCACAAAGAAAGTGGTCTAACTAACGACCGATAGCTAGCCTCTTTGCCGTCTGCTAGCGGACGGCAAAGAGTTGTTTCCTATCGAACAAAACGCCCTCACCCTACGTACCCCTCTCTCTCCCTCCCCTCATCCGAACCCCGCGCCGCCGCCCCACCCCGGCCGCCCCGCCGCCCCGCCCCGGCCGCCCCGCCGCCCCGCCTCACTGTGAAGCCCCGAGCCGCCTCACCGCGCCGCTGCCCCGGCCG
>LR738710.1:334760004-334902609 GCA_902687465.1 Secale cereale
ACCCCTCCGCACCGACCCACCCGCCCCGCCGCGCCGCCTCGCCGCCCCGGCTGCTCCACCCGTCGCCCCGGCCGCTCCAAGGTGAGACCTCTTCTTCTTCTTTTCTTTTGTTTTATAGATTTAGTTTAATTTTGTTTATTATAATTAGTTTAGATTTTGTTTAGTTTAGTTAGTTTAGTTTAGGTTAAGTTTTTGGTTTAGTTTAGGTTTAGTTTAGTTAGTTTAGTTTAGGTTTAGTTTAGTTTAATTTAGGTTATGTTTCTGGTTTATTTTGAACATGTGAAATTTGTTGTTATTGTTTAGTTCAAGCATTTATTCCTGCATCGACATTGACAATGCCTATCCCGAATCCTCATTGTCGACTCGGCAGAAGAGGCGTGCTTGACAAGAGGGGCCATGTCCGAGACTGGGCTCAGCCGGGCTGGTATTGGGAGGTTCTACCTTCCCGGGGGCACATCTTGGTGAGGAGCCATCCCGTCGTTGATGCGTACCTTATTTGGTTGCGGTCACGTGGGCCAGTGACGGTGCCGAGGATTTCGGACACCGCGGAGGTGGTACGTTATTGTGTCAGTGAGGAGGACGAGCACGTCCGTCGCTACATGGTTGCATTGGAGGGCAGGTTCGACAATACCTGGCAGGTTCTTCAGGGATCTCACTGGAGCTATGATCCTGTGATGGTTCCTTCTATTTGGGTGTCCACCACCCACACCGATACCCGTCGTTCGCTACAGTTCTTGCATTATTAGCGATGCTATATGTATGATACTTTTCGAGATGTATTAGTGATAATATTTAATGATGTACGGACGCAAGAGATGTTGTAGTTTTGCTTATTGAATGCATGCTAATTTAGTTTACCCGGGGACGAGCTGGTTAGGGGGTTCCTCGGTGTCGATGGTACCCTAAATAGCAAGTATCGTTAGTGCGAGCTACATGTGGCTGTCGGTGTCGAATACTACATCCACGTCCACAAGTAACACAGGGGTCCTGCGTCCCGGAGCAACAGTTCTCGGCGTCGATGGCGGTCGAACACCATCGTGAATTTGTCTGGCAGCCTCTGAGATGATGATTGAAACCTAAGTGTTGAAACTTGAAACGCCCAAACTGACTCTACTCGGTTTGGTGATTTTAGCTTTCAAACCTTTCCTTTAATCCTCATTGCAAAGGCTGCCAGACAAATTTGCCAAGGTGTTTGACCGTCATTTCCCACGAAAACTATTGTTGCGGGATGGCGGGTGCCGGCGTCACTTGTGGGACGTGGATCTAGTGTTCAACGCCGAGCGCCTCATGTATCTTGCACCAATGATACTTGCTATTTAGGGTTCTATTGACGCCGAGGAACCCCTAACCCGCTCGTCCTGTTATAAATATTTAGTTAGGTTGACGGAAAAAACAATATTTCTATGAAACTCATCTTTCGATTTAAATGTGCAGTTTTTTCGTCGATGCGAGGGTCTATTGTTCGACGAGCTCTGCCCATGCGTTCGTGGGTTAGCACAAATGGCATATCCTCCCCCCCTTTGATTTGCTCTGTCCCAGTCTTCGTGCCGATGGAACTTGCTAGCTATATGTGTCTTCAATCAGAAGTATGCGTGACCACTATATGTGTCCCGTTCAAAAGGGTTTCATCTATAAATATGCATGCATTTGCATATTTATAACCGTGATTCTTTTGAATTGTCGAACATTATCCATGGAGAGCCTGAGTATGTGTAGATTGGGTTCGTTTTCCCATATGCTCTGCTCCAGATCCAATGGAGAATTTTGTTAGTGCCCCCATGTTGTTCTCCCGGTACACATCCTCTCTGCTTATTGCCAAGACGTGTATCAAGAGAATAACTGGGAGGTGCTGCCGAAATTTTGCGTTGCATCCAGAGCAGAGCATGGGAAAATGACCCCAATCTACACATACTCGGGTGGGATTAGGACCTATCTTAACCTATTAGCGTCTAGGTTGCATGGACATAATAAAAGTGACAAACTCCTTTAACTGATTAATATATACATGCTGATTAATTTATATATATATATATATATATATATTTCTTATGTGTCTAGTAGCTAGGAAATATGAGTGATCGTGAGTGGATGCACACTAGTCACACTAGTAAGAAAAACATGACAATTGAATGGTTAACAAAAACCAGGGGGTTTCTGAGAACCGCATTTGCAAATGGCCATAGGACAAGCTGGTGCCCCTGTGCAGGGTGCAACAATTGGCACAAGAGGACAGAGGATGAAATGGGCAAACACTTGCAGAAGAGGGGTTTTACGCCAGATTATACGGTGTGGACATTTTTATGGCGAGTCTGGCAAACACGCCAGAGCTGAGGTGCTTCATCGTCGCACTGACGAGCATGGTACCGGGATGCAAGACAAGGTGCAAGACTTTGATGATGCTCGGGACACGAACGATGAGATGGAGGAATCTGCAAAGGCCTTCCATGAAATGTTGGAGTCTTCGAAACCACCTCTCCACGAGTACATAGAGCTTTGTGAGCTGGATGCCATCTCACAAATAATGGCTCTGAAGGCTCAATTCAACTTGGGCAGAGAATGCTAAAACGCGACGATGACAGTATTTGGATGTTTTCTACCCAAAGACCATGTACTACCTACAAACCTCTACCAGTCAGATAAAATCCTCCGTGCTCTTAAGATTCCCTATGAGAAGATACATGCCTATGAGAATGGATGTGCTTTATTTAGACTTCAGTATGAGGACTTGAACTATTGTCCCATTTGCAAGTCATCCAGGTATGTTGTGGTAAACAACGGTATGGGTGAGAAGACGCAGACCAAAATCCCCATTAGTTTTCTTCGGTATATGCCTATCGTACCAATACTTCAACATATTTTCTTGGTCGAAGAGATGGCAAGATAGATGACATGGCACAAAACAGGCAAAAGAACCCAACTAGATGGACATAGGAAGGTGATGATGGTGCACACATCAGACGGTGAAGCGTGGAAGCGCTTCGATGCATTACATGACGACATGTGTATCCCACCATGGCCAACGTCCACGAAGGACTTGCCTAACTTGGGTAGATCTTCACGAAGTAGGAAATCTCATTGCCCTTAAAAACTCCTCGATTCAACTACACAATCCTGTCGGAGGCTCCCAAGTGACACCTAACCAATCTAGGTGACACCATTCTCCAAAAGGTAATAAATGTTGTGTTGATGATGAACTCCTTGCTCTTGTGCTTCAAGTGATAGTCTCCCCAACACTCAACTCTCAATCACAGATTTCGATATGGTGGAAAGATTATTTGAGTGGAAAGCAACTTGGGGAAGGCTAGAGATCAGGATTCTTGTGGTAGGAATGGTATATCTTGGTCTCAACACAAGAGCAGGTGGTTCTATCTTAGAAAATGTGTATTGGAAGTGTAGGCATGTTTTGGTGGCTCTCTCTCTAATGGAGAAGGGGTGGTGGTGTATATATAGCCTCCACACAAAATCCAACCGTTAAACATATTTGACCCAACTCGGTCAGACCGAATAGATGAACTCGGTGAGACCGAATTAGTTAAAAATGTGAACGTTAGGAATCTCGGTGGGACTGAAATGATCAACTAGGTGGGACTGATGTGCTAGGGCTAGGGCAAGACCTCATCTCGGTGGCGCCAAATGCATGAACTCGATGAGACCAATTTCAGCAAATAGCAATACAGAGAAGTGGTCAAGCAAACTTGGTGGGACCGATCGCTCATTTCAGTGAGACCGAAACGTTACAAATGGATCACAGAGTGTTTATCATGCAAACTCGGTGGGACCGATCGCTCCTCTCGGTCCGACCGAATCTTTACGAAAGGATCACAGAGAGTTTACATTGCCATCTCAGTGAGACCGAGATCCAAATCGGTGGGACCAAATTGTCTAGGGTTTGTGGCAGTGCCAATGTCAAGTGAACTCGGTGGCGCTGGATAGATCAAATCGGTGGGGCCGAGTTTGACTTCAGGTTTGGGACATATGTGGAATATGAGAAAATGGCTGAGGGTTTTGCAGCAATATCACTAAGCGCTTGAGCAACCAGATCATTAAGCAACACCTCATCCCCTTTTAATAGTATTGGCTTCCCTATGGACTAAATTGTTGAAATATGCCCTAGAGGCAATAATAAATTGGTTATTATCATATTTCCTTGTTCATGATAATCGTTTATTATCCATGTTAGGAAAATGATATGATGGACGAGACCCAAACTATGAACGTAGCATATGATCGTGCCATGTTTATTGCTATCGTTTTCTACATGTCAAGTATATGTTCCTATGACCATGAGGTCATGCAACTCACTGACACCGGAGGAGTACCTTGTGTGTACCAAACGTCACAACGTAACTGTGTGACTATAAAGGTGAAATACAGGTATCTCCGAGGGTGTCTGTTGAGCTGGCATGGATCAAGACTGGGATTTGTCACTCCGTGTGATGGAGAGGTATCTTAGGGCCCACTCAGTAATACAACATCACAAGAAGCTTGCAAGTAATGTGACTAATGAGTTGGCCACATGATCTTGTATTACGGAACGAGTAAAGTGACTTGCCGGAAACGAGATTGAACTAGGTATGGAGATACCGACGATCGAATCTTGGGCAAGTAACATACCGATAGACAAAGGGAACTACATACGGGATTATCTGAATCCTTGACATCCAGTTTCGACCGATGAGATCTTCGTAGAATATGTGAGAACAAATATGGGCATCCATGTCCCGCTATTAGTTATTGACCGTAGAGGTGTCTCGATCATGTCGGCATAGTTCTCGAACCCACAGGGTCTACACACTTAATGTTTGGTGACGATATAAGTATAGTTGAGTCATTATGGTGGTTACCGAAGGTTGTTCGGAGTCCCGGATGATATCCCGAATGTGAGGAGGAACTTCGGAATAGTCCGGAGGTGAAGATCGGTATATTGGACCAAAGGTATTGGAGTCTGGAAGTGTTCCGGAGGTACTAGGCTATGGCCAGCATGACCGAAATGTGTTTCGAGGGCCCCGACAAGTGTTGCAGGGCCTCATGGGAGAAGGGGAGGGGGAAAACCAGCCCATTAAGGGGCTGTGCGCCCCACACCCTTTCCAACGTTTCTTTGGGAGGTGGGGCACCTCCACCTGATGTGGGAGGCAAGCTTCCTCCTGGCTTGGCTTGGGGGCAAGTCTCCTTAGGGTTTCCCTAGGGAGATCCAATCTGCCTTGTCCGCCACCCCGTAGGGGAAACCCTAGGGCACCTCCCCTTCTACCCTTCCCCCTATATATAGAGAAGTATAGAAAGGGCAGCCGCACCCTAGAGAACTTGTCTCCACGCCGCGGTGCTGCTCCTCCTCTCCCTCGTATCTATCTTCTTCTCTGAAGCGCTTGGAGAAGCTCTACCGAATTTTCTCCACCACCTCCGCCACCATGCCGTCGTGCTGCCGGAGGACTGGAGCTACTACTTCACCATAGCTCGCTTGATCGAGGAGGTGAAGGCGTCATCAAGCCGTACGTGTGTTGAACGCGGAGGTGTCTGATACATCTCCAACGTATCTATAATTTTTGATTGTTCCATGCTATTATTTATGATGTTTTGGATGTTTAATGGGCTTTGTCATACACTTTTATATTATTTTTGGGACTAACCTACTAACCCAAAGGCCCAGTCCAGATTGCTGTTTTTTTTGCCTATTTCAGGGTTTTGCAGAAAAGGAATATCAAACGGAGTCCAAACGGAATGAAACCTTCAGGAGAGATTTTTTTGGAGAAAATCACACACGGGAGACTTGAGAACCACGGAGCAGGGGCCATGAGGTGCCCACGAGGGTGGGGGGCTTGCCCCGCTGCCCAGGGTGTGCCCCCTTGCCTCATGGGTCCCTCGTGAGGCCCCCGGTGTCTTCCTTCCTCCTATATAAGACTACGTACCACAAAACCATCAGCAACGGAGAGAAAACCCTAGTTCCACCGCTGTAACCTTCTGTTCCCGTGAGATCCCATCTAGGAGCATGTTCCGGAGCTCCGTTGGAGGGGGGATCCATCACGGAGTGCTTCTACATCATCATCATCGCCCTCACCATGAGTTGTGAGTAGTTTACCACAGACCTTCGGGTCCATAGCTAGTATCTAGAAGGCTTCTTCTCTCTCTCCGGATCTCAATACAAAGTTCTCCACGGTCTTCGAGGAGATCTATTCGATGTAATCTCTTTTTGCGGTGTGTTTTTCGAGATCCGATGAATTGTGGGTTTATGAACAAGATTATCTATGAGAAATATTTGGTTCTTTTTTGAACTCTTTAAGTGTGCTCATAATATCCTTGCAAGTCTCTTCCAATTATTGGTTTGGTTTGGCCTACTAGATGTGTAGTTCTTGCAATGGGAGAAGTGCTTGGCTTTGGTTTCAATCTTGCGGTTCCCTTTCCCAGTGATAGTAGGGGCAGCAAGGCACGTATTGTATTGTTGCCATCGAGGATAAAAAGATGGGGTTTATATCATATTGCTTTAGTTTATCCCTCTACATCATGTCATCTTGCTTAAGGCGTTACTCTGTTCTTATGAACTCAATACACTAGATGCATGCTGGATAGCGGTCGATGTGTGGAGTAATAGTAGTAGATGCTGGCAGGAGTCGGTCTACTTGTCTCGAACGTGATGCCTATATACAATGATCATGCCTAGATAGTCTCATAATTATTCGCTTTTCTATCAATTGCTCGACAGTAATTTGTTTACCCACCGTAGAATATCGCTATCACGAGAGAAGCCACTAGAGAACACTATGGCCACCGGGTCTATTCTCAATATATTAATCTACATTTACTTTACTTTTTCCGCTTTCAATTTTTGTTCTTATAAACAAAAATACCAAAAATATAAACTATCATCTCTATTAGATCTCACTTTCGTAAGTGACCTTAAAGGGATTGACAACCCCCTATCGTGTTGGCTGTGAAGTTCTTATTTGTTTGTGCAGGTGCGAGGGACTCGCGCGTGGTCTCCTACTGGATTGATACCTTGGTTCTCAAAAACTGAGGGAAATACTTACGCTACTGTGTTGCATCTCCCTTTCCTCTTCGAGGGAATACAACACAAGCTCGAAAAGTAGCAAGAAGCATATCTGGCGCCTTTGCCGGGGAGGCTTACGCAAAAGTCCTATACCAATTACCTATTACAAACCCTTATCCTCCGCATTACATTTTGGCCTCTCGTTTTTCTCTCCCCCAATTCACCCTTGTCGTTTTATTTGCCCTTCTTCTACCGTGTGTTTATCGTTCACTTGCTTCTTGTTTGCTTGTGTGTGTTGGATTGCTTTCTTCTCACTATGGCTCAGAACAATACCAGATTGTGTGACTTTTCCAATACCAACAATAATGATTTTATTATCACTCTGATTGCTCCTATTACCGATGCTGTATCTTGTGAGATCAATGCTGTTTTGTTGAATCTTGTCATGAAAGATCAATTCTCCTGCCTTCCTAGTGAAGATGCCGCTACCCATCTAAACAACTTTGTTGATTTGTGTGATATACAAAAGAAAAGGGATACGGATAACGATATTGTTAAACTGAAGTTATTTCCGTTTTCACTTAGAGATCGTGCTAAAACTTGGTTTTCCTCTTTGCCTAGAAATAGTATTGATTCGTGGAATAAGTGCAAAGATGCTTTTATCTCTAAGTATTTCCATCCTACTAAGATCATCTCCCTTAGAAACAATATTATGATCTTTAAGCAACTAGATCATGAGCATGTTGCACAAGCTTGGGAGAGAATGAAACTAATGATACGTAATTGCCCTACACATGGTTTGAACTTATGGATGATTATTCAGAACTTTTATGCTGGCTTGAATTTTGCTTCTAGAAATCTTTTTGATTTGGCCACAGGAGGCAATTTCATGGAAACTACCTTAGGAGAAGCTACCAAACTCCTAGATAATATTATGGTCAATTATTCTCAATGGCACACCGAAAGATATACTAGTAAAAAAGTTCATGCTATTGAAGAAATTAGTGTTTTGAGTGGAAAGATGGATGAACTTATGAAATTATTTGCTGCTAAGAGTGCTTCTTCTGATCCTAATGATATGCCTTTGTCCACTTTGATTGAAAATAGCAATGAATCTTTGGATGTGAATTTTGTCGGTAGGAATAATTTTGGTAACAATGCTTATAGAGGGAATTTTAATCCTAGGCCTTTTCATAGTAATTCCTCTAATAATTATGGTAATTCCTACAACAAATCTTATGGAAAGATGCCTTATGAATTTGAAACTAGTGTTAAGGAGTTTATGATCTCGCAAAAGAATTTCAATGCTATGCTTGAAGAGAAATTGCTTAAGATTGATGAACTGGCTAGAAGTGTGGATAGAATTACTCTTGATGTTGATTCTTTGAAACTTAGATCTATCCCACCTAAGCATGATATCAATGAGTCTCTCAAAGCCATGATAATTTCCATTGATGAATGCAAAGAAAGAACCGCTAGGATGCGTGCTAAAAGAGAATATTTTATTAAAGCGTGTTCTTCTAGTTATCATGAAAATAAAGATGAAGATCTGAAAGTTATGATGTGTCTCCTATTAGATCCTTGTTTTCCATTATAAATCTTGATGAAGATAGGATTGGATATGATTCTGCTTTAAGGTGTCCCAATGATTCAGAGTTTTTAGATCTTGATGCTAAAATTGTTAAAAGTGGGAGTGAAGAGATTAAAACTTTGCATAGTGATGAACCCACTACTTTTGATTTCAAGGGATTCAATTATGATAATTGCTCTTTGATTGATTGTATTTCTTTGTTGCAATCTGTACTAAATTCTCCGCATGCTTATAGTCAAAATAAAGCTTTTACCAAACACATAGTTGATGCTTTGATGCAATCTTATGAAGAAAAACTTGAGTTGGAAGTTTCTATCCCTAGAAAGCTTTATGATGAGTGGGAACCTACTATTAAAGAAAAAATAAAAGATCATGAATGCTATGCTTTGTGTGATTTGGGTGCAAGTGTCTCCACTATCCCAAAAACTTTGTGTGATTTGCTAGGGTTGCATGAGCTTGATGATTGTTCTTTCAATTTGGATCTTGCAGATTCCACTATTAAGAAACCTATGGGAAGAATTAATGATGTTCTTATTGTTGCCAATAGGAATTATGTGCCCGTAGATTTCATTTTTCTTGGTATAGATTGCAATCCTTCATGTCCTATTATTCTTGGTAGACCTTTCCTTAGAACGATTGGTGCAATTATTGATATGAAGGAAGGAAACATTAGATTCCAATTTCCGTTAAGGAAGGGCATGGAACACTTTCCTAGAAATAAAATCAAATTACCATATGAATCTATCATGTGAGCCACTTATGGATTGCCTTCCAAGGATGGCAATACCTAGATTTATCATTGTATCGTGCCTAGCTAGGGGCGTAAAACAATAGCGCTTGTTGGGAGGAAACCCAATTTTATATTTTTTGTTTGTGCTGCTGTCAGGGAATAAATATTACATCTAGATTTTGTATAGATGTGGTTTCATGTTTTGTTTAGTGTTTGTGCCAAGTAGAACCTTTGGGAAGACTTGCGTGAAGTTTATATGATCTTGCTGTGAAAAACAAAATCGTTAGCGCTCGCTAGAATGGTCATCAGATTTTACTGGGGCGTAATATTTAGTTGATTCTTTTTTCAGATGATTAATAGAAAAAATCCTCACGTTTACCAATTTAGTTTTAATTTTTTGGAGATACAGAAGTATGCGTAACCTGCAGATTACTACAGAGTGTTCTGTTTTTGACAGATTCTGTTTTTCGTGTGTTGTTTGCTTATTTCAATGCAGCTATGAGTAATATTGGGAGGTATGAACCATAGAGAAGTTGGAATACAGTGGGTTTAACACCAATATAAACAAAGAATGAATTCATTGTAGTACCTTTGAGTAGTGGTTTGCTTTCTTATACTAACGAAGCTCACGAGATTTTTGCCTATGTTTTGTGTTGTGAAGTTTTCAAGTTTGGAGTATTGCTTTGATGGACTATGGAACAAAGAGTATAAAGGGCCTAAGCTTGGGGATTCCCAAGGAACCCCAAGTAAAATTCAAGGACAATCAAAAGCCTAAGCTTGGGGATGCACCGGGAAGGCATCCCCTCTTTCGTCTTCATCCATCGGTAACAATACTTGGAGCTATATTTTTATTCACCACATGATATGTGTTTTGCTTGGAGCATCTTGTATAATTTGAGTCTTTTCTTCTTATTTTGCCACAATTATCCTTGTTGGACACACCTATGTGAGAGAGTTAAACATGGCCTAGGAATTGATAGAACACTCTATGTGCTTCACTTATATCTTTTGAGTTGAATAGTTTTGCTCTAGTGCTTCACTTATATCTTTTAGAGCACGGTGGTGATAATATTTTGAAGAAATTGTTGAACTCTCGTGCTTCACTTATATCTATTTGAGAGTCTATTAAAACAGCATGGTAATGTGTTTAGGCTATAAAACTAGTCTTCCCATGATAGACATTCAATATCAATGTAGTAAAAACTTTCACACTAAGTGCATTGAATATGATGAGATGTTGGATGCTTGATAATTGTTTTGAGATATGAGGTTAGTGATATTAGAGTCCTGCTAGTGGAGTTATTATGAAATTGATAAATACTTATGTTAAGGTTAGTGATTCCCGTAGCATGCACGTATGGTGAACCACTATGTGACGAAGTTAGAGCATGAGGTATTTGTAATGTGCCAAACTTTGTGTGGAGGTCGGGGGAGCGCGATGGTTAAATCCAACCAACCTCCCCCCTAGGAGCATGCGTTGATTGCTTTGTTTTGATGACTCATAGATTTTTACAACAATTTATATGAGTTCTTATGACTAATGTTGAGTCCATGGATTATACGCACTCTCACCCTTCCACCTTTTCTAGCCTCCCTTGTACCGCGCAACTTTTCGCCGGTACCATACAGCGACTATATATCCTTCCTCAAAATAGCCACCATATTATTCCTCAAAACAGCCACCATACTTACCTATAATGGGATTTCCATAGCCACTCTGAGATATATTGTCATGCTAGTTTCCACCGTCCCATTCATATGTCACGCTTCATATTGTCATATTGCCATGCATGATCATGTAGTTGACATCGTATTTGTGGCGAGGCCACCATGCATATCTTTTCATACATGTCACTCTTGTTTCATTGGACATTCCGGTACACCGCCGGAGGCATTCATATAGAGTCATACTTTGTTGTAGTATCGAGTTGTAATATCGAGTTGTAATGAAAGTGTGATGATCATCATTATTAGAAAATTGTCCCGTGGGAGGAAAGGCTAAAGCAATAAAGCCCCTCCGCAAAAAAAAAGAAAAAAAGAAAAAAAAAGAAAGGCCAAAGAAAAATGAAAGGCCCAAAAAAAAAGAAAAGGCAAAATAAAAGAAAAAGGGACAATTGGTACTATCTTTTTTCCACAGTTGTGCTTCAAAGTAGCACCATGTTGTTCATGATAGAGAGTCTAATGCTTAGTCACTTTTATATACTAGTGGGAATTTTCATTATAGAACTTGGCTTGTATATTCCAACGATGGGCTTCCTCAAATGCCCTAGGTCTTCGTGAGCAAGCAAGTTGGATGCACACCCACTAGTTTCTTTTGTTGAGCTTTCATACATTTTAGCTCTAGTGCATCCGTTGCATGGCAATCCCTACTCACTCACATTGATATCTATTGATGGTCATCTCCACAGCCCGTTGATTCGCCTAGTTGATGTGAGACTATCTCCCTCCTTTTTGTATTCTCCACAACCACCTCTCCATTCCACCCATAGTGCTATGTCCATGGCTCACGCTCATGTATTGCATGGAAGTTGAAAGGTTTGAAAGAATAGAGTATGAAAACAAGTGCTTGGCTGAAATTGGGGTTGTGCATGATATGAATATTTTGTGTGATGAAGAGGGAGCATCGCCAGACTATATGATTTTGTAGGGATAACTTTCTTTAGCCATAGTATTTTGAGAAGACATGATTGCTTTGTTAGTATGCTTGAAGTATTATTATTTCTTATGTCAATATAGACTTTTATCTTGAATCTTTCATATCTGAACATTCATGCCACAATTAAAAGAATTACATTGAAGAACTATGTTGGTTAGCATTCCACATCAAAAACTATATTTTTATCATTTACCTACTCGAGGACGAGCAGGAATTAAGCTGGGGGATGCTTGATACGTCTCCAACGTATCTATAATTTTTTATTGTTCCATGCTATTATTTATGATGTTTTGGATGTTTAATGGGCTTTGTCATACACTTTTATATTTTTTTGGGGACTAACCTACTAACCCAAAGGCCCAATCCAGATTGCTGTTTTTTGCCTGTATCAGGGTTTTGCAGAAAAAGAATATCAAACGGAGACCAAACAGAATGAATCCTTCGGGAGAGATATTTTTGGAGAATATCACGCACGGGAGACTTGAGAACCACGGAGTAGGGGCCACGAGGTGCCCACGAGGGTGGGGGCGCGCCCCCTGCCCAGGGCGCGCCCCCTGCCTCATGGGTCCCTCGTGAGGCCCCCCGGTGTCCTTCTTCCGGAGCTTCGCCGGAGGGGGTATCCATCACGGAGTGCTTCTACATCATCATCATCGCCCTCACCATGAGTTGTGAGTAGTTTACCATAGACCTTCGGGTCCATAGCTAGTATCTATATGGCATCTTCTCTCTTTCTGGATCACAATACAAAGTTCTCCTCGGTCTTCGAGGAGATCTATTCGATGTAATCTCTTTTTGCGGTGTGTTTGTCGAGATCCGATGAATTGTGGGTTTATGATCAAGATTATCTATGAGAAATATTTGGTTCTTTTCTGAACTCTTTATGTGTGCTCATAATATCCTTGCAAGTCTCTTCAAATGATTGGTTTCGTTTGGCCTACTAGATCTATAGTCCTTGCAATGGAAGAAGTGCTTGGCTTTGTGCTCAATCTTGCGGTGTCCTTTCCCAGTGACAGTAGGGGCAGCAAGGCAGGTATTGTATTGTTGCCATCAAGGATAAAAGGATGGGGTTTATATCATATTGCTTGAGTTTATCCCTCTACATCATGTCATCTTGCTTAAGGCGTTTCTCTGTTCTTATGAACTCAATACACTAGATGCATGCTGGATAGTGGTCGATGTGTGGAGTAATAGTAGTATATGCAGGCAGGAGTCGGTCTACTTGTCTCGGACGTGATGCCTATATACAATGATCATGCCTAGATAGTCTCATAATAATCTGCCTTTCTACCAGTTCCTCGACAGTAATTTGTTTACCCATCATAGAATATCGCTATCATGAGAGAAGCCACTAGAGAACACTATGGCCCCCGGGTCTATTCTCAACATCTCAATTTACATTTACTTTACTTTTTCCGCTTTTACTTTCTGTTCTTATAAACAAAAATATCAAAAATATAAACTATCATCTCTATCATATCTCACTTTCGTAAGTGACTGTAAAGGGATTGACAACCCCTTATCGCGTTGGCTATGAAGTTCTTATTTGTTTGTGCAGGTGCGAGGTACTCACGCGTGGTATCCTACTGGATTGATACCTTGGTTCTCAAGAACTGAGGGAAATACTTACACTATTGTGATGCTTCTCCCTTTCCTCTTCGAGGGAATACAACGCAATCTCGAGAAGTAGTAGTGCCATCCGTTCGGCACTAGATCGTAATTCGCGGACGGATCGTGATTGGATCACGAAGATGTACCACTACATCAAGCGCGTTCTTGAATGCTTCCACTTAGCGATCTACAAGGGTATATGGATCCAACTCTCTACTCGTAGATGTGAATCTCCTAGATTGTTCTTGGGTGTTTGTAGGAAATTTTTTGTTTCCCATGCAATGTTCCCCAACATAAATGTGATCTTGGATCACTAAAATGGAAATGTAGAGTCTTGAGCTTTTGCCAATCTTTGTCCTTAGAATTTTGAGGGGCCCACATCTCTAGTACATGCCATGCCAATCATTGAACTTCCTGAATTTTTTTTCTTGAAAGGATATTAGTTCAATGAGCTATATGTTGTTATTAATTACCAAAACCACCTGGGGATTAGTTGCACTTTAACTCACCCAGTGACAGAAGGGGTAGCGAGGCACGCATGTACCGTTGCTATTAAGGATAAAATGAAGGGGTATATTCCTACATGAAAAGATCCTATCCCTATAATATCATCGTTCTTAAGGCATTACTTTGTTTATTTTTGGAACTTAATACACTAGATGCATGCTGGATAGCGGTCGGTGTGTGGAGTAATACTTGTAGATCCAAGCAGGAGTCGGTCTACTAATCTTCGACATGATTCCTATATAAATGATCATTGTCGTGGATATCTTCATAACTATTCGCTTTTCTATCAATTACCCAACAGTAATTTGTTTACCCACCATATGCTATTTTCTCAAGAGAAGCCACTAGTAAAACTTATGGCCCCCGGGTCTTTTTCTAATCATATACTTGCAGATCTATATTGCTATTCATGTTTTCTACTATTTGCCTATTTTATTTTCAGATCTATATTATCAAAAACCCAAAAATACCTTGCTGCTTTTTATTAACTTTTATCTAATTTGCATATATCAATCTATCTTTTATCATACTACCTTACGCAAAGAGGGATTGACAACCCCTCTACGCGTCGGGTTGCGAGGATATGTTGTTTGTGTGCAGGTGCTGCTTACATAATTTGCTTGGTTCAACTACTGGATTGATAATTTGGTTTCATAACTGAGGGAAATACTTACCGCCGTTCTGCTACATCATCCCCTCCTCTTCAGGTAATTTACTGACGTGGTTCACAAATAGCACTTCTGAACAATGCTAACATAATTGAATCATATGACAATCCCTCAACGCGCTACAAAGAATCACTCAAAGTTGTTATCTACTGGAGAACATAGGATGAAATTGTTTGTAGGGTACGAAACCACCTCAAAGTTATTTGTTCCGATCAATCAATTGAGCTATTCCTATATGTATCACGATCAGCTCTAAAGTACGTACTAAAATAACACAATATGATACACATCAACCAATTCCAATGTAACTAAGATACTCCAATGTTACCACAAGTATCTATGAGTTGATTATTCGATATGCATCAAAAAACTTCAGAATTGAATCAAACACAAAGAACTTCAAAGAGTGCCCCAAGTTTTCTATCAGAGAAAGCGGAACAATAGCGTGCATCAACCCTATCGGATTTCGGGTTCCGCAAACCCTTGAGAGGTTCGAACTCTGGGTTGCGCACGAAGAACACTCTCTCCCCAGCGCGCTCGCCCTACGATTCCACGGCCTAGCTCGACGAAGTCAAAGAACAAGGACACAGAGGATTATACTAGTTTGGGCCACCTTGCGGTATAATACCCTGCTCTAGTGTGTGTGGTGGATTGCCTTGTACGGCTGAGGATGAACTAGTACAAGGGATGAACAGCCTCCGGAGGAGAGGTGTTCTTGGGCTCGGATGAGCTTGTGGTGTCTTAGGTCAGATCTAATGATCCCTCTCTCTATGGTGGTGGCTAGGTCCTATTTATAGTGGCATTGGTCCTCTTCCTAAATATTGACGGGAAGGGATCTCACAACGGCCAAATTTGAAGGGGAACAGCTAGTACAAGTTATCCTGACAAAAGTGGTCTTCGCCTGCCAAAGGCTCTGGTGGTGATGCCGCACTGAGCTGCACGACGATCTCCATTCTGCCGCCCTGATGGTCCTTCGTCTTGTTGAACCGATATGGAAACCTTTGCCCGATCCCTCAGGACTCCGTGCTTGCGCTAGCTCCCTTAGCACCGAAGGGGAAACTGGCACACTGCGCCCGCTGGCGCCCGCCTGGCCTTGGACATCATGGCTCACGTCATGTGAACCTCGCGAGGTGCACCTTGCATAGATATCTCCGCTCCTCGGGAGTCAGCCTAGAGAGACTACCCCCAAGGAGGTCTTGCTGTCGCCCGCCTCGCGAGTATTGGCCCCTCATGAGGGTCTTGAGTTGTGGATGCTAAAGCTGGGCCATACCAGGCCGCTGATGGATCCGCATCACGGGCCGCAGGCAGGCATGTCTAGATACCGCTCTTCCCAGGACGCCGATAGTAGCCGTCGGGCCCAAGGCGCGCTCGAACTTGGCTTCGAGGCGAAGCCAAAGGGGAAAGGGCGAAGCACCGCGGGCCCCAACCGCATGCGGCCTTGGTCGAGGTGTGGCGACTTTATTGGATGTGGGCGTCTCCACTTCCCCGCGCTGCCTCCGCATTTGCTCGATTTGCCAAAACCCTGTTGCATGCACAGAAAAACCATCATTGTTAGATCGTGGAGGCCGGAGGTTGGCTTCCTCCATGCTATAAATGGGGAGGGGTGAAGCCCCCGTTGCTCATATCCTTTTCCTTGTCGCCCTCCTCTTCTTCTTACTCCTGGCCGCTCTGTTTTACCGTGACACCCATGGCGCCGATAAGGAAATTCTCTGCTGCTAAAAAAGGAAAGACTACCTATGAGGAGCGGGAACCACTTCTGCCGAAGAAGAGGTTCAGCCGCCCCCGCGGCGCTGACGAGAGGTTGAAGTTGACGAGGCCTTGGTGTTAGTGGCCCCCTCCTGGCTACCGGCTGCCCTTCTACGCCTAGGGGCAAGGGGATCGCGCCCCGTGCCACTTGCGTCATGGTCGAGGTTGTCCTACTGGGGCCGCTAGGGCTGCCGGCCATCGAACTCACGCCGAGGGCTCCTCGCGCGAGTTCATGGTGTGGATGGCATTGCCACGGTCTTCTTGGATCCGGCTACCGAGGTTCGTCGCCGAGCTGATGCCGGCGAAGGGTCCTGCCAAGCAGTGGTTGCAGCACACCGGGTGATGCAGCCAAGCTTCGGAGGTGGAGGTTGGGGCCGCCCCCCCAGCAGGTGTCTTCATGACTCGAGGATGGGGCGAAGATGCCCGCATGTGCCATCCTGATGAAGCTTCCATCGTCCACTTTGAGTTTGATGGCACCTCCACATTGTTCTTCAAGGTATTTGACGAGTAAGGACGCCGCCAGGAGTGCTGCCCCGGTGGATGCCGCCAAGGAGCCAAAACGACGGGCGCCGTGCCCGCTCTCGGTCCCGCCGTCAGCTCTCCTAGCAGCAGCGATGGCCCTTGCGAGTCCAACAGCTCACCCAAGCCTGACGAGTCTCTGGAGATGAGCGATGATAGCTACGTGCCTCCAAGCTCACGCCGTGCTCGGAGCGCGGCAGCTGCACGAGCTCGTCGTCGATGGTGACCTGAGTGGGGTTGTAGACGGCCTCTCATGGCCCACTGTTGATGATGGCGTCAGCAGTGGCAGCCGTAGTTAGGGTCTCCTGGAATCTCCTTCTTTTGCTCCCTATGGGGAATCAAAGCGAACCCCATGGGGGCGTGTAAAGAACATGTAATGCTTTTGCTCCGATGCCTATTATTCTTGCTATGAAACCGTGTTTACAAGTATGGCTTTGGCAGTGTCCCTCATTTTTATCCTTTCAGTAGCTTTGTGCTCTATGCTGGAAGGTCCCAGTCCCAAGGCAAGCTTCAGCCGTGACTGGTATGCCAGGTCGCGATGCCGTGGTCAAGGCCAGGAGGTGAGCAGCCCGGGGTCCGGTAAGAGCTCCCGAGGCGCAATGCTCAAGAGGCCCCCCTTGTCGTGCAAGCAGCTTCTGGAGGGTAAAAAGGGAGGTGGCATTGCCAGAGTAGGACTATGGGAACTAAACTTGTAGGGTAGTGGCCTCGTGCAGATTTGGATGTGTGACTTATCTTGATGGTCTTGAGGCGATTCTCCATTCGATGCGCCCTATTTGCTCCTGCGCCAGCGTAGCTGAGCTTTCGCGATTCGCTTCCCACTTGCTTTAGCGTTCTGCGTCGGCAGAGCCCGGCCCCACGCATACCTCAGCTACCACTGGCTCATTCGGATCGAAAGGGACGATACCATGCAGTTAGGGGCTACGTGAACAGTTAGGCTCCTGAGTCACGATGCTGAGGAGTCCCCCTTGACGTGCGAACAGCCCTCGGGAAGGAAGTGCTGGCTAGGCCTTGGTGTTCTGCATCGGCAGGGCCCAGCCCCGCGCATACCTCAGTCACCGCTGGGTCGTACGGATCGCCAGGACGAGACCAGGGAGTGAGGGGCTACGTGGCCAGTTAGGCCCCTGAGACACGATGCTCAGGGGGGCCCCTTGACGTACGAACAAACCACAGCGCTTCGAGCCGGCTTCTCCTTCTCCCGCTTTTCCAGGTGCTCTACGTCCTCTGGTCTCGACCCTCGAGCGGAGCTCAGCCACCGTTGGTATGCCAGGTCATGATGTTGTGCTCAAGGCCAGGGGTGTGGTCTGGAAAGTCAGTAGGAGCCCCTGAGACGCAATGCTCAGAAGCCCCCCCCCCCTTTAATGCGCAAGGGAATTACGTGAGAAGGAGAAACCGGCAGGGTCACCTGTTGTTAGGCTCCTGGTATTCCTGTGGGTTAGCCTGACAAAACAGCACAACTCACAACCACACCAACCGTTGGGCCACTGATCTTTCCGCAGGAAGACGAAGGCACTGAGAACCTGGTGAGATGACGTGCGCAAGGCGGGCCGCGAGTCAGAGCTCGATTGCTCAGATTTGTCAGTGTTGCAGGGACGGACCAAAGCACAAGCGCCGTGCCAACGTGTGTAGCCCCCGTTGCGTGATGAGTAGGAGTCCGTCCGGCAGCGAGGGAGGCCAAAAGAGGTGGTGAGTTAGTAGGTGATGATCATAAGGTAATCCATAAGAGGAGACGAGATAATCCAGGCGATTTAAAATGCAATACATGCCACTGGGATGGACCCATGCGACCTAGGGATGATGCAGCCCGAGGGGCTCCCCCAATAGAGTAAGCTAAGGATGCAAAAAGGATACACGTCGCAAGGGCAATCCCGTGCGACTTGGGGATGATGCAGCCTGAGGGGCGCCCCTAACTGAACAAACTAAAACAAAGTCATGTGGCACCGATACCGTAGTATTGTCGGTGTGGCCGAAGATGCTCACTTCGGATGTCGCTCCTCATGAGCCGCCCGACTCCGGGGCCTCGCGAGGCCCTTGAGGTTCTGATAGCTCGCGAAGAACTGACGCCACTTCCGCCAGGATCTCCTAATGCCTGGCCTCATGAGCCGCCAAGACTTCCCCTACGTGGTGCTGGTGCAGGGTTGCCTGGTTCGGCAAGCCAAAGGGCATGCGAACATAGTTTTGAGGAGGCCCCTCGCACCAGCCCACATGCATGTCTTTGACGGTCTGGTTGACGAACTCCTAAGCGCTTGGCGCCTCGCGCCTTGACCTCTCTTGAGGGAAACGTGTGGTGAAGCACACCTCCACATGGTTCGCGAGCACCTCCCTCGTGACATTGGCTAGGTCGGAGGCCCTCCAGAGGAGAGCCCCCGAGCCCATCCTGAGGGGGGCATCGGGCGTGCCTTCGTATGCGAGGGAGGGAGGCGCCCCGTCCATGGGCGTGGATCCTGAGGCACGGCCGCTAGGCGCGCCTTCCTATGCGAGGGAGGGAGGTGCCCCATCCATGGGCGCCGATCCTGAGGCACGGCCGCCGGGTGCTGCATCCTCATGAGGCTCCAGGGCGAGAAGTTGCTTCTTCTTCTTTGGGATAGCTTCAGGGGGTAGATGGTTTCTTCGTTGTCCGGTTCTTCGACTGTCGCAGCCTGGTAAACGTGCTCAAGGGAGCACATTGCGTCCTTTTCTTCGCAAGCGATGGTGATGATGTCGCGACTCCCGGCATCTTGAGGACATTGTAGCCATGGTGAGTCACTGCCATGAACTTGGCCAAGGCTGGATACCCAAGGATAGCGTTGTATAGGAGACGGATGTGTGTGACATCGAAGTTGATGAGTTCGGTGTAGTAGTTTTCACGGGTGCCAAAGGTAATGGGGAGCCGGATCTATCCGATTGGGGTGGTGGAGCCGTCGGTCACTCCTGAGAAAGGCCTAGTGGGTTGCCGTTGGTCATACGGCACTTGGAGACGGTCGAATGTGTTGATGAAAAAGACGTTGAGCCCCGCACCACCATCGATGAGGGTCTAGGTGACTTGGATGTTGCTGATGACGAGTGAGCAGAGCATTGGGAGAGCGCCGGCGGTCGCCGCGCACTTGAGCTGGTCAGCTGAGCGGCAGGTGATGGCGCACTTGGACCACTTGACCAACCGTGTGCCCTCGATCCTAGGAAGAGCTGCGTTTACTTCTCGGGCAAAGTTCTTGAAGATACGCTGAGTGGCTGGAGTCAGCGCACCGCCCAAGATGCAAGCGATGGCGCGAGGCTCCTGGAAGCCCCTAGCCCCTTCGTCTTGGTCATCGCTCCTCCTTGGTGGTGGCAGTGGAGGGAGGCCGGCCTTGCCCGAAGGGCGGTCCTCACGAGGCTGGTCCCGCCAGGTATCCTCGCGAGGCTGATCATGCCATCAATCCTCACGAGGCTGATTACACGACTCCTGTCACGGGCCGCGGTCGTCCCAGGGGCCCCCAGTCTGGCTTCCTCAATGACCGTCGCCGTGGTCGTTGCGCTTGCGCCGTCGGCCGATGCGCCTGTCTCGGATTGCCCTGATTTCCTGGCGGTCGTTGGTGTTGTGGCTGTGCATGTTGTGGATGGCGCAGAATGGGCGGTTGCTCTTGGATGACTCTAGGTGGTCACGGCCACGCTTCAACTCTGGTTCGGCCGCAAGCACAGCCACCCCCTTGCGCTTCACATCTTTAGCCTTGGCCTTCTTGTCTTCGGGGTCAGCAGCAGGTAGCTCGACGAGGAAAAGGCACCCCTCCTCAGCACTGGCACACTTGATCACGAGGATGAATAGCTCCAGGGTTGTGCACAACTCTTCATGGATGGTGAGCTCCTCCTTCATCTTGACATCACGTACGTCATTAGAGTATGTCGAGATGATGGCCTCATCGGTGACCTTGGGGATCTTGATGCGGACGTTGCTGAAGCGCTAGATGTACTTCTGCAGGGTTTCTCTTGGTTGCTGCTTGACACACCGCGGGTCTCCCACGGCCAGCGGGCAGTCGCGGGTGCCCTGGAAATTGGCGATGAAACGCTCGCGCATCTCACCCCAAGAGGAAATCGTTCCTGCGGGCAGGTTCAGGAGCCACAAGCACGCGCCGTCCTTGAGAGCCATGGGGAACCAATTCGCCATGATCTTCTTGTCGCCGTTGGACGCCTCGATGCTCGGCTCATAGAGCTACAGGAACTCAGCAGGGTTGGGGGTGACGTCGTAGCGTGGAGGCAGGTCGGGCTTCAACTTCCCAGGAGTGAGGGCACGGCAGCCTGCTGTGAACACCAGAGCATGCCGTGGAGGTGGAGCTTGGTCTTGGTTTCCGTGTGCTACCACTTCAGGGGGCACATGGTCTCGTTGTGACTGTGGGGGGAGCGCGGGAGCTCCTCCTTGAGGCCGCTGGATCTCTTGGGAGCTTCCTTCTTCAGGCACGGGCACCCCGCGCGGTGGGTCGCGCCGCGGGGCCGCGTGCCCTGGAGCCTGGATGACGCCTTGATGCGGAGGTGGTGGAGGCGCTTCATGAGCCACGTCGCTCGCGAGGGGAGGCGGGCGAGGTAGCGAAAGGGACGAGGCAGGAGAGCCCCCAGCGGCGCGGACGAGCTCGACGATGCGGTCGAGCCAGTCCTCATAGTGGTCGTTGATGGGGCGGTAGTGCAGGAGACCACCACCGCGTCACCGCCTGATCCTTTTGCAAGCGAAGACCGCTTTTGTCAGTATGGGAACATCCTTGTGTTCCCGCTTAAAATGGTCGTTGTGGGATCCCTTCCCGCCTAAACATTTCGGGGGAAGAGGACCCTGGTCGCATATATAAGTAGCTAGGATCTCCACTATGAAGGGGGGATCGGATCCAGAAACTCCGCCCTCGCACAAGGGAGCAAGAACTCTTGCCTCCTAACCCTCCTGAGCTCTCCTCTTGAGCTCAGGAACCACTGTACTCATTCATACTCAAGCCCTCCCGAGGCCAATCCACCAAAGCAGGAAGTAGGGTTTTACACCGCAAGGTGGCCTGAACCTGGGTAAATTCGTGTGTACTTTACTTGTTGTTCGCTTGAATCTCTTCACTGGATGAGGGCGAGACGCTAGGTAGACGTGAGTGGGAGAGATCTTTGTTCACACCCCTTTGTTCGAACTTCTTGTGTTTCCGGAGCCCGTAATCCGACATTTGGCGCGCCTGGTAGGGTGCGTGTCGAAATCTCGCCTCTCCGACGACCTCGTCCCGCTCTCGTCATCGACCTCGCTCCACTGCCATAGTGGACACGCACGAGCGCGCGCCGCCTGCCGTGCCGCCAACTTCGCTCAGACGGCGCCCGCGGGCAACGGTGCGCCGCCACGCCCCAACTCGCGGGTCGCCAACGCCGCCACCGACGCGGCCGTCCACGAGCAGCATGACTCGTTGCTGCCGTTATCCGTGCGGCCACGCCATCACCCTCGCCGACCGCGACGTCATCCTCGCTGATCCGCTGTGGGCCAGTCTACCAACAGCCTGCGCTACTGATGGCACGGGAGCTCCTGCGCTACCGCCCGGCGGACGACCTCTACGACGAATGGCTCCACCGCATCACCGAGCTCGTCAAAGCCGCCGTGGAGGTACCTGCGCCAACTCACTCCTCCCGTCCTCCATCGCCCATGGCGGGGAACGAGGGCCACGGTATCCCGGCTCCACCTCCACTCTACGGCGCCGGCCAGGGGGACAGGCCCGATGCTCCGCGCCGTGAGCCGCCCAGGAGGGCCCCTGCGCACGACGAGGAGAGCTGCCAGGTGATTCCGCATCCCCAGGCAGAAGCTCGTGGCCCGCCCCGTCCCGCAGCACCAAGACCGCGCACCACAGGAGGTGGTGGCGCCTGTGCCCCAAGAACCAGCACCGCAGGCGCAGGGGGCGCCTGCCATCATGAGCGTGGCTGGATGTCGCGCCTTGGCTCCCGAGCTGCGGCGCCTCATCTGGCCTGGCAAGTTCAAGCCTGATCTGCCTCCGCGCTACGAGGGAAACACCGACCCCACAGAGTTCCTCCAGTGGTATGAACTAAGCATCGAGGCGTCCAATGGCACCGAGCAGGTCATGGTGAACTGGTTCCCCATGGCCCTCAAGGATGGCGCCCGCTCCTGGCTCCTGAACCTCCCCGTGAGATCCATCTCCTCGTGGGGAGAGCTTCGGGAGCATTTTGCTGCCAACTTCTAGGGCAGCCGCCACCGAGCCCCGGCGGCCGCGGTTCTGCTCCGCGCGAAGCAGCAGCCTGGGGAGACCCTGCAGAAGTACATCCAGCGTTTCAACACCATGCGCCTCAGGATCCCCAGGGTATCGGATGAGGCCATCATCTCGGCGTTCTCCGACGGTGTCCGCGACGTCAGGAGGAGGGAGGAGCTCACCATCCACGAGGATTTGTGCACAGCCCTCGAGATGTTCAAGCTCGCGACAAGGTGCACCATGGTGGAGGAAGGACGCCACTCCCTCCAGGAGCTGCCATTAGTGGAGGCTGACGACAAAAAGGCCAAGGCCAAAGAAGCAAAGCGCAAGGGAGCCACTGTGCTGGCTGCAGAGCCAGATTTGAAGCGTCGCTGCGGCTACAATGACCCCCCAGAGACAACCATCCGTAATGCATCTTCCATGATGTCCATAGCCACAACACCAACGACTATCAGGAGCTCACGACGATGCGCGGCTGGCAGCGCCCTGATTGCGACAACCGCGGCTATGGCCGTGGAGGAGACCGTGGTGGAGGACGCTGGGACGGCAAGAACTCGCGCCAAGGGTGGCGTGACCAGCCTCGTGAAGACCACAGGCAGGAGCATCCTCGTGACGCACCCTTGGGCGACCAGCCTCGTGAGGGTCGCCCTCAGGGCAACGGAGGTATGCCTCTGCTGCCACCACCGCCAAGTAGGAATGATGACGACCGCCAGGGAGATGGAGCAGGTGGCTTTCAGGAGCCACGTGCCGTTGCATGTATCTTGGGAAGAGTCCATGCTCTAGCTTCCCATCGGATCTTCAAGCAGTTCACTCGCGAGGTGAACGTGGCGCTTCCTAGGCCTGACGCGGCGCGCAACCTCAGGTGGACAAAGCAGGTCATCGCCTTCGACCCCAAGGACCAGCTCAACTGCGCGGCAGCCCCAGGCGCTCTCCCAATGCTCTGCACTCCGACCATCAGCAACGTCCTCGTGACCAAGGCCCTCATCAACGGCAGAGAAGGACTCAACGACCTCTCTGTCCAGACCTTCAAGACGCTCCAGGTCCCCTACGATCAGCTCCACCCAACCAAGCCATTCCACTGAGTCACAAATGGCTCCACACTCCCGATGGGGCAGGTCCGCCTCCCCGTCACCTTCGGTGACCATGACAACTATCACACCGAGCTCATCGACTTTGATGTTGCCAACATCCACCTCCCGTACAACGCCATCCTTTGGTATCCTGCCCTCGCCAAGTTCATGGCAGCGACCCATCACGGCTACAACGTCCTCAAGATTCCCAGGAGTGGCGGAGTCATCACAATCGCCTCCGACGAGAAGGAAGCAATCCGTTCCCTGGAGCGTGCCTACCAGACCGCAGCGGACAAGAGCTCCGATGAGGATGGAGCCGTCTTCGCCCTGCAGACCGCCCCCAGAAGAAGAAGAACCTGCCCGCCAACGGACTTCAGGACACGGGGGCTCCTGGCAGCCCCGCCTCAGGACCCGCACCTGCCGACGAGGCGCCCTCCACCCTCGCATAGGGTGGCGTGCCCGACGCCCCTCTCAGGACGGGCTCGGGGGCTCTCCTCTGGAGTGTCCCTGGTCTGGCCACCGTCTCGAGGGAGGTGTCCGGGCACCACCTGCAGGCGTGTCTCGACACGCGTTTTTGTGAGCCCAGCATGAGTCGTACAGTGCTGGGGGCTCAGGACTTCATCAACCAGGTTACCGAGGAACTTCAGTACGCAAGGCTCATACGCGGTGGGCGTAACCGCACGATGCCAAGCTCACCTACCCACAACCTGAGCAACCACTTCCGCGTCTGCGTCGACGTCGCGGGTCTCAACCGAGCCGCTTCTTTGGAGCCCCTCTAGCCGACAGCAGTCGGCTGGAGGAGGATTCTCCCCTGTAGCTACGTCCACACACTCTTCGGCTTTAGCAACGCAGCCGCTACGTACCAGTGCCTCGCGCGGCAGGCTTTGGGGGCTCGGGAGGCTCAGTGGCGGGCGGTCCAGACGGAGCGGCAGCCGGTCCCCCGTGACCACTAAGGGCCTCCGGAGCCCCAGGGCCTCAGGAGCCCAATGATCCTCAGGGGCGACCGACATGACTCGCGTCTTCAGCTACCCCAACTCTTCTTCGACAAGTGTCAGGTGATGTTTCAGGTGTTCAATCAAGGGCGCCCCTCGTGCTGCATCATCTTCAAGCTACTGGGGGCTCACCCCTCGTAGCTGTCTCTTTTTGTGCATGAATCAAGGCTAGTTGCTTCTTCCTAGTTGCATTATCTATATGCTCGGCGTCCTCACCGCCGCTAAGGTAATGGGCCCTTACGAGCCCACTCGCGACCGCCCCGTGACGAAGGACTGGCACGGCGTCTGTGCTCGGGACCGTCCCTGCAGCGTCGCTAAATACAATGGCTGAGCTCTGTCTCGTGAGCCATTCCCGTGACATCACCTCCATGGTCCTTGGTGCCTTGTTCTCTCATGGGATAATCGTGGATGTGTAAGTAGGGGCCAGTGGCAGGTGCCTCGCTCACGCGGGAACTGCGCGCTGGTTGTTTTTCTTTTGCACTGTTGTATGAGAAGACGGGGCACGGCGTTTGTGCTCGGGTCCGTCCCTGCAGCGTTGATAAATCCAGCAGCTGAGTTCTGTCTTACGGGCCGGTCCCTCTAACGTCACCTCCTGGGGTCGTTGGTGCTGCGGCCTTCTCATGCGATGCCCTCTAGAGACGCACTCGGCGCAGGTCGACACAACACCTCTGTTTTCACATTTTGTAGAAGAAGACTCAGGCGCAACCCGCCTCAGGGTACGGTCTCATGAGTGATGCGTACGCTCACGAGAACTTCCTCAGAGTCGTTCAGCTCGTCCTGAGGAGGGCCCATATACACCTTGTGAAAGTGCAACTAATCCTCGGGTGGTTTTGGTAATTAATAACAACATATATATCATTGAACTAATAGCTACTTGAGAATCATTTCAGAGAAGTTCAGTGATATGGGTATGGAAATGACTGAAGAAGTGGACCCCTCAAAATGCTATGGCAAGCATTGGCAAAAGCTCAAGACTCCATTTTTGGTTTAGTGATCCAAGATCACATTGAGTCCATAGGAAAAGCCAATACTATTAAAAGGGGATGAGGTTGTGTTGATGATCTGGTTGCTCAAGTGCTTAGTGATATATCTCCTTCAACTATCAGCAACTTTCACTACTATACACACTCATAAGTAATCTCGGACAAACCGATTTTCCAAACTCAGTCCCACTGAGATGAACCACCTCAGCCATAAGCCAAACCCTAGAAAAATCGGTCAATCCGAGTTTGAGATCGGTCTCACCGAAACACGGGCTGCCAACCATCTATAACCGTTTGTCATCCTATCGGAATATCCGAGTTGATGATTTCGGTCCCACCGAAACTGGCAAGTTCATGTCTTGACTCAAATCGGACAAACCGAGATGGTATTTTCGGTCCCACCGAAAACCCCAACGTTCACTATATTTGAACTTTCGGTCTGACCGAGTTTCCACTTCGGTCTCACCGAGATTGCTCAATTATGTGTGTAACGGTTGGATTTTGTGTGGAGGCTATATATACCCCTCCACCCCCTCTTCATTCGTGGAGAGAGCCATCAGAAAGAACTACCACTCCTACCTTACACTTTCTAAGAAGAGAACTACCTACCCTTGTGTTGAGATCAAGTTGCTCCATTCCTACCATATGAAACTTGATTTCTAACCTTCCCAAGTTGCTTTCCACTCAATCCTTTCTTCCACCACAGCCATATCAGTGAGGAGAGTTGAGTGTTGGGGAGATTATCATTTGAAGCACAAGAGCAAGGAGTTCATCATCATCTACAACATCTATTACCTTTTGGAGGGTGGTGCTTCCTAGATTGGTTAGGTGTCGCTTGGGAGCCTCCGTCATCGAGATGTGGAGTTGAACCAAGAAGTTTGTAAGGGCAAGGAGATCGCCTACTTCGTGAAGATCTACCCCGAGTAAGGCTAGCCCTCCGTGGGCGTAGGCCATGATGGAATAGACAAGGTTGCTTCTTCGTGGACCCTTCGTGGGTGGAGCCCTCCGTGGACTCGCGCAGCCGTTACCCTCCGTGGGTTGAAGTCTCCATCAACGTGGATGTACGATAGCACTACCTATCGGAACCACGGGAAAAATCATTGCGTCTCCAAATTGCGTTTGATCTTCTCCACCTCTCTTTACTACATGTGCAATTTACTTTCCGCTGCTTATACTCTAGAATTGCATGTGTAGGGTGATGCTTGACTTGATCATAATTGTGAAACTGCCAAAAACTGTTCATGATCAAAAGGCAGAATTTTTATATTTACAAGTAGTCTAATCACCCCCCCTCTAGGCTTACTTTCGATCCTACAAGTGGTATCAGAGCTTTGGTCACCATTGTTTTGGTTTCCATTGCATTGGACTCCATAAGCTTGGTTTCACAACCTAGGAGAGTATGGCGTCTAGTGAGGGTAATTATCGTAGAGGTCCTTACTTTGATGGTACAAATTTTGCTAGTTGGAAGCATAAAATGAAAATGCATATTCTTGGTCATAACCCAGCCGCATGGGGCATTATTTGTGTTGGTATGCAAGGTGAATTCTTCGAGGAAGGAAAAGTTCCGGATCGCGAAGCTACACCGGAAGAGTTGCGGATGTTGCAAAACAATGCTCAAGCTTGTGACATTCTCTTCAATGCTTTGTGTCCCGAGGAGTTCAACAAAATCAGCCGTCTTGAGAATGCTAAAGAGATTTGGGATACTTTGGTTGAAATGCACGAAGGTACTGAATCTGTGAAGGAATCAAAGCTAGATATTCTTCAAGGTTAACTTGACAAGTTCAAGATGAAGGATGGTGAAGGAGTCGCTGAAATGTACTCTAGGCTTGCTCTCATCACAAATGAGATTGCCGGCTTAGGAAGCGAAGAAATGACCGACCGATTCATCATTAAGAAGATTCTCAGAGCTTTGGATGGAAAATATGACACCGTGTGCACTTTGATCCAAATGATGCCAAACTACAAGACTCTCAAGCCAACTGAAGTCATTGGAAGAATTGTTGCTCATGAGATGACACTTAAGGATAAGGAAGAGCTTCACAACAAGTCAAGTGGTGCTTACAAAGCTACAAGTGATGCTCCCACAACCTCAAGTGACAAGTTAATTTCCAATGAAGAGATAAGCCTAATGGTTAAGAACTTCAACAAGTTCTACAAGAATAGAGGCAAAGAAAGAAGCTCAAAGTCTAGATCATATGATGAAAAGAGGTCTTCTAGCCGTGATCGAAACTGCTACAGTTGTGGAAGATCCGGACACTACTCAAATGAGTGTACGGCTCCCCACAAGAGAAGATAAGAATCTCCAAGAAGAAGATCAAGAGATGAGTCACCTCGGAGAGAGAGAAGGAGTAGAGATGATCGTTATGAACGAAGACCCTCTCGGAGAAGCAAGGATTCGGAGAGGAAAGACAAGTCATCAAGGAGCTACACAAGAAGAAGACATCAAGCTCATGTAGGTGAATGGGTCTCCGGCTCCGACTCCGACAATCAATCCGATGGAAGCTATCACTCCGACTCCGACTACAGTCAAGATGAAGGTGTTGCCGGACTTGCTCTCGTATCCTCAAACTCCAACTCCTACGACTTATTTGATTCACCAAATGAGGGAATTGGAAGATGCTTCATGGCTAAAGGCCCCAAGGTAACACACCCTGAATTCATTGACTTTGATAGTGATGAGGATGACTTGCTTGGTGAAGATGAGCTCTTGCATGATAAATCTAGTGAGCTTAGTAACGATGAAAATGCTAGTAGTCTTTATAGTCGAGAAGAGTCGAATGACAATGCTATGAAGGAGATTGAGCGTCTAACTAAAGAACTAAACACTCTTAAGTTAGCTCATGAAACAACTCAAGAAGATCATAGAGAGCTCCTAAGATCTCATGAGAAGCTACGCTTCGAGAAGCTCACTCTAGAGCAAGAACATGAGTTTCTAAAAGCAATCAATGACGATCTTCGAAAGAAGAGTTCTTCATATCTTGCCAAACGACTTCTCTTGTCTAATTTCTTGCCACCTATTAAGACTAAGCATGACAAGCATAAGAAAAATTCTTCCTCTAGTAGTAACAATAACAATGTCAAATCTAATGTTGTTACTTCTAGTAGTTCTCTTGATTCCACTAACAATGTTTCAAGCCAAGTTACACTTGAGCAAGAAAATAGCTTATTGAAGGAAATCATAGAGAAAGGTGTCTACAAGAGTCTTGCCGGAAGCAAGAACTTTGAGGAAATTGTTCGCAAACAAGGAAGGCACCGGAAGAATCAAGGGATTGGTTTTGAGCGAAAGTTCAACGCCGAAGGTGTTGAGTGGGAAGAAGGTCAATACCCTACTCCACAGTTTGTTTCTCAAAAGGAGAAGTATGATCCTACTTCTTCCAATGTGGAACAAGCTCAAGATGACCTTCCACCACAAGACCACAAGCTAAAAGCCAAGGACAAGCTTCAAGAGGAGATTGATGCATTCATTGAAGCACCTCAAGCCATGGTCAAGTGGGTTCCCAAGGACACGTCAAGTTCTACTTCGTCAAACTCAACTACAACCCCAAGGATTCCCATCAAGATGATACGGATCCCGAAGAAGAAGAACTAGAAGGTTCTTGAGGGTGACTCCGCCAACATACTTCACTCATATTCATTTTGGCAACTTGTGCAATCAACATCCACATCATGCACTAGTTCATGGAGTCACAAACCCTCTTGTTGGTAAGTCAAGGGACAAGGTAATCATTGCTTTCATGGACATCATCTATTGTGAACTTCAATCTATGTCCATGGATATCCTTGTTTGTTCCTTGTGGGACTAACCCATGTAGGTATTGAAAGTGCCCTAATCCAAAGGATAGCTCCCAACTCTTGATGATCTACATCAACATTGAGCATCCACATCTTCAACATCTACATGAAGTCTTCTATGACAACCCAAGGTTAGTTTGACCCTTTAAAAGGGGTTCTCACATCTACGAGGAGCTTTGCTCTAAAAATTGAGCTAAAGCAACTTCAAATGATGTGAACACATCAATGCTTTATGTAAAAGTGGTAACCCCACTTGTGCTTAAACGATGAGTATGACCTATGATCAAATGTTCTCATTTGGCTCCTAAGTCAAAATACTCATATATAGATGACCTAGTCATCGACAAATTGTGTGCTAGTAGCTAGAGTGTTGGTTGTGCATGTTTGACACATATTTCATTTGCTATCTTATTGTGTGAGCATGTTGAATGCATGATTTTATCCATTCGAGGACATCCATTTGTTGTTTTGATTGTTTTGATTTTTCTGGCCAAATGGATGGACAAGAATGCCTAAGCACCTCCCCTAGCTATCTATGCTTTCTTGTCTCAAATTCTATTCATGCTTATATCACAAACTTTGAACAAGTCATTTTCGGACCCTCCGAGTGAGGAGCACTCGGAGCCACCGATCCGTCTAAGGCTGACTTCCAAAACCTTCTAAGTCAATTTCGGTCAGACCAACTTCTCCCACTCGGTCCAACCGAAACGCTTAGACTGATCTAGGTTTCATCTCGGTGAAACCGAGTTCTAAATCTCAGCGTGACCGATATGCGTAACTGCATAGTAGTTATCCATCTCGGTGTCACCGAGTTTTTCAACTCGGTCCCACCGACAGCAAGGGGATATAAATACTGAGGGCAGCGCGCGATTTTTCCTTCAAACGTTTTCGCCCCCAAGTCCCCTGCTGCCGTCGCCCTGATCTCCGGATCGTCGCCATCGTCGCCTGTGCGCCCTCGCCGCAGGTCTCCGCCGCCGTCAACGGTTTTCTCCTCCGCGCCGTTGCCGCCGTAGAGGGACTCCACCAAGTTAGGGTGAGTCTCGATCCCTCTCGTGCTCCCCATCCGACTCATTGCACGATTGGTTTGCCCTGCATCTAGTCACGATTGAAAAACTTCCTTTCCATCAGATCGTTTCTAGTTTCGAGTAAAATTCTTAGGTTTAGGTTTCCACGGAACACATCTCGGTGAAACCGGTTTTAAATTTTCGGTGTGACCGATTCTGCCTCTGGCCATTGCACTGCACTTTCGGTCTAACAGAGTGGTGCAAATCGGTGTGACCGAAGTATGGTTTTAGTGAAACCCTAGAGTATCGGCAGGACCGAAACCCATTTCGGTCCAACCGAAAGTGGTGTGTAAGTTTCTGTTATACACTTCGGATTCACCGAAACTGAAAATCGGTTTGACCGAAATGCATTCTGTGAAAACTTAAAACTAAGGTTTAAACTCATTTTTTTTGCAAAAACCTCTGCAGTTTGTGATAACTCTTCTACTCTGCCTATACCTTATCTTTTCACAGGTTGTCAGCCATGTCAGATGCCAGTGACAGCCAGAACAGGTCTGAGTCACCTTTTGCAGAGATTCCTGAGGCAGATACTAGTCCTGAGGCTAGTAGTCCCATTGATGATGGTGAGAGGAGTACACCTAGTGGCTTGCCTCCTGCAGCCACCAGAACCAGAAAGCAGAGAAATTCTGATGATGAGGACTCTGACTTCATTGCTGAGGAAGTAACCTCCAAGCCCAAGAGAAAGGTTGTTGCCAAAGAGCAACAAGGGCAGCAGTCGAAGAAAGGCACCAGCAAGATCAAGCAATCAGCTGTTGCCAAGAAGCTGAACTTGGGAGAGCCAGCCCCAAGTAAAGTGAAGAAAACTTCCAAGAGGAAGAGGGTAGTGTATGCTGAACCTCATACAGAAGCAGTAGTTGAAGATGAAGAAGAAGAAGCACCCCAGCCTGCTCCTCAGAAGCAGAAACTCATGGGTGATGCAATTAGGGCTCAAGCCACTTCTAAGCCCAAGAAGCCTGCTCAAGCTAAGGCAACTCCAGCAAAGCCTTCTGCCAAGCCCAAGAGGACAACCAGGAACATCCCAGCCTTTGAGAAGAACAAAGGTGATGTGCCACCGTCTGAGTCTGATGAAGAAGAACATGTGTTGCTGAAGCTCCGTCCAAAATTGCCACTCCACAACGATGCTCATCCTCAAGCCGAGGATATGAAGGCAAGGAAGGATAGAGGTCTCAGGCTATGAAGACAGTCTGATCCATATGCCGTGAGGAGAAGGACTGTTGTGGACCCCAGATTCCACACCAGAGAGCAGCAGGACTTCTATGAGACTGTGTTGATGGATAAGAAGCCTATAGTTGCAGATACCAGATACGTTGACTGGAAGTACATTGACAGTGAAGAGCACCAAGACTTCTTTCCCCATGTGCATGAAAGCTTCACTGCATGTGGAGTTGATGAGTTTGTGGGTCAGAAACTGACAGATTGGAACGATGAGATGATTATGCAGTTCTACGCCACAGCCCACTTCTATCCTGATGGGAAGATCACCTGGATGACTGAAGGTCAAAGGTTTTTTTCGTCTGTTGAAGAATGGGCAGAACTTCTGAATGCTCCAGTGCAAAGAGAGGACGACATTGATGTCTATGGGATTCCTAAGAAGAACCATGATTCCATGAAGAACATGTACAAGGAGATCCCCGCAGCAGATTTGGAAGGGTGGAAGCTTGGCTCAGTGTACTATCTCCAGGCAGGTCTGCCTACCACAAACACTATTCTGAGGCATACCTTGATGCCCAAGTCTGGAGACCATCGCATGATCCGAGGCTATTCTATCAACATGCTGCACATACTTGATGAGAAGGCACCTTTCAAGGTGATGGACTTAATGGTAGAGACCATTAAGAGGACTGCAGCTGACCAGAAGAGGTCGTGTGGATTTGCCCCGCAGATTCAGATGCTTATCAATGCCAAGTTTGGCATGGGCAAATTCTTGTTGGATAGGAAGCACTTACCACTGCAGCCAGAGCATGAAGATAATGTTGTTGTGATGGACGAGGAGGATCCAACTTCGGTTGAAGGTCAAGCCAAGATTGAAGCTGCTAGGAAAGCCAAAGCTGATAAAGAGGCAGCAGCAGCAGCAGCTAAACCAAAGAGCTTCGGAGAGCAGATTCTTGAAGCTACCCAGAGGATTGAACAACGCCTGGCCAGCATTGAACAATCTCAGGAGAGCCTAGAGAGGATTGTTGACGAGAAGGTCCACGCTCTGGACGTGAAGCTGACTGAACTTCAGGTGACCGTCAACAAGCTTGAGGCAGACATGGAGGAAGCAAGGCAGGACAAGGCAGAGCTCATGCAGGATGACCTAGTCCAGGACTCTCATCGCCAGACTGCTCCGGTTCCTAGAGGATCCCGATCAGCTGCTATTCCAGTGACTGACTCCAGGACTACCACTTCAGCACCTCCTATAGCTCCAGCATCCACTCCTCCAGCGCAGACATCAGCTGAAGTCTTCGCCGATGCCGTCATATCTACTCCGACATCTACCCAGACGGGAGCCGCCAGCAGAGCCCACAGTGACGTTTAGCTCTATGCTTTTTCGAACTTTTTGGTAACTTGTTGCCAAAGGGGGAGAAATTGTATAGATCATAGGGCTTCGAGAGAGAGAGTGCTCTTTCGTTCTTTTGCGGTTTCTTTGAGATACATTTGGTTCTTTTGGTTTTTCGAAACTTTCAGTGTGCTTGATACTACGTTTGATGCTACCTTAATGAGTGCTTGGTCGTACTATGCTTTAATGTGTGCTTAATGCTTATCATATGCTATTCCTTCTTGTATGACTAGTTACTCTTATCTTGGTGATTGGGTGCATGCTTTTCATTCTTATCATTTTGTGCGCTCCACCAAGATGTATGGGACATGGAAGAGTGACCCATAATCCTAATCGATTGTGCATTTGCATTCAAACGCAAATTTTAAATAATGCACAAATTTAGGGGGAGCTCTTGTTTATCACATACTTCTCAAAGCGACGATATTATTCATTGATTATATCCTTTGTCGAAGCTTTGATCTATATGTTGTCATCAATTACCAAAAAGGGGGAGATTGAAAGTGCAACTAATCCTCGGGTGGTTTTGGTACTTAATAACAACATATATATCATTGAACTAATAGCTACTTGAGAATCATTCCAGAGAAGTTCAGTGATATGGGTATGGAAATGACTGAAGAAGTGGACCCCTCAAAATGCTAAGGCAAGCATTGGCAAAAGCTCAAGACTCCATTTTTGGTTTAGTGATCCAAGATCACATTGAGTCCATAGGAAAAGCCAATACTATTAAAAGGGGATGAGGTTGTGTTGATGATCTGGTTGCTCAAGTGCTTAGTGATATATCTCCTTCAACTATCAGCAACTTTCACTACTATACACACTCATAAGTAATCTCGGACAAACCGATTTTCCAAACTCAGTCCCACCGAGATGAACCACCTCAGCCATAAGCCAAACCCTAGAAAAATCGGTCAATCCGAGTTTGAGATCGGTCTCACCGAAACACGGGCTGCCAACCTTCTGTAACCGTTTGTCATCCTATCGGAATATCCGAGTTGATGATTTCGGTCCCACCGAAACTGGCAAGTTCCTGTCTTGACTCAAATCGGACAAACCGAGATGGTATTTTCGGTCCCATCGAAAACCCCAACGTTCACTATATTTGAACTTTCGGTCTGACCGAGTTTCCACTTCGGTCTCACCGAGATTGCTCAATTATGTGTGTAACGGTTGGATTTTGTGTGGAGGCTATATATACCCCTCCACCCCCTCTTCATTCGTGGAGAGAGCCATCAGAAAGAACTACCACTCCTACCTTACACTTTCTGAGAAGAGAACTACCTACCCTTGTGTTGAGATCAAGTTGCTCCATTCCTACCATATGAAACTTGATTTCTAACCTTCCCAAGTTGCTTTCCACTCAATCCTTTCTTCCACCACAGCCATATCAGTGAGGAGAGTTGAGTGTTGGGGAGATTATCATTTGAAGCACAAGAGCAAGGAGTTCATCATCATCTACAACATCTGTTACCTTTTGGAGGGTGGTGCCTCCTAGATTGGTTAGGTGTCGCTTGGGAGCCTCCGTCATCGAGATGTGGAGTTGAACCAAGAAGTTTGTAAGGGCAAGGAGATCGCCTACTTCGTGAAGATCTACCCCGAGTAAGGCTAGCCCTCCGTGGGCGTAGGCCATGATGGAATAGACAAGGTTGCTTCTTCGTGGACCCTTCGTGGGTGGAGCCCTCCGTGGACTCGCGCAGCCGTTACCCTCCGTGGGTTGAAGTCTCCATCAACGTGGATGTACGATAGCACTACCTATCGGAACCACGGGAAAAATCATTGCGTCTCCAAATTGCGTTTGATCTTCTCCACCTCTCTTTACTACATGTGCAATTTACTTTCCGCTGCTTATACTCTAGAATTGCATGTGTAGGGTGATACTTGACTTGATCTTAATTGTGAAACTACCTAAAACTGTTCTTTGTCAAAGGCAGAATTTTTATATTTACAAGTAGTCTAATCACCCCCCCTCTAGACATACTTTCGATCCTACACCTTGGCTGTCCTTTCGTGCAAGCCACGTGTCAGGACGGCGCTGTACACGCCATGTAGTCTCTCCCGATGGGAGGCTCCCTCCCACGGTCCAGTGGATATGCCATGCTCTGCACTGGTAGAACCAACCGAGGAGCAGTTATGCCCACGAACCAGTGGAAGCACCAAGCTCCGTGCTGGCCGCTACGACCGAGGCACGGTTATGCCCACACTCCGCGCAAGTGTGGTAGCTCTATGCATCACGCTAGTTATAAACAACTGACAGTGGTCCCCAGTGGTCGCACCAACCTTAGGGAGATTTTTAACTCACGATGCTCATAGCTTCTCCATGGATAGGTGTCGCGAGGGACGCTAGGAACGGGGGCTATGCTCATGTCACGCCTGGCAGACGCCACCCTAGCAGGTGCCCAGACACTTGGCGTTCTCGCACCCCCATCCTAGGCGAAGGCTCATGAGCAAGGTATGATGCTTGTTCTACCTCATGAGAGCCGTTCGTACGTCAAGGGGGACCCCAAGGCATCGCGACCCTGGGGCCTCACTAGTCATGTAACCCCTCACTCCTTGAGCTCGGTGCTCAACGGCGGTCGAGGTATGCGCGGGGCTGGGCCCTGCCAACATAGAACGCAAACGGGATCGCTTGAACGTCAAGGGGGACCCCTGGGCATCGCGACCCAGGGGCCTCACTAGCCACGTAGCCCCTCATTCCTTGAGTCTAGTTATTACGATAACCCGGGTCACCCGGAGGGCTCAATGGCGATCGAGGTATGCGCGGGGTTGGGCCCTGCCGACGCAGAGCACCTAAGCAAACATGAAAGGAAGCAAGCATGGAAACATCAAGTTCAAGTATAGTTATTACAATAATACCAAGTTCTCCAAATTTAAGAGAGTTCTTACGCCTCCCCAAGGCACTTGCATTTCTTTCATCTGGACAGGAACAGGTCAGGCATCAGCAAGCGTGTCATCACCAGTCTCCGCCTCCTCGGCCACGGCAGCAGCAACCCGAAGGAACGTCTCCACCAGTTCCGTGACCTTCGCCTCCAGGGTTTCAGCAGCCGCGCCCTCTATGCTCGCGGTCACGGGCTCGGACAGCAAGGCTAGGTCAAGAGTGGGATCACGGAGAATTAGGTGGCCGCTCACACGCGTCAGGGCCAAGGAAAGGAGCGTGCGCCTTTCGACGTCTGCTAACTGGCCGATCGCGGCCGTAACCTCGCATAGGGACTTCACAAGCGCGACGAGGAGCCCGGCGCAGCCATCCTCCGGGGCGGCCAGTGGCTTCTCGAACCCTTCGCCATAAGCGGCCCGCAGCACCGTATGGGCCTCGAGCTCGAAGGCGGCGAGGGCCTCACAACTCACCGCTGCCGAGGCCGCAAGGGCGACTTCCTTCTGGCGCGCAGCTTGGGTCGCCCTGGCCTGCTCGACCTCGGCCTTCAGCTTCTCCAGGCTCGCGCGATCAGTGAGCTGCTCCTGCTACAGCCGGGACATCTCAGCCTTCTGTGCCTTGAGCTCCTTCTCCAACCTTTCAAGCTCCAGGGCGCGCCTGGCGCCTTCCTCGCGAGGGATCTCCAGCTCGCCCTCCGCCTTGAGGCAGCGCTTCTCGGAGGACGCCACGTCGGCTCGCGCGGCGTCGCGTGTCCGCGTGGCTGCCGCGACTTCCTCTAGACCCTCGGCAGCAACCGCTGAGGCCTGGCTCCAGGAGGCCCGCGCAGACTCGTCTGCCAGGAGCCACCCAGAGATCAGGCCGAGGCGTCCGTCCATCCTGTAGCCATCACCACCCTAAAGATCGGCATGGAGCCAACCAAGTGCAGCGGAAGCGGCCTCCAAGGTCTCAAGGCCAAGCGGCACCAGCTGGCGGATGGGTGCGAGGCCACAGACTTGGGCGCGACCATGGTCGCCAGTTTTGCTGGCACGGCGCTTCTCGGCGGGGTCGCCGCATTGCTGCCCTCGGATGCAGCGCGTCCAGATCGACACGGACTGGTCGCCTGGGGCCATCCGGCAGCACCTGCGCCTGACGCCACTTCCTCAGCAGATGCCTCGGAGGATTCCCCTTCGTCAACCTGGTCCTCGTCGCCCAGGGTCTCCTCCGAGTCCTCCTCGTCGCTCTGCTCGTCGGCACCGGAGGACACGTGAACCATTGGCGGTACAGCTACGGGCACCCCGAAACCCGACACGGCCTACAGCAGCTCGGCCTTGTTAGGACGGTTGTACAGCGGTAGGTGGGCCCCCGAGAGGTCCTCAGAAACCATTCCCCGGAGAGTGATCGAGACCAGGTCCAGGTAGACCTCGGCCAGCGTCCCCGAGCGTAGCCGAAGCATGTCGTCATCCCCCACCAGCTCCCACATGGGGCGCGAATGTGCCTAGAGGGGCGCCAGCCGCTGCCTTAGGAACTCCTTCACGATCTGGGACCCTTCAAGCCTCGAGCCCAGGTCGGCTTTGATCCTTGCCAAGACAGGCTCGACAAGGGGGTCGTTGAGCCTCGCGTACTTCCAGCCAGCGCGTTTCGCCGGACGGGTGGTAGGCAGCGCTAGCAGCGGGTGAGTGCGCTGGGCATCCAGATAGACCCACCTCTTACGATGGGAGTCTATCTTCTTCCCGGCTGTCAACAGCCGGCAACCCTGGCGCTGGAAGACGAAGGAGATGCAGCCCAAGCACGGGCCCTCGTCGTACCGCCGCATGAAGAAGAATCGGCATAAGAGAGCGACAGTCGGTTTCACCCCCACAAACGCCTCGCAATAAAAGGCGAAGAGCGATAGGACGAAGATGGAGCGAGGCTGGATGTGGAGGGCGTGCACCAGGTAATGGTCTAGGATTGTGTAGAAGAATTCCGAGAAGGGTGGCACGAGCCCGACGGAGATGCTGTGGTGGAAGAAGGGGTAGGAAGACTTCGGCAAGATCCGCGCCGCTGTGGATCCAACCCAAATCTTCGTCGAGCCATGCTCGTTGTGGACGCTCGACAATAAAGGCTGGACCTCCAAGTAGTCCCCCTCCTCGGTGATGGTGGACTCCTCGAGCACTGCCTCAAGGGAGGAAGCAGATCTGGATGCATGCGCGGCACCCTTGCTTTTCTTTGCCATTGCTGGAGGTTTCGGAGGATGCATGCGCTTTGGGAAGGCCGAAGGCGAAGGAGAAGGGGATCTGAGCAGGGGGCGATAACTCCCCTACAACAAAGACATCCCCTTTTGTCAAGTTAGACGGATGCCGCGACTGCGTGGGAAGAAGAGTTGCCCATGTCCCATCCAACCGTCAGACAAAAGCTTGGCACGCAGCATTTTTGGGGCCCGCGACGCTCCGTCCTCGACTAAGGCTTTACCCCGAAGCCAACTCCGAAAGCGCCTTGAGCCCGGGGGCTACTGTCGGTGTCCTGGGAACCAGGGTACCCAGACTTGCCTGTTTGCGGGCCGCGACGCGCTCCTACTACGGCCTGGTACGGCCCAGCTGATCGACCAACTACCCAAGACCCTCGCGAGGGGCTAGGCGTCGCGAGGAGAATAACATCAAGACCTCCTCAAGAGCGGCCTCGTCTAGCTTGCTCCGAAGGGGCGGAGAATCCGAGGCCAAGCCTGCCTCAGGAGGAGGCAGTGACGTAAGCAGTGACGCACCGCGCCAACAGGTGCCAGTGCGTCCCAGCAGCGTAGTTGCCATTTTGGTGCAAAGGAGACAGCGCAGGCGCAGGTTCCCGAGGAGCGGGACAAAGGTTTCACCTTCGGTGCAACAAGACCGAAGACCGCAAGGACAGCAGGGAGGATGTCAACACCGAGCCCACCACCGCGTCACCGCCTTATCCTTTTATAGGCGAAGACCGCTTTTGTCAGGATGAGAACGTCCTTGTGTTCCCACTCAAAATCGCCGTTGTGGGATCCCTTCCCGCCTAAACATTTCGAGGGAAGAGGACCCTGGCCGCCTATATAAGTAGCTAGGATCTCCACTATGAAGTGGGGATCAGATCCAGAAACTCTGCCCTCGCACAAGGGAGCAAGAACTCTTGCCTCCTGACCCTCCTCAGCTCTCCTCCTAAGCTCAGGAACCACTGTACTCATTCATACTCAAGCCCTCCCGAGGCCAATCGACCAAAGCAGGAAGTAGGGTTTTACACCGCAAGGTGGCCTGAACCTGGGTAAATTCGTGTGTGCTTTACTTGTTATTCGCTTGAATCTCTTCACTTGAGGAGGGCGAGACGCTAGGTAGACGTGAGTGGGAGAGATCTTCATTCACGCAGCTGTGTTCGAACTACTTGGGTTTGCGGAGCCCGTAATCCGACACTCACGACACCCTTCCAAGGAGAAGTTGTGAGCGTCGTGAGCTGAAAAGCTCCCTGAGGTTGGTGCAACCGCTGGGGGCCGCCCTCAGTTGTTTATAACTAGCGCGGAGCATAGAGCTACCACACTTGCGCGGAGTGTGGGCATAACCACGCCTTGGTCGTAGCGGCTAGCGCGGAGCTTGGTGCTTCCACTGGTTCGTGGGCAAAACCGCTCCTCGGTTGGTTCTGCCAGCGCGGAGCATGGTATTTCCACTGGACCGTGGGAGGGAGCCTCCCACTCGGAGAGACTCCGGGGCATGTACAGCCCTGCCTGACACGTGGCTTGCACGGCAGGACAACCAAGGTGTATATGGGCCCTCCTCAGGACGAGCTGAATGACTCTGAGGAAGTTCTCGTGAGCTTAAGCATGACCCACAAGACCCTACCCTGAGGCAGGTTGCGCCTGAGTCTTCTTTTGTAAAATGTGAAAAGAGATGCGTTGTGTCGACCTACGCCAAGTGCATCTCTAGAGGGCATCGCATGAGAAGGCCGCAGCACCAACGACCCCAGGAGGTGACGTTAGTGGGACCGGCCCGTAAGACAGAGCTCAGACGCTGATTTATCAAAGCTGCAGGGACGGACCCAAGCATAGACGCCGTGCCCAGTCTTCTCATGCAACAGTCCAAAAGAAAGACAACCGGCGTGATGTTCCCGCATGAGCGAGGCACCTTCCATGGACCCCCACTTACCCATCCACGATTAGCCCATGCGAGAACAAGGCACCAAGGACCACGGGAGGTGACGTCACGGGAATGCCTCGCGAGATAGAGCTCAGCCCTTGGATTTAGTGACGCTGCAGGGACGGACCCAAGCACAGACGCCGTGCCAGTCCTTAATCATGGGGCGGTCGCGGGTGGGCTCGCAAGGGCTCATGACCTTAGTGGCGGTGAGGACGCCAAGCATATAGATAATGCAAGTAGGTAGAAATAACTAGCCTCTATTTGTGCGCAAAAGAGACAGCTGTGGGTGTGAGCCCCCAGCAGCTCGAGGACTGCTGTGGGGTTGAGCCCCCGACAGCTCGAGGATGATGCAGCCCGGGGGGCGCCCTCGATTGAGTACCTCAGACATCACCTCATACTTGTCGTCGAAGAAGAGTTGGGGTAGCGGAAGTCGCGAGTCGTGCGGGTCGCTCCTGAGGATCACTGGGCTCCTGAGGCCCAGGGGCTCCGGATGCCCTGAGTGGTCACGGGGGTCCGGCTCCTGCTCTATCAGGACCGCCTGCCACTAAGCCTCCTGAGCCCCCAAAGCCTGCCGTGTGAGGTACTGGAACGTGGTATCTGCGTTGCGGAATCTGAAGAGCGTGCGAATATAACTGCAAGGGAGTGTCCTCCTGCAGCCGACAGCCGTCGGCCAGAAGGGCTCCAGAGAAGCGCCTCGGTTGAGGCCTGCGATGTCGATGCATACGCATAATTGGTTGCTTGCGTTGCGGGTAGGTGAGCTTGGTGCCGTGCGGTTGGGCCCACCGCGTGTGAGCCTTGCGTACTGAAGTTCCTCGGTAGCCTAGTAGATGAAGTCCTGAGCCCCCAGCGCTGTATGGCTCATGCTAGGATCACAAAAATGCGCGCCGAGACACGCATGCAGGTGGTACCCGAACACCTCACTCGTGACGCTGGTCAGACCAAAGGCACTCCAGAGGAGAGCCCCCAAGCCCGTCCTGAGAGGGGCGTCGGGCACGCCTTCCTATGCGAGGGTGGAGGGCGCCTTCTCAGTAGGCGCGGGACTCGAGGCGGTGCCGTCAGGAGCTCCTGCATTCTGAGGTCCGTTTGTGGGCAGGTGCTTCTTCTTCTTGGGGGCGGTCTGCATGGCGAAGACGGCTCCATCTCCATCGGAGCTCTCGAGCGCTGCAGTCTGGTACGCGCACTCCAGGGAACGCACTGCTTCCTTCTCGTCGCAGCCGATCGTAATGACCCCGCCACTCCCGGGCAACTTGAGGATGTTGTAGCCATGATGCGTCGCCGCCATGAACTTGGCGAGGGCCAGATACCCTAGGATGGCATTGTACGGGAGGTGAATGTTGGCGACATCGAAGTCGATGAGCTCGGTCTGATAGTTGTCGCGATCGCCGAAGGCGACGGGGAGGCGGGCCTACCCCATCGGGAGTGTGGAGCCATTTGTGACTCCGTAGAATAGCTTGGTTGGGTGAAGCTAATCGTAGGGGACTTGTAGCCTCTCGAAGGTCTGGCGGAGAGGACGTTGAGCCCCGCTATACCGTCGATGAGGGTCTTCGTCACGAGGATGTTGCTGATGGTCAGAGTGTAGAGCATCGGGAGAGTGCCTCTGGCTGTGGTGCACTTGAGCTGGTCCTTGGGGTTGAAGGCGATGACCTGCTTGGTCCACGTGAGGTTGCGCGTGGCGTCAGGCTAGGGGAGCACTGCGTTCACCTCACGAGCGAACTGCTTCAAGATGCGGTGGTAATCCAGAGCGTGGGCTCCTCCCAAGATGCATGCAACCACGCGTGGCACCTGAAAGCCCCGTGCTTCGTCTCCCTGGCGGTCATCGTCATTCCTTCTTGGCGGTGGCGGCAGCGGAGGCAGGCCCGCGTTGCACTGAGGGCGACCCTCACGAGGCTGGTTGCACCAGGGGGCGTCACGAGGCTGCTCCTGTCAACGGTCTTCACGAGGTTGGTCGCGCCATCCTTGGCATGAGTTCCCGCCGTCCAAGCATCCTCACCACGGCCCCCTCCGCCGCTGTAGCTGCGGTTGTCGCGCCGAGGACGCTGCCCAACGCGCCCGTCACGCATCGCCCTGAGTTCTTGGCAGTCATTGGTGTTGTGGCTGTAAAACATCATGGAAGATGCAGTACAGACAATTGTCTCTTGGGGGGGGGGGGTCGTTGTAGCCGCATCCACGCTTCACTTCTGGCTCCGCAGCCAGCACGGCCGATCCCTTGCACTTTGCTTCCTTGCCCTTGGCCTTTTTGTCCTTAGCCTCTGCTTCATGCAGCTCTAGGAGAGAGAGAGAGAGGTGGCCTTCCTCTGCCCTGGCGCACTTCGCCGCGAGGTTGAACATCTTGAGGGCCGTGCACAGGTCCTCGTGGATGGCGAGCTCCTCCTTCATCCTGACATCGCGGACACCATCGGTGAACGCCGAGATGATGGCCTCATCCGAGACCCTGGGCATCCTGAGGCGCACGGTGTTGAAACCCTGGATGTAGTTCTGCAGGGTCTCCTAGGTTGATGCTTCACGCGGCGCAGACCCATGGCCGCCGGGGCTCGTCACGGGTACCTAGGAAGTTGGCGACGAAACGCTCACGAAGCTCCCCCCCAGGAGGAGATGGATCCTGCGGGAAGGTTCGGGAGCCAGGAGCGAGTGCCGTCCTTGAGGGCCATGGGGAACCAGTTCGCCATGACCTGCTCGGTGCCATTGGACGCCTCGATGCTCAGCTCGTAGAGCTAGAGGACCTCTGCGGGGTCGGCGGTGCCATCGTAGCATAGACGCTGATCCGCCTTGAACTTGTCGGGCGAGACGAAGTGCCGCAGCTCTGGAGCTAGGGCGCGACATGCAGCCACTCTCACGATTGCAGGCGCCCCCTACGCCTACGGTGCTGGTTCCTGGGGTACAGGCGCCACCACCTCCTGTGGTGCGTGGTTCTGGTGCTGCGCAACGGGGAGCCTGTGAGCTTCTTCCCGGGGACGCAGGACCACCTGGCAGCTCTCCTCGTCACGCGCAGGGGCCCTGTGGGGCTGCTCGCGCCGTGGAGCCTCGCGTCTAAGCCCCTGGCCAGCGCCATGCAGTGGAGGTGGATCCGGGACGCCGTGGTCCACATTCCCCGCGATGAGTGACGGAGGACGGGAGGAGTGAGTCGGTGCAGGTACCTCCCCGACAGCATTGACGAGCTCGGTGATGCGGTGGAGCCACTCGTCGTAGAGGTCATCCGCTGGACGGTAGCGTAGGAGCTCCCGCGCCATTAATAGCGCAGGCTGCTGGTAGACCAGCCCGGGGTAGATCAGTGAGGACGACGCCGCGGCCGGCGAGGGTGATGGTGTCGCCGTTCGGCAATCGCATCACACGGACGGCGGCAGTGACGAGTCCTCCTGTTCGTGGACGGCCGGATCGATGGCACCATTGCCTGCGGGCGCTGTCTGAGCGACGTTGGCGGCGCGGCGGGCGGCCCGCGCTCGGCATGTGTCCACCATGGTGGTGAAGTGAGGTCGACGAACGAGAGAGGGACGAGGTCATTGCATAGCCGAGATTTCGACACGCCCCCTACTTGGCACGCCAAATGTCGGATTACGGTCTCCGCAAACCCAAAGAAGTTCGAACACAGGGGCGTGAACAAAGATCTCTCCCGCTCACGTCTACCTAGCGCCATGCCCTCGCCCGGTGGTGAGATGCAAGCAAGCAACAAGTAAAAGCACACATGAGTTTACCCAGGTTCAGGCCACCTTGCGGTGTAAAACCCTACGTCCTGCTTGAGTGGATTAGCCTCATGAGGGCTTGAGTATGAAAAAGTACAGTGATTCTTGAGCTCAGGAGGAGAGCTCAAGAGGGTCAGGAGGCAAGTGTTCTTGGTCCTTGAAGGTAAGGTGGGATGTTCGAGATGAGGTCCATCCATATGCCTCCACAGTGGAAACCCTAGCTACTTATATAGGCGGCCAGGGTTCTCTTCCCCCGAAATGTTTAGGCGGGAAGGGATCCCACCACGGCCATTTTGAGCGGGAACACAAGGGCGTTCCTATCCTGACAAAAGCGGTCTTCACCTACAAAAAGGTCAGACGATGACGCGGTGGTGGGCTTGGTGGTGACATCCTCCCTCTCGTCCTTGCGGTCTTCGGTCTTGTTGCACCGAAGGGGAAACCTTTGTCTCGCCCCTCGGGAACCTGCGCCTGCATTCTCTCCTTTGCACCAAAACGGCAACTGCACCACTGGCTCGGGCTGGCACCCACTGGCGCGGTGCGTCATTGCTCGCATCACTGCCTCCTCCCGAGGCAGGCTTGGCCTTGAGTTCTCTGCCCCTCTAGAGCAGCCTAGCCGAGGCCGCTCCTGAGAGGGTCTTGGTGTCGTTCTCCTCCTGAGGCTTATCCCCCTCGTGAGGGTCTTGAGCAGTTGGTCGATCAGCTAGGCCGTACCAGGCCGTAGTAGGAGCGCGTCGCGAGCCGCAGGCAGGCAAGTCTGGGTACCCTAGTTCCCAGGACGCCGACAATGTTGGTCAGTGATCAAACAAGACTTTTATAAGCTCTGCAATCAATTCTTCAATGGAAATCTCAACCTTGAAAGTATAAATGATGGCATCATCACACTCATCCCAAAGAACAATGCCCCATCATCAGTGAATGATTATCATCAAATCACATTACTTAATTTTTGTCTCAAAGAGATCACTAAGCTACTTACAAACCGCCTGCAAAACGTGATTCTAAAGATTATACACTGGAACCAATATGGATTTATCAAATGACGTACGATTCAGGAAAACCTTACTTGGGCGTTCGAATACATATATCAATGCTAGACCTCTAAGACAGAAATTGTTCTTCTCAAGCTTGACTTTGCCAAAGCCTTTGACACAATTGATCATGAGGCCATGTTAGTCATTATGAAAAACATGGGTTTTAATGAAAAATGGCTTGTGTGGATTAAATGCATATTTGAATCAAGCAAATCCACGGTACTTCTGAACGGCGTGCTGGTCCAACAAATCCACTGTAAATGTGGCGCTAGGCAAGGTGATCCCTTATCTCCCTTGATCTTTGTCTTAGCGGCCGATCTTGTGGAAGCTGCAATCAATGATGCCTGTTCCAGAGGAGCCATTCAGCTGCCCTTCCCTTGCAACAGCCAGAAAGACTACCCATTCATTCAATACACGGACGACACTATTTTGGTTAAGCCAGCCTATCCCACCCAAGCAGCAATCATCAAAGACATCCTCTCTGGTTATGCAACCTCGATTGGGCTTAAAATCAATTTCCACAAGTCAACTCTGATCCCGATAAATTGCAATGAAGACACCTATTAGTTCCTAGCAAATATCTTTGGATGTGTGGTTGGCAAAATGCCATTCACCTACCTTGGTCTACACATGGGATCGACCCGGCCTTCGGTACCAGACCTCTTGCCTCTAGTTTGTCGGGTGGAAAGACGGCTCTCTGCTACACTCAATATGATCTCTTATGGAGGTAAACTATACCTTCTCAACTCGGTTATAACCTCCCTCATAAATTTTGCCATTTACACGCTCAAGTTGCCCCTAAGTATAATTGAATTGTTGGATAAAATCAGACGCAAATGCTTATGGACCAAAAAGACGGGGAACGGAGATTCCGGAAACTCCCTTGTAGACTGGGCATGGTTTGCCGACCCAAGGAGCCGGGAGAGCTTGGCGTCTCTAATTTGAAAGTACAAAACGAGTCATTGTTGCTTAAATACCTTCATAAATTCTACAATCGATGGGATTTTCCCTGGGTGGAGTTAATACAGAACACTTACTAAAATACCAGGATCCCTCATGCAACTGATCTTTGCGTCTCCTTCTGGTGGTGGGATGTAACAAAACAAATGCAAATCTATCGTGGGATCACTAGAGCCAAGTGAACACCAGCAAAGATATACTATTCCGGAAAGATTTATGTCTTGATGAAGTCCTATTAGAAATGCACCCACGGGTCTTCTCGTTTGCCATTCAGGAGGATCTCTCAGTTAATAATTTTTTGGGGACCACGACACTGGGAGAAACTCTTCAGCTTCCTCTCTCGGCTCAGGCGCAAATATTCAACATGCTACCGACAAATAGATCTTCACATGGGGATCTGAGGCATAGTCGGCTAGAAAGTACAACAACTTCCACTCCAAGGATGTCCGACCTCATCAAGCATATGTATGGCTTTGGAAATCTAAAACAACTATGAAAATCAAGGTGTTTGGCTTGCTCTTGATGTCTGACCGACTTAACTCCCGAAACATGTGAAAACAAAGGCATTACAACATTGGAGATGATTATAGCTACCTTCTTTGCGACTCAATGTTGGAATAAACAGTGGAGCATCTCTTCTTTTAGTGCTCCTTCAGTAGAAACTACTTGTTAGATCTTGGTATCATCTGGAGCACATAGGGCACAAGACTGGATTGGATCGGCCCAGCACAAACGTCCTAGAACAAACTATTGTTCATGGCAATCTTCCTATAGGCGGCATGGAGCATCTGGTAAGAAAGAAACAATAAGCTTTTCAGGAGAGTAACAGCTACGAAAGCTTCCTAGCTATCTAGATTGAAAGTAGACATCTCCCTCTTGACTCATAAAGTTGGAGACAAACACACCTCCTTCCTAAAATCCTTTGTAGACTTCTCTCTCTCACCCTCCCCAAAGGGGATGCCTTGTAAATAACCATATGTAAGTCCATCCCATTTGATTATTTAATTACACAGTAGGAGCCTCGCCTATTGTTTCAGGCATCAAAAAACAAGATAGAGAGGGAGAAACACCATATGATCCGACCATATTAAAAAAATCTCACGGTACATCTAGATCATGGCAAATCACAAGAGAGAGAGAGAGAGAGAGAAAACATAGCTACTGGTACGAACCCTCAGCCCCGAGGGTAGACTACTCCCTCTTCATCATGGTGGCCGCCGGGATGATGAAGATGGGCTCCGATGATGATTTTCTCCTCCAGCATGGTGCCGGAACAGTGCCTCGATTGAGTTTTCATGGATATAGAAGCTTGCGGCTATGGAACTTCTCATCTAGGGTTCTTTTCGGAGGTTTGGGTGTTTATAGGAATTTTTGGCGTCGACCTTATGTCAGAGGGTGCTCGAGGGGCCCACAAGCTTGGGAAGCGCGCCCTAGGGGGCGCCCCATGCTTGTGGCTCCCTCAACCATCCCCTGGCCTAGCTCCGGTGCTCCATTGGACTCTTTCGGTCCAAAATAATCATTATAAATTTTTGGCCCATTCCTAGAACTTTTATTTCTACCTAAAAAACAACACCACGGTTGTTCGGCTGAAAACAGCGTAATCAGACCAAAAACATATTTTCTTTATAAACATGGCATGCATACTTCATAAGTTATAGATACGTTTGAGGCGTATCAGCAACGGTGGCCAAGTTTGTCTTGCCATGCGCAGCCTTGGTGTGAATGAACCTGCGCAATATACCGTAAGTAGAAAGGATGGTCGCTTGATGATTGATGCTAAAGGATGCTCAAGGTTCAAAACTTGATCAAATATTGCGGTTGGGGATGATTTAAAAATCAAAGTTTCTCTACAAGGAGAGCTGGTCCTAATCAACTCTGAAATTCTTCAGTAGTAGCATGCAAAAGCCGGACTGATCTATCCTCCGAGAGCTTTGGATGTAATATGGCATGGTGAAACAAGTGTCCTGTGTATATAAATAGTACTAGTATTTATCATGTAGGACATCATGAAAGAATTGCAACTCTGGTTGCTGGTTACGAACTATCGTTTAATTTTAGTCCAACAATTATCATTCTTTATTTAATTTTCTGTCTTCTCCTTGCGACAGTATCCAAAACCAGGGATGTACCAATCACATGCAATATTTCACTGATAAAATGCGCTGAGTTAGAACGCATGGGCCCTCAAACATACATGCTACTACTTGTGAACTATGTCAGTAAATACCCCGAAGAGGAGGGGATGATGTAGCACAACAGCGGTAAGTATTTCCCTCAGTTATGAAACCAAGGTGATCAATCCAGTAGGATAACCAAGCAAATTATGTAAGTGACACTTGCACAGAAACAACAAATCGTTGCAACCCGACACGTAGAGGGGTTGTCAATCCCTCTTGGTAAGGTAGTATGATAAAAAGATAAATTTATAGATGCGAATAAAATAAAAGTAAATAAAATGCAGCAAGGTTTTTTTAAGTTTCTGATAATATACATCTTAAAAAAAGAAGCAAACAATGGAAAACACAAATAGCAATATAGATCTACAAGTACATGCTGAGAAATAGACCCGGGGGGCGTAGGTTTCACTAGTGGCTTCTCTCGAGAAAATGGCATACGGTGGGTAAACAAATTACTGTTGGGCAATTGATAGAAAAACGAATAGTTATGAAGATATCCAAGACAATGATCATGTTTATAAGCATCACTTCCAAGATTAGTAGACCAACTCTTGCCTGCACTACTACTATTACTCCACACATCGACCGCTATCCACCAAGCATCTAGTGTATTAAGTTCCAAAAAGAAATGGAGTAATGCCTTAAGAACGACGACATGATGTAGATAAGATCTATTCATATAGGAATAAGCCCGATCATTTTATCCTTAATAGCAATGATAGATGCGTATCATCTCTCCTTTTGTCACTGAGATTGAGCATAGCAAGATCGAACCCATTAGAGAGCACCTCTTCCCATAGCAAGATAAATCAATCAAGTTGGCCATACAAACACGAAATATCGAAGAAGAAATACGAGGCTATAATAATCATGTATGGATATAAAAGCAAATAGATCTGATCAAAAACTCACAATTCATAGGATCCCAACAAGCACACTGTAAAAGAGTTTCATCAAATAGATCTCCGAAGAGAACATTGTATTGAAGAAGCCATCTAGCTACTGTCTACAGACCCGTAGGTCTCTGGTAAACTACTCAAGCATCATCGAAGAGGCACCAATGGAGATGATAAACCCCTCTATGATCGTGTTACTCTTCGGCAGAGTGCCGAAGAAGGGCACTAGAATAATTTTTTGTGTTACTCTCATGGTTCTGGAACTTGCGGCAGCTGGAACAATTTTTCACTGACTCCTCTAGGTTTTTTGGAATATCCTAGTATTTATAGAGATGAGAGGTGGTTGAGGGGACCCCCTTGGTCCCCACTAACCACTAGGGCACGCTAGGGGCTGGGGCGCGCCCTGGTGTCTTGTGGGCCCCATGGGCCCTCTCTCATGGACTTCTTTGGCCCTCTGAATATCTTCTGGTCCAAAAAATTCTCCAAAAAGTTTTGTTGTATTTGCTATCCGTTTGATATTGATATCCTACAAAGTAAAAAACAAGCAGAAAACAACTACCGGCAGTGGGCACTATGTCAATAGGTTAGTCCCAAAAATGATATAAAATTGTTAAGAAATGATTGTAAAACATCGAAGAATGATAATATAATAGCATGGAACAATAAAAAATTATAGATACATTGTAGACTTATCACATGCACACCGGCCTGTGGCCCAATGTCTAGACCCGTCAGCCTAACTGAGTATTTTATTCTAATCTCAACCCCATATAATGTATATATAATCCTCTTGATTTTTCTTATGTATGAAGTTGTGGTATTGAAGATTTTTATACTTTTTAAACAGGGAGTATCTCTCTATCAAAAATATATTTATGTGCAACTAGTTAGTCCTGCCTTTCTACTCTATTTCGCTGATATCCGAGACATCCAACAATCAGTTCCATGTGTCATGCATAAAATTAGGCCCAAAATATAGTGTCCAACTACACGGTAGGCTCACCCTGGTCATAGCGCCGCAGTAATGCCCAATGAGCCATCAAATCACTAAACCCCGCCTTTCCAGAAGTTGAAGTAAGCTAGACGGACGAAGCAGCAATATTTCACTCGACCTGAATCCTCTTCGGCCTCATCTTCTTGTTAAGAGAAAACCATCGTGATTGCATACGTTTTTTGCATGGAGAACGAGGTACAAATTCTTCATCCATACCTGATAAAGCGTAGTCCATATGCCACTGATAACCCTAGGATGGCAACCGCTGTTGTTGATGCATTTTTCTTCCTAATTAATCTAGTGTGTTTCATTTGCAATGCCCAAAGTGCGAGGATCCTATAGGTTTCAACGCCCTTGGTGAGACGCCAGACTTGTTCCTTCTCATGCTAGCATAGGGATTTGAAAAAGCGCATGGTATGTTCCTAGAATCCTCGTTTCTATCCGGGGGGTTGGAGTTTTTGAACATGACATCGACTAATTTAAAATTTTGGATTGCTATATTTGGATAAAGGTACTAGTACCATGGTCAGCACTAGCGTGAAAAGGGAAATTATTTCTAGATTTGGATAGCGAATAAATTGTGTTCTCATATTATTTTTCCTGCAATGCATCCCTTGCTCTGCCAGAACACATGTACTCAAGAAGGTTGGCCCTACCACTATTGAATACACCAGTATAATGGTAACATTGGAGACATGCGACAGATATAAGTTCACAGTTGGATTCATTAACCAAGAAGATCACTCCTTTTTATGGCCGAAATTGGATAAATTTTGTCAAGTGTTACCGGCTGAAAGTTGGCACACGAATGTTGATGCAAATAGCAAAACCCGGTCTCATCTTCGTTGTGACCTTCCACCGCGATGTCATTCCAGTTGTTCATCCACGTTATTTTTGTATGTGGTTCTTGCATGTTGCATCGACTAATTTGTAATCCACCTATTCTGTCTAACTTAACACAATTTGACTTTATCAACAAATTGCTATTCATTTTTCTCACAAATATACTACTTCTAACTTATATTTCTTATAATTGGTGGTACACATAGGTTATTACAAAGTGCAGGACACTACGAGTCTATTATTTGATAAGATCTCGACTGTTACTGATGGCACTAAAGTTTACTTGGACGACATCCTGCATTTCCTACACATTATTGATTGTCTTGAGGACCTTGTGGGTATTTTAAAAGGTGGAAAGTCATGTGGGATATGTGTACCACTGGTGCACACGTTGAATTGGTCCAACTGTGTCAAGAAACTGATGGTACCACTTGTTTCCTATTTATATATGCTGTTCATAAACTCTTACTTATAAACAGTTTTGCTGTTGTGTTCTTCTTGACACAGAAACTGCCTAGTTTTATTGTTTCTACACAGATGCCTGACCATGGTTGAGTCAGACTTGCGCTTGGTCACAACATGATGTTTATGTCGACCTACTCCATTTCCCTTATAGGTGAAAATATACTTATTCATGGGTGGTCTCACATCATGAAGGCCTGTCAATCTTGAAGAGTAGGATAGATGATAATGTTCATGCTTTTTCGTGGCTCTAAAGTAAATATCTTGTTTATTGACCACATTTCTAGATCAAGCCGCTTTTAGAAAGTTGTGCATGCATGGGGTGGGCCTTGTCCTCGGGATTGGTGGCCTTGCCCTTGGTTAATTGTAGGGAAAGTAGGACTGTTCGAGGTGTGACTTTTATGGTTGAACCTGTATAAGTACTCATACTGCTTTCAGCTACGGTTCTTAAGTGAACCTGCTGGTTTCAGTTAAGGTCGTTAAGTACTCCTCCTGCTTTTACAGTATGTCGAGTTTGTTCAGTCTTTTGTTCCTCCAGCCGCCAAAACCAAACCTGTGCCGGCGGGGCCGCCTCCCATGGCTGACTGCACCTCAGCACATGCATCGCCGCCCCACTGTCTCCTAAATCGTTAATGCCGACATTGACCCACCACACACCCGAACATGTCAACCCTCGTACTCCCCTTCGCTCGTGGCTTCACTGCCGCATCTTCCCTTGCTCTTGTTTGTTCCCATCTGAGGCCTTATCGTCGTTCTCCGCGCGCATTGGTGTGCTCGCCACGTCGCCGCCAACTCGCATTGTCAACAAGGTCAACAAACAGGAGAAATCCAAAGATGATTGTGCGTGGAGAGGATGATAGTAGGGACCCACCATTTCCATGGCCGTACGCAAGAAAGTTCATCATTGTTATATACAAGGAAAACATAATGCTTCCTCCTAGTGGTTTGCAGAAAAGTGGGATCCATGACATTGTCAGCGTATAGTCAATAGACAAGAGAACTCCACAAGAGTGGCTGACACCTGGGACCTAGCTTCTTGAGCATTTTTTGATCTTTGTTGACATGGAGCATGGTATTAACTGGGCTATGACCCGTCAACCACAACCTTCTATTTTTCGTTCACCACTTGACCAGCCCAGCTTTTTTTTTGAAAATGGATAGCCCAGTTTAATTTTTCTAAAGAATACCCAACTCAGGCCAACTTATTTTTGTCCGCCCTACTGGGATGAACGCTTACAAGACGGTGGCAAATCCTAAAATTATTATGAAATGGGCTATAAATATAATAAACACACGACACATTAGCTAGTAATTTCAAATTTCTGATTTTTCACATTTTCAGATTTCTAATTTCAATGGGTTTTAGCGTAATTTAATTATATTTTGAAATTGCCTTAAATCTGGCTCAACATTTCAATATTAAAAATAGTTTGGACCCCGTCGAAATATGCGAAATTTTGTTTAAATTTTTAACCCTGGTCCTGGCCAACCAAATGAAAATGGACTGCAATAAATTGCATAAGAATTTGCAAATGAGCTTTAAATTATTAAAAATAGCAAATGGGCAGACTTGTGGGCCTATTAAGTTGAAGCGTATGCCAATTTTTTTACTTGTTATATATTAGTGAAGAAACGATTCTAGCAGAAGAGACCTTTGGATGTCAATCCAATGACCGTCGTGCTTCTTCAATCTCTCATCTTCTTGCTCCAGCCGCCAAATCCAACGCCGGCGGGACCGCCTACTCCCGCCTCAGATGGCCAGCTGTGATGCCATGCAAGCCTCACCACCCCGTCCTACTCCAACCACTGGTCAAGCCATCCCTCTACTCTCCCACATCCCTCCATTGGTGTGGCTTCGCTGCCTCCGGGTCGTTCCCCTCCTGGCTCTCGCCTGCTACTTCTTGAGCTTTTATTGATTTTTCCCTTGAAGTGGAAAGGGTGATGCAGCAAAGTAGAGATAAGTATTTCCCTCAGTTGAGACCCAAGGTATCAATCCAATAGGAGGCACAAGGAAGTCTCTAGTCTATGCACCTGCACAAACTAACAAACAGTTGAACACAACACGAAAAAGGGGTAGTCAATCCCTTCATAGCCAAGAACAAGAGTGAGATCTGATACAGATAGATTTAAATCTAAAGTAAAAAAGATAAATAAAGTAAAAATAATAATTGCAGCAAGATATTTTTCGGTTTTTTTGTTTTATAGATCTATAAATATAAGATTGAAAATAGACCCGGAGGCCATATGTTTCACTAGAGGCTTCTCTCTCGAAGAAAGCATAAGGTGTGTACACAAGTTACTATCGAGTAATTAATAGAAAAGTGCAAAGTTATGACGATATCTAAGGCAATGATCATGAATATAGGGATCACTTCCGTGACAAGTAGACCAACTCTGGCTTGCATCTACTACTATTACTCCACTCATCGACCGTTATCCAGCATGCATCTAGAGTATTAATTTAAAACGTGAGTAACGTCTTAAGCAAGATTACAGGATGTAGCACTACTATGGAAAACCCTAGTAGTAGCGCTTGAAATACATATAGTAGTAGCGATGGGTCCAGCACTACTACTAACGTGCTACAACTAAGTTGTACCAGTAGCGCTAGTCAGGGCAGCGCTACTGGTAAGTATGGTTAGCAGTAGCTCTGCCCTGACCAGCGCTACTGCTAACTCTCTGTAGTGCTTGAACAAATGAAGTGTTGCTACTAATCAAAAGATGCTAGCAGATGCTCTCCAGCGCTACTACTAGTATTCCTGCTTTCACAGATTTATACCCCCTCTATGTATTTGTGATGTATTTATACAGGCTCATGTGAGGAAGAAACATGGATTAGATTCATTTCGATGAATCAAAAGTTGAATTAGGACGAGATCCTACTATTTCTACTTTTGGTCACTTTTCATCCATCCACATGAATCTAATCCACGTGCCTTCCACCAATGATATAATAATTAATCATGATCATAATAACAAATGATCATGATAATCATGATCAACATCATCGTCATATTAATAAAAAACTCTTGCGTCATATTATCACCAACAACACTAGCTAATAATCATCATAGTCATTACCATCAACACTATTTAATTATCATAGTCATAGTGTACTATCTACTCACCAACAACACTAGCTAATAATAATCATCATAGTCATTACCACAAACACTAGCTATTTAATCATCATAGTAATAGCGTAGCACATCATCATCTTCAAACTCATTCTAGATAGCTAATCACTCATGCTACTCTCTCTCTCGGGTAAAATAGCATAAAACAGGTCTAGCACTCCTGCTTCATCATATTAGAGAATGCAAATGAGCCTGTATCCTAATTGTGGGTTGCACTTCTGATTGCTGCCCCCTAGTACTTGTTTGTTGTGATCCTTCACAATTTTTCTCCAATCTTTGACTATTAAGACTTGCTCGCTTTGAGAAATCATGAATGCACTCATGCGAAATGCAGGATGTCTTGACCGTAAGCTAACCATTGCCATGCGACCTTTAGGATCGATCCAACGAGGCACAACATTCATCAGGAGTCCATGTTGAATAACATCATAGTAACATACTTAGCAATGAAGTTTAGCTTAAAAATAATGTATGCAAAAGATGCACTGAGGACAAATAGTAAAAATCTTACCATCTTTCCTAGAATAGATGTGACTGTAGTTTAATGCGCACACTAGTGGTCGCACTTATTGAGTACTAATATTTGGAAGTCCAGGAAATAACCTGTCTTGATAGTATCAAGATCCTTAAGCCATGAAATATAATGACACATCTCCTCGCACACTAGAAGTCATGCTTAATTACGAAAAAGACTTATTGTTGTGACTTATTGTATCCACTTTGAAGGTCTCATCCAGCATGATGTTGAAGCACCTACCACCAACTAGGTGAGGCATGTCGCACAGGCTGCGCTCGTCCTCATAGTATAGACACATAACGAATTCCCTTTCAAAAAGTGATTCTAAAGATTATACACTCGAACCAATATGGATTTATCAAACGACGTACGATTCAGGACAACCTAACTTGGGCGTTCGAATACATATATCAATGCTAGACCTCTAAGAAAGAAATTGTTCTTCTCAAGCTTGACTTTGCCAAAGCCTTTGACACAATTGATCATGAGGCCATGTTAGTCATTATGAAAAACATGGGTTTTAATGAAAAATGGCTTGGATGGATTAAATGCATATTTCAATCAAGCAAATCCACGGTATTTCTGAACGGCGTGCTGGGCCAACAGTTTCACTGTGAATGTGTGTCACATCCCCAGCTTCACCTTGCATTAGGGTAGCACCTGTCTGTTGCATCATGTTTCTTTTCAAAGGAAACCTGAAATGGGGATGACTAAACCCTAGCACCAAATCAAAGCAATTAGGTTTAACCTAAAAATATTTTCAATAAACCCAAAAATTGCCTTCAGTAATGTTTGATAATTTTGGCAAGGGTTTTGGTCCAAACCAAAAATATTGAACATTTATAGGGAATTGTTTGGGCTTTGATTTAATTCACTAATGTATTTGGGTTGGAGCAACTAAATCCTATAATTATTTTTAATGCTCCAATTATTCTGAAAACATTTTGTGGAGTTTTGGAATAATCCATATTGCATCCACAAATAATTTCAGAAGCAACCAAAATGGTTTGGTATTAGTACTAAATCAAAATAGAGCAAAACAAATAGAAAACAAAAAGAAAATAAGGGAAAGGGGCTTACCTGGCCTTACCTACCGGCCCAGCTGCGGCCCAGCACTGCTGGCCCAGCCCATGGCAGCCACCACCGCTGCCAGTCATCGCCTACCTCGCGCCAGAAGGACGCGAGGTGTATGGCCACCGTGCGCCGGCCACCTCCTGCCTGCCTGCGTGCACCCCTCGACGCTCTGGACGTCCCTGGCATCGCCACGCATTCCCCCTGGCCCCTTCCCTCACTCTCTTCTTTCTCCCTCGTCCTCCCTCTCGTTCTTCGGACATGGCCGAAACCACCACGGCCGCGCCGCCGAGCACCACCGTGGCCACGGCCTCCCCCTCGCCCCTCCGATGAGCCCCCGGGCTCCGCCGTCCCCCCCTTCTTCCTCTCCTTCATGTCACGCGGCGCTAGGAGCCCTCCCTCACCCGCAACGCCGTCGTTCCCCTCGTCTGCGTCCGGTGACCGCCGTCGATGATTCGCCGCCGTCGGGCCGCCCCCGGGCTCGCCGTCTTCTTCAAACGAACCGCCGTGAGCCCCTCTTGCTTTTCCCCCTATCTCCTTACCTACGCGCATGCTGTAGCTCCGACCCCCACCATGCCCGCGAACTCCACGCCGCCGGCGATGTCACCGCCGTCGCTGCAGCCACCGGGGCTTGAAAACGAGCCCGGCATCGTGCTCCGCACCCTTCCACGAGTCGAAAACCCCCACCTGCTCGTCCTACGGTGCACCTCCTCGCCGTTCCCGAGCACGCCCGAACTCCGGCCACCGCACTTCCCTCGCCGCCGTCGATCTGGTCCTCCCCGACGCGAGCTGATGGCTCCATTGGATGCGGACGAGGACCAGCATAACGCCAAGCCCCTCCGCCGCTCTTTTCGTCGCCGGAGACGGATTTCCGACGTCCTCCGCCGCGTTCAGCCTCTCCGGCGGCTAGCCGCCGGTCGTTTGGCCTCTCTGACCAGGGGTTTGACCTCCCGTGAGTCGCTGACAAGTGGGCCCTGGCCCCTGCTAATTTAAATTAAGTTTTCTGTTAAGCTTAATTAACCCTTCTGACACTGACGCGTGGGCCCTCGCGCCTAATTAGGTTAGTCTAATTTTCCTGTTTAGATTAGTACTAATCCTGTGGACCCCACGTGCCAGTTTTGACTTTGGTCAAGTCAATGTTGACTGGTGCCACCTGTCATGCACACAAACCAGCCCTTAGTCACTGACCAGTGGGCCCCACTGGTCAGGTTTGACCCGAACAGCCCCTGTTGACCTGCTGACGTCAGCATGTGGTCATGCTGACGCAGTAAAGTGTTTCTGGATTTTAAAATAAATCTTAAATGATGTATGAATTTCAGAAAATACTCAAAACTGCTATAAATCATATAAAATCAACCGTAGCTCAGATGAAAAATAATTTATATATGAAAAATGATCAGAAAAATTCAAGGAATCTGTTTATGCATTTTCATGCATGTTTGAAGAAGTTAAACCTGCTGATCAGGTCAAATCAATTAAATGATAATTAAATAACCACATATGGAGTTTGAATTTGAACCTTGGGTTCAAACCAACTTCATTTAACATGCTTGCTAGTTGCATTAGCTCAATCAACAGCATATTGCCATGTCATGAGCATGCATCATATTGTCGCATTGCATTGATTGTGTTCTCTCTTGTTTGCCGATGTTTGTCCCCTCTCAGTAGACGACGTTCCGACGATGAGTTCGATGACACCGATGAAGACCCAATGTTATCTTCAGAAGTGCCAGGCAAGCAAAACCCCATTGAGCATTCCAATACAATCCCACTCTCTCGCTCTTGCTCTCCTTTACTGCATTAGGACAACAACGCTTCAACTGTTACCTACTGCGGTAGTTGAACCCCTTTCCACTGCATGACCTGTCATTGCCACAGTAAATAGTTGAAACCCACCAGTATGAGTAGGAGTTGTTTGAGCCATGTTATGCCTACTCTTTCATGCTTTCTGGTTATGCCTGCTATTGCTTAGAGCTGTGTCAGGTCTGATTCATCGTGGATGAATTGGAAGAGTGATGAACATGTCCTACTGTGTGTGAGCTAAGTGTGTGAACACGATTTGGTAAAGGTAGCGATGAGAGGCCATGTAGGAGTACATGGTGGGTTGTCTCATTGCAGCCGTCCTCAGGAACTGAGTTCTGTGTTGGTTGGTCCATGAAACAGCTACTACCACACATTGGGATCCTTAATTGACTCTCTCGACTTATTAATCAACATGATCTCTGTCCAGGAGTTGCAACTAGTTTCTGGTGTTTGTAGTTTACTGGAGGTCGTGCACAGTGCTGACCCTCGGGGTGGGCTGTGACGCGGCAGGTACGTGGCACGGTGTACCGATTGCCCGTTTGGTGATGCGGGAACCCTGTACACATCGTTTGGGGCCGTGAGCGACACCCCGGCCGGATCTCCCACGGATGGAACCCAAATAGGCGATAAACCTGGACGAGAGACTTGTGTGGTTAGTCAGGTCGTGGCCGACACCCTCGCTGGGCCTCCGCTTGAAGGTTGCCGAGTGCATGTCGTGTAAACGGCAGTAAGTGGTGAGAGCGTGTGTGAAGAAGTACACCCCTGCAGGGTTATATATAATCTATTCGAATAGCCGTGTCAGCGGAAATGGACTTCTGGGTTACCTCTACAGTTCATAGACAGGTGAAAGTGGATACTCTAAAACGCGCAAGATAAGCGTGAGTGCTATGGATGGCCTTCTCGTAGGGAGACGGGAGCGGATCCATAGTGGTGTATTGATTGGTGAATATGTGGAATCGTGTGCGCCACCTCAAAAGAGTTACTTGCAGTCGTAGTTCAGGATAGCCACCGAGTCAAAGCTGGCTTGCTGCAGTCAAACACCACCACCCCTTTATTGATACTGATGCATATGTAGCTAGTTCTGATGTAAGTCTTGCTGAGTACCTTTGTACTCACGTTTGCTTAATTTATGTTTTGCAGAGAGACTCCAGTCTCACTAGTGGTTCAGCGTGGACTTCGACGTTTAGCTTGTTACCACAGCTGCGATCTTGTACCCTTGGGAGGGTCTTGTAGATACTCAGGCTTCTCAGCCTTTTTCATTTGTAGTTGTCTGTACTCAGACATGTTATGCTTTCGTTGCCTGTATGCTCTGTATGTTGGGTCATGTGACCTCTGATTGTAATAAATGCTATGATGGCTCTACTGGGCCTTTATCTATATGAGTTGTTGAGTTATGTTGTGATGCCTTGTTGTACGACACATACTTGCATGTTATGCGTACGTGTAATGTGTATTGCTATGTGTGGGATCCGACACCTAGTTGTTTACCTTTGGTAGCCTACCTTACAGGGAAATGTCTCCTAGTGCTTCCACTGAGCCTTGGTAGCCTACTACTGCTCCGGAACACTTAGGCTGGCCGGCATGTGTCCTTCTTCGTTCCTGTGGCTGTCCCTTTGGGGAAATGTCACGCGTTGTTCCTTTAAGTCATTGTAGCTTGCTACACCTTTGGTTCATACGTTGATGACCGACACGTTCGTTGCTGGGTCATGTATGCCTGTCTCTATAATTTAGTGCCACTTTTGGTTTATAACTAGTCATGTCGGCCCGGGTTCTCTGTCATATGGATGCTAGCGACACTATCATATATGTGTGCCAAAATGCGCAAACGGTCCCGGGCCAGGTAAGGTGGCACCCGTGGGGATACCGTGCTTGAGGCCGCAAAGTGATATGATGTGTTACAGGCTAGACCTGTGTGACTTAGGATCGGGGTCCTGACAATGTGGCGCTAGGCAAGGCGATCCCTTGTCTCCCTTGATCTTTGTCTTAGCGGACGATCTTGTGCAAGCTGCAATCAATGATGCTTGTTCCAGAGGAGCCATTCAGCTGCTCTTCCCTTGCAACAGCCAGAAAGACTACTCGGTCATTCAATACATGGACGACACTATTTTAATTATGCCAGCCTATCCCACCCAAATGTGTGGTTGGCAAAATGCCATTCACCTACCTTGGTCTACCCATGGGATCGACCTGGCCTTCGGTACCAGACCTCTTGCCTCTAGTTTGTCGGGTGGAAAGACGGCTCTCTGCTACACTCAATATGATCTCTTATGGAGGTAAACTATACCTTCTCAACTCGGTTATAACCTCCCTCATAAATTTTGCCATTTGCACGCTCAAGTTGCCATTAAGTATAATTGAATTGTTGGATAAAATCAGATGCAAGTGCTTATGGACCAAAAAGACGGGGAAGGGAGATTCCTGCAACTCCCTTGTAGACTAGGCATGGTTTGCCGACCCAAGGAGCCGGGAGGGCTTGGCGTCTCTAATTTGAAAGTACAAAGCGAGACATTGTTGCTTAAGTACCTTCATAAATTCTACAATCGATGGGATTTTCCTTGGGTGGAGTTAATACGGAACACTTACTAAAATACCAGGATCCCTCATGCAACTGATCTTTGCGTCTCCTTCTTGTGGTGGAATATAACAAAACAAATGCAGATCTATCATGGGATCACTAGATCCAAGTGAACACCGGCAAAGATATACTGTTCTGGAACGATTTATGTTTTGACGAAATCCTATCAGAAATGCACGCACGGGTCTTCTCGTTTGCCATTCAGGAGGATCTCTCAGTTAATAATTTTTTTGGGACCACAACACTGGGAGAAACTTTTCACCTTCCTCTCTCGGCTCAGACGCATGCAGAAACAAGAAATATACAAACTCTGATCCTAGACATTCAACTTCAAGACATCCAACATGCTACCGACAAATAGATCTTCACATGGGGATCTGAGGCATAGTCGGCTAGCAAGTACTACAACTTCCACTCCAAGGTTGTCCGACCTCATCAAGCATGTGTATGGCTTTGGAAATCTAAAACAACTATGAAAATCAAGGTGTTTGGCTTGCTATTGATGTCTAACCGACTTAACTCCCGAAACATGTGAAAACAAAGGCATTACAACATTGGAGATGATTATAGCTCCCTTCTTTGCGACTCAATGTTGGAAGAAACAGTGGAGCATCTCTTCTTTCAGTGCTCCTTCAGTAGAAACTACTGGTTAGATCTTGGTATCATCTGGAGCACATAGGGCACAAGACTGGATTGGATCGGCCCAACACAAACGTCCTGGAAAAAACTATTGTTCATGGCAATCTTCCTACAGGCGGCATGGAGCATCTGGTAAGAAAGAAACAATAAGCTTTTTAGGAGAGTAACAGCTATGAAAGCTTCCTGGCTATCTAGATTGAAAGTAGACATCTCCCTCTTGACTCATAAAGTTGGAGACAAACATACCTCCTTCCTAAACTCCCTTGTAGCCTCTTTATAGCCTTCTCAATCTCACCCTCCCCAAAGGGGATGCCTTGTAAATAACCATATGTAAGTCCATCCCATTTGACTATTTAATTACATAGTAGGAGCCTCTCCTATTGTTTCAGGCATCAAAAAACAAGATAGAGCGGGAGAAACACCATATGATCTGACCATATTAAAAAAATCTCACGGTACATCTAGATCATGGCAAATCAAGAAAACAAGAGAGAGAGAGATAAAACACATAGCTAGTGGTACAAACCCTCAGCCCCGAGGGTAGACTACTCCCTCTTCATCATGGTGGCCGCCGGGATGATGAAGATGTGCTCCGATGATGATTTTCTCCTCCGGCATGGTGCCGGAATAGTGCCTCGATTGAGTTTTCACGGATATAGAAGCTTGCGGCTATGGAACTTCTCATCTAGGGTTCTTTTCGGAGGTTTGGGCGTTTATAGGAATTTTTGGCGTTGATCTTATGTCAGAGGGTGCTCGAGGGGCCCACAAGCTTGGGAAGCACGCCCTAGGGGGCGCCCCCATGCTTATGGCTCCCTCAACCATCCCCTGGCCCAGCTCCGGTGCTCCATTGGACTCTTTTGGTCCACAAAAATCATCGTAAATTTTCAGCACATTCCTAGAACTTTTATTTCTACCTAGAAAACAACACCACGGTAGTTCGGCTGAAAACAACGTAATCAGAACAAAACCATATTTTCTTTATAAACATGGCATGAATACTTCATAAATTATAGATACGTTTGAGGCGTATCAGCAACCGTGGCCAAGTTTCTCTTGCCATGCACAGCCTTGGTGTGAATGAACGTACGCAATATACCGTAAGTAGAAAGGATGGTCGCATGATGATTGATGCTAAAGGATGCTCAAGGTTCAAAACTTGATCAAATATTGCGGTTGGGGATGATTTAAAAATCAAACTTTCTCTACAAGGATAACTGGTCCTAATCAACTCTGAAATTCTTCAGTAGTAGCATGAAACAGTCGGACTGATCTATCCTCCGAGAGCTTTTGATGTAATATGGCATGGTGAAACAAGTGTCCTGTGTATATAAATAGTACTAGTATTTATCATGTAGGACATCGTGAAAGAATTGCAACTCTGGTTGCTGGTTACGAACTATCGTTTAATTTTAGTCCAACAATTATCGTTCTTTATTTAATTTTCTGTCTTCGCCTTGTGACAATATCTAAAACCAGGGATGTACCAATCACATGCAATATTTACCTAATAAAATGCGCTGAGTTAGAACACATGTGCCCCCAAACATACATGCTACTACTTGTGAACTACGTCAGTAAATATCCCAAAGAGGAGGGGATGATGTAGCACAACAGCGGTAAGTATTTCCCTCAGTTATGAAACCAAGGTTATCAATCCAGTAGGATAACCAAGCAAATTATGTAAGTGACACTTACACAGAAACAACAAATCGTTGCAACCTGACACGTAGAGGGGTTGTCAATCCCTCTTGGTAAGGTGATATGATAAAAGATAAATTTATAGATGTAAATAAAATAAAAGTAAATAAAATGCAGCAAGGTTCTTTTTAGGTTTTTGATGATATAGATATTAAAAAAAGAAGCAAACAATGGAAAACGCAAATAGCAATATAGATCTACAAGTATATGCTGAGAAATAGACCCGGGGGCGTAGGTTTCACTAGTGGCTTCTCTCGAGAAAATAGCATATGGTGGGTAAACAAATTACAGTTGGGCAATTGATTGAAAAACGAATAGTTATGACGATATCCAAGACTATGATCATGTATATAAGCATCACTTCCAAGATTAGTAGACCAACTCTTGCCTGCACTACTACTATTACTCCACACATCGACCGCTATCCACCAAGCATCTAGTGTATTAAGTTCCAAAAAGAAATGGAGTAATGCCTTAAGAACAACGACATGATGAAGATAAGATCTATTCATATAGGAATAGGCCCGATCGTTTTATCCTTAATAGCAATTATACATGCGTATCATCTCTCCTTTTGTCATTGAGATTGAGCACAGCAAGATCGAACCCATTAGAGAGCACCTCTTCCCATAGCAAGATAAATCAATCAAGTTGGCCATAAAAACCCGAAATATCGAAGAAGAAATACGAGGCTATGATAATCATGTATGGATATAAAAGCAAATAGATCTGATCATAAACTCACAATTCATAGGATCCCAAAAAGCACACTATAAAAGAGTTTCATCAAATAGATCTTCGAAGAGAACATTCTATTGAAGAAGCCATCTAGCTACTGTCTACAGACCCGTAGGTCTGTGGTAAACTACTCACGCATCATCGATGAGGCACCAATGGAAATGATGAACCCCTCTATGATTGTGTTACTCTTCGGCAGAGTGCCGAAGAAGGGCACTAGAACAATTTTTCTTGTTACTCTCATAGTTCTGGAACTTGCGGCAGCTGGAACAATTTTTCACCGACTCCTCTAGGTTTTTTGGAATATCTTAGTATTTATAGAGATGAGAGGTGGTTGAGGGGATCCCCTTGGTCCCCACTAACCACCAGGGCACGCTAGGGGGCTGTGACGTGCCCTGGTGTCTTGTGGGCCCCACGGGCCCTCTCTCGTGGACTTCTTTGGCCCTCTTGATATCTTGTGGTCCAAAAAATTCTCCAAAAAGTTTTGTTGTATTTGCTATCCGTTTGATATTGATATCCTACAAAGTAAAAAACAAGCAGAAAACAACAACTGGTAGTGGGCACTATGTCAATAGGTTAGTCCCAAAAATGATATAAAATTGTTAAGAAATGATTGTAAAACATCGAAGAATGATAATATAATAGCATGGAATAATAAAACATTATAGATACGTTGTAGACTTATCATAGGCACACCGGCCTGTGGCCCATTGTCTAGACCCGTCAGCATAACTTAGTATTTTATTCTAATCTCAACCCCATATAATGTATATATAATCCCCTTGATTTTTCTTATGTATAAAGTTGTGGTATTAAAGATTTTTATACTTTTTAGACAGGTAGTATCTCTCTATCAAAAATATATTTATGTGCAACTAGTTAGTCCTGCCTTTCTACTCTATTTCGCTGATATCCGGGACATCCAACAATCAGTTCCATGTGTCATGCATCAAATTAGGCCCAAATTACAGTGCCCAACTACCCTGTAGGCTCACCCTGGTCATAGCGCCACAGTAATGCCCAATGAGCCATCAAATTACTAAACCCCACCTTTCCAGAAGTTGAAGTAAGCTAGACGGACGAAGCAGCAATATTTCACATGACCTGAATCCTCTTCGGCCTCATCTTCTTGTTAAGAGAAAACCACCGTGATTGCATACATTTTTCGCATGGAGAACGGGGTACACATTCTTCATGCATACCTGATAAATCCTAGTCCATACGCCACTGATAACCCTAGGATGGCAACCGCTGTTGTTGATGCATTTTTCTTCCTAATTAATCTAGTGTGTTTCATTTGCAGTGCCCAAAGTGCGAGGATCCTATAGGTTTCTGCACCCTTGGTGAGACGCCAGACTTGTTCCTTCTCATGCTAGCATAGGGATTTCAAAAAGCGCATGGTATGTTCATAGAATCCTCGTTTCTATCCGGGGGGTTGGAGTTTTTGAACATGACATCGACTAATTTAAAATTTTGGATTGCTATATTTGGATAAAAGGTACTAGTACCATGGTCAACACTAGCATGAAAAGGGAAATTATTTCTAGATTTGGATAGCGAATAAATTGTGTTGTCATATTATTTTTCCTGCAATGCATCCCGTGCTCTGCCAGAACACATGTACTCAAGAAGGTTGGCCTTGCCATTATTGAATACACCAGTATAATGGTTACATTGGAGACATGCGACAGATATAAGTTCACAGTTGGGTTCATTAACCAAGAAGATCACTCATTTTATGGCGGAAATTGGATAAATTTCGTCAAGTGTTACGGGCTCTAAGTTGGCACACGAATGTTGATGCAAATAGCAAAACCCGGTCTCATCTTCGTTGAGACCTTCCACCGCGATGTTGTTCCATTAGTTCATCCATGTTAGTTTTGTATCTGGTTCTTGCATGTTGCATCGATTAATTTGTAATCCACGTATTCTGTCTAAACTATCACAATTTGACTGTATCAACAATTTTTTATTCCCTTTTCTCACAAATATACTACTTCTAACTTATATTTCTTATAATTGGTGGCACACATACGTTATTACAAAGTGCAGGACACTACGAGTCTGTTATTTGATAAGATCTCGACTGTTACTGATGGCACTGAAGTTCACTTGGACGACATCCAGCATTTCCTACACATTATTGATTGTCTTGAGGACCTTGTGGGTATTTTAAAAGGTGGAAAGTCATGTGGGATATGTGTACCACTGGTGCACACGTTGAATAGGTCCAACTGTGTCAAGAAACTGATGGTACCAGTTGTTTCCTATTTATATATGCTGTTCATAAACTCTTGCTTATAAATAGTTTTACAGCTGTGTTCTTCTTGACACAGAAACTGCATAGTTTTATTGTTTCTACACAGATGCCTGACCATGGTTGAGTCAGACTTGCGCTTGGTCAGAACATGATGTTTATGTCGACCTACTCCATTTCCCTTATAGGTGAAAATATACTTATTCATGGGTGGTCTCACATCATGAAGGTCCGTCAATCTTGAAGAGTAGGATAGATGATAATGTTCATGATTTTCCATTGCTCTAAAGCAAATATCTTGTTTATTGACCACATTTCTAGATCAAGCCGCTTTTAGAAAGTTGTGCATGCACGGGGTGAGCCTTGTCCTCGGGATTGGTGGCCTTGCCCTTGGTTAATTGTAGGGAAAGTAGGACTGTTCGAGGTGTGACTTTTATGGTTGAACCTGTATAAGTTCTCATACTGCTTTCAGCTATGGTTCTTAAGTGAACCTGCTGCTTTCAGTTAAGGTCGTTAAGTACTCCACTACTAGGAAAAGGGCTATAGATGGAATTGATACTAATGGCGCACCAGACAAGCAGTGTGCCATTAGTATATACTAATGGCGCACCAACCTCTGATACGCCATTAGAGTTCAAACTACTAATGGCGCTCCTGGCCCAGGGTGCGCCATTAGTATCAAAAAGTTTTTTTGAACTAGTGCGCCTGTCCAAACATACTAATGGCGCATCCAGACACAGTGCGCCATTACTAGTTGTAACTACTAATGGCGCACCTTCAGGAAAGTGCGCCACTAATGTTCTTTTTTTATTATATTTTTTATTCTTTTTTTTTGCAAAACTACTAATGGCGCACTGTTCCAAAGTGCGCCATTACTAGTTTAAACTAGTAATGACGCACTGTGGGACAGTGCGCCATTAGTATTTTTTTTCAAAACTAGTAATGGCGCACTTACTGAAGATGCGCCATTAGTAACCCTAAATGATGAGACCATGATCTTGTTCCTTGACAATAACCAACTTTTTGACCAAACTTTGTTCCTATTTAGAGAGAAACATGGCCAACAACGATGAGGCCGAGGGTTCGGGCGGCAAGGCATTCTGGGAGCTGTCCTAGGAGATGGAGGAACAACCTCACTTGTATGAGGACGCCACCTTCCCCACCGATCCTGAGACCACTGATGGTACCGCCGAGGATGACCCCACTGATGCCACCACTGATGGTGCCCCCGAGGATGCCACCACTGATGATGGCGGCGCACGCACAGATGGCAGCCAACCGAAGAGGCAACGGAAGGACCGGCGCCCGACCGTGCTCCGCACCCTCAAGGAGGAAGTTACTGAAGTGGACTGCGACGGGAATCCAACGGCGCCAGAACGAATAGTCAAGGGGTACTCGCTTCAGCTCGGGTGCATTCTCCGAAGCACCGTCTCGATCAACACCGACAACCTGAGGCATCCTGACCGAGGGAATTTACGCAACCTCCTCTTCATGAAGGTCCACGAACGATACAAGTTCCCCGCTGAATTTGAGAACACAAGCCTCAAAGGGAATAAAGTGAACAATGCTGCCCTCACGAAGATGAGCAAGGCCCTGTCTACTTGGAAAAGCAATGTGAAGAGAATGATCGAGAAAGGTGAGAGTTATGAGAAGATCAAGGAGAAAAATCCTTCAATCACCGAAGATGACTACAACGACTTCAAGATCAATTGCTCGAGCACCGCACACTCCGAATCAAGTCAGTGGGGGAAAGAAATGCGGGAGCTGAACTTAGGGGAATACACACTCGGTCCCGGCGGTTACAGAGTGGCCGAGCCTATATGGGACAAGGAGGAGGCGGACCGTGCCGAGCAAGGCCTACCGCCCCTCTTCGATAAATACGGTGACAAGCAGACCAGGAACTTTGTCAGGGCCCGGTACAAGAAGGACCCGAAAACAAAGGAGCTTACCACAGATCAGAAGACCAGGGCGCTTGAGCTTGTTCTGATAAGGAATACACCCCCGCGTAATTAGCTCCATATGGTTGCATTCTAATTAATGAAGCCAAATTTCTAAATGGTTCACATTCCTTCCGCAGGAGACTGAAAGCAGTAGCACGGGATCGACTAAGAGCAACCCTTGGGACATGACTCTAAATAGGGCGTTGAATGTAATGAAGAACAAGGATAAGCTCAGTAAGCCGACGTCAGCTGGTTTTGTGGCCGGCAAAGGCTTGTCGACAAAATGGTCGTCATACTATAACGCTGGTGGGCGAAAGGAAAAAAAGACCAGCTCGGAAAGCCAGGCGCGCGAGGTTCAAGAACTCAAGGCACAGGTGGCGCGGATTCCGGAGATTGTCCAACAGCAAGTGCAACAACAGCTCGGAGCGACGATCACCGCCATTGTGCCTACCTTGATCGAGGGGTTGAGTGCGTGGATTGCGGGCGGCCAACAGGGGCCGCCCCCGATTCCTAGCTTCACGGCCAGCAACTCGCAGAACGCGATGGCGGGGCCATTGGTGTCTCCGGCGGAGGCGGCATTGGTGTCTCCGACGCAGGCACAGGAGCTTAATGCACCCGGGTGTACGCCGGCCGGCACCTCTGCAGCAAGCGGCCCCTCCATCAACTGCACGCCCGCCGTTGGCGGTGCCTCGACATTAGCCGAGCTCGACGCCATCATCATGGTAACTAATTAAGCCTCTCTCGGCCGAGGACTTCATCTCCTTGCCTTTAACTAGGCATCCCTGACGCCCTACATGTTTTCGCAGGGCGCCGCCGACATTCCGTGCACTCTCCTGCACTTCGTGAACAACGAGTTGGTCGATGTCACCAAGGGCAAAATCGTTCAACCGGGCAACCCCTTGTTCCACGGTACCCAGATGCCACCTAACTTGTTTAGGGTTCAACTGGTTCGGGTGCTGCCAGGCTGCGACGAGGTGTCACCTCCGATTCGACCCGTCGGGGCCGACGATGATGACGTGATGACCCTCAGCGCCTGCCTGAGTTGGCCCCTGGTTTGGCCGAAGAGCCAGATTCGTTTGGGGGCGGGGGACACCACCCCAAAGACAATACCGCCAGTCGTGTCGGCGCCAAGTCGGCCCCATGGCAAGACCGCCGCAACGGTGCCGGACATCCCTATGACACTGGATCCAAACATGCATATGGCACAGGATCAGAACGACGACGACGAAGATACATTTGGCAACGTCGATCAGTACTTTGCCGATCAGGGTTACGGTGGCGACTTCATGGGGCCTCCTTCTCAAGAACCCAACCCAACAAAAGACATGCGCGATCTAGCTGGTACCGCGGAGAAGCCAAGTTGCAACAGGCGTCGTCTGCCGTTCAGCTCTCAGGAGACACCTCCAGCTGCCGACATCACCGAGCCTCAGATAGGCGAGGTGCAGAATATTATCAGCCCCAACACACTCAAGAAGGCGGTCTATGAGCAGAACTCGGGCCCATTACAGGAGAAGAAGAAGGCACGCAAAAGAAATACTAACAAGGGTGCGAGCCAGCCGGCACCGAGTACGATCTATGCTCGGGACGGGCCACCTTCACCAGAGGATGTAATGAGGAGGGTGCATGGGGCGGGTAGGCCGATGCTACCGACAAATATGCTCGATGCTGCAACCGGTGCTATGCGGAGTCTGCATGACAGTGTTCTTTCTTTGGAGAAGCGGCATCTCAGAGAGAAGGATGTGGCATACCCGGTTTTCGCGGCCAAGGTGCCAGAGGGCACGGGCTTTGTGGATAACTCCATCGGGGGTACGATCGTCCTGCGGTTTGATGACATCCACGCTATGTTGAACCTTCATCCGCTGCACTACACCTTCGTTCGGCTATTTTCGCTGAGTATGGAGATTCGGATCATTCGCGACAAGACCCCGGACATCATGATAGTCGACCCCTTCTACATGCGTGCCAAGATCTTGGGCAGCGCTGGGGACCGGCAAGTCGCGAGTTCTTACCTCGAAGGCATCATTCTGGCAAACTGAGATAAGGATAACTTCCTCGTGCCTTACTTTCCCGAGTAATTCCTCCCCCTCAACCGCCCCGTAACATATGAATTCTTAGATTTCGATCATTTTTCTTTTCCGTGTTTTATGCAGTGACACCAATTGCACGCTCATCCTCCTAAGCCCCAAATATTCCATGGCCACGTATTTCGACCCGGACCGTCAGTCGAACGTAGACTACACAAATGTCAAGAAGGTTCTTGATGATGTTCTCCCCGGCTACGCCAAATCTGGAGGCACCTTCACCAGGCCTATTCGTAAGTACGGCAAGCACGTGTTCTCCCACAATACGACGTTCTGCTGCGTCAAGCAGCCACCTGGCGGTCAGAAGGGTGCCTACTACACCATCCATCACATGCGGGCGATCGTACGGGACGATCATCAACTTCTGCTACCGAGTAAACTCAAAGATTGGGCCGCGAGCATGTCGGCAATCCAGGACGCGGACATCAGACAAGAATTCTTTCGCATCCAGTCGGAGTTTGCGGAAATCATCCATCAAGATGTCCTTCATACCTCGGGGCAATTCTACCTCAGAAATCAACCGTCCAACAGTGACATCGACACAATGCTACAAATGCAGGCTGACAACTCCGATGATAGACGGCGGCTTCATCCACGCTCCAGTCCCTTGAGTCAAGTCGAAAGCAGTGATGCTGTGTCTAGTTCTGAAACATCGATTGGCTCATGTTGTAATTAAACTTTAATGAACTTGTAGTATGTCTCTTTGGTTTCGAGAGTCATTCAACTTAGATGTAATCGATGCTATTAATGTCTTGCTTTTCTCTTTCGATCATTCTGTTGCATACTTATATATTGCTTATGTATTGTCTGTGAATTGGTACTAACGTTTCGTTTGGCTAGTGCATAGCGATGCCGTCGTATGTCGTGTACAAGGGTAAGGTTCCCGGAGTCTACGACGACTGGGAGGAGTGTCGGAGACAGGTTCACCGATTCAACGGTAACAATTACAAAGGGTACACCACTAGGGCCGAGGCCGAATCTAGATACGCCCGCTATCTAGCGGGAGAGGGGATGGAGCGTTGGAGGAACCGGATGAAGACGAGTTTCATCATGATGATGCTCATCGTGATGACCGTAGCTCTCTTCTATGTGATGGTATGATCGATATCGACTTGTAATGTGAAGACAAACTCGCTACTCGGGGTCTCGAGACTTGTAATATAATGTTCTATCTTTGTTCGGTCTTTTCAATTCGGAGACTAATATGATGAATTGTATTCGGAGACTAATATGATGAATTGTATTCAGAGACTAATCTTCTATTGTATTCGATGAATCTGTTCTTGATGTGTGTTGTCTATAATCTGTCCAATTATACATTTTGTAACCTGTGCAAAAAACAGAAAATTAAAAAAAACCTAATATTCATACTGATGGTGCATCACATCACAGTGCGCCATTAGTATGCCAAAGGATACTAATGGCGCATCATTAGACAGTGCGCCATTACTATGCCAAAGTTACTAATGGTGGATCTTGTTGTTGGGCGCCATTAGTATGCCAAAGCACCTGGGTATTCATGGCCCCCTGGGAGGCATACTAATGGCGCACTGCTGTGTACACTTATGGCATATCTGTGGTGCGCCATTAGTATACCAGATACTAATGGCGTGGCACTAATGGCGCACCACTAATGCGCCATTAATGGCCAAATTAGGTGCGCCATTAGTAGGCCTTTTCCTAGTAGTGCTCCTCCTGCTTTTACAGTTTGTCGTGTTTGTTCAATCTCTTCTTCCTCCAGACGCCAAAACCAAACCAGCGCCGGCGGGGCCGCCTCCCATGGCTGGCTGCACTTCAGCACATGCATCGCCGCCCCACTGTCTCCTAAATCGTTAATGCCGACGTTGACCCACCACACACCCGAACAAGTCAACCCTCGTACTCCCCTTCGCTCGTGGCTTCACTGCCGCATCATCCCTTACTCCTGTTTGTTCCCGTCTGAGGCCTCATCATCATCCTCCGCGCGCATTGGTGTGCTCGCCACGTCGCCGCCAACTCACATTGTCAACATGGTCAACAAACAGGAGAAATCCAAAGACGACTGTGCGTGGAGAGGATGACAGTAGGGACCCACCATTTCCATGGCCGTACGCAAGAAAGTTCATCATTGTTATATACAAGCAAAACATAATGCTTCCTCCTAGTGGTTTGCAGACATTTGGGATACATGACATTGTCAACGTATAGTCAGTAGACAAGAGAACTCCACATGAGTAGCTGACACCTGGGACCTAGCTTCTCGAGCATTTTTTATATCTTTGTTGACATGGAGCAGGGTATTAACTAGGCAATGGCCCCTCAACCACAACCTTCTATTTTTCATTCACCACATGACCAACCCAGCTATTTTTTTTTTGAAAATGGATAGCCCAGTTTACTTTTTCTAAAGAATACCCAACTCAGACCAACTTCGTTTTCTCCACCCTACCAGGATGAACGCTTACAAGACGGTGGCAAATCCTAAAATTATTATGAAATGGGCTATAAATATAATAAACGCACGACACATTAGCAATTAATTTGAAATTTCTGATTTTTGACGTTTTCAGATTTCTAATTTCAATTGGTTTTAGCGTAATTTAATTATATTTTGAAATTGCCTTAAATCTGGCTCAACACTTCAATATTAAAAATAGTTTGGACCCCGCCGAAATATGCGAAATTTTGTTTAAATTTTTAACCCTGGTCCTGGCCAACCAAATGAAAATCGACTGCAATAAATTGCATAAGAATTTGCAAATGAGCTTTAAATTATTAAAAAATTGCAAATGGGCTGACTTGTGGGCCTATTAAGTTGACGCGTATGCCAAATTTTTTTACTTGTTATATATTAGTGAAGAAACGATTCTAGAAGAAGAGACCATTGTATGTCAATCCAATGACCGTCGTGCTTCTTCAATCTCTCATCTTCTTGCTCCAGTTGCCAAATCCAGCGCCGGCGGGACTGCCTACTCCCGCATCAGATGGCCAACTGTGCTGCCATGCAGGCCTCACCACCCCGTCCTATTCCTACCACTGGTCAAGCCATCCCTCTAATCTCCCACATCCCTCCATTGTTGTGGCTTCGATGCCTCCGGGTCGTTCCCCTCCTGGCTCCCGCCTGCTACTTCTTGAGCTTGTATTGATTTTTCCCTTGAAGTGGAAAGGGTGATGCAGCAAAGTAGAGATAAGTATTTCCCTTAGTTGAGAACCAAGGTATCAATCCAATAGGAGGCACAAGGAAGTCTCTAGTATATGCACCTGCACAAACTAACAAACAGTTGAACACAACACGAAAAAGGGGTTGTCAATCCCTTCACAGCCAAGAACAAGAGTGAGATCTGATAGAGATAGATTTAAATCTAAAGTAAAAAAGATAAATAAAGTAAACAAAAAATAATTGCAGCAAGTTATTTTTAAGTTTTTTTGTTTTATAGATCTATAAATATAAGATTGAAAATAGACCTGGGGGCCATAGGTTTCACTAGAGGCTTCTCTCTCGAAGAAAGCATAAGGTGTGTACACAAGTTACCATCGAGTAATTAATAGAAAAGCACTAAGTTATGACGATATCTAAGGCAATGATCATTAATATAGGGATCACGTCCGTGACAAGTAGACCGACTCTGGCCTGCATCTACTACTATTACTCCACTCATCGACCGTTATCCAGCATGCATCTAGAGTATTAATTTAAAAAATAGAGTAACGTCTTAAGCAAGATGACAGGATGTAGCACTACTATGGAAAACCCTAGTAGTAGCGCTTGAAATACATATAGTAGTAGCGATGGGTCCAGCACTACTACTAACGTGCTACAGCTAAGTTGTACCAGTAGCGCTAGTCAGGGCAGCGCTACTGGTAAGTATGGTTAGCAGTAGCGCTGCCCTGACCAGCGCTACAGGTAACTCTCTGTAGTGCTTGAACAAATGAAGTGTTGCTGCTAATCCAAAGATGCTAGCAGATGCTTTCCAACGCTACTACTAGTATTCCCGCTTTCATAGATTTATACCCCCTCTACGTATTTGTGATGTATTTATACAGGCTCATGTGAGGTAGTAACATGGATAAGATTCATTTGGATGAATCAAAAGTTGAATTAAGACGACGATCCTACTATTTCTACTTTTGGTGACTTTTCATCCATCCACATGAATCTAATCCATGTGCCTTGCACCAATGATATAATAATTAATCATGATCATAATAACAAATCATCATGATAATCATGATCAACATCATCGTCATATTAATAAAAAAACTCTTGCGTCATATCATCACCAACAACACTAGCTAATAATCATCATAGTCATTACCATCAACACTATTTAATCATCATAGTCATAGTGTACTATCTACTCACCACCAACACTAGCTAATAATAATCATCATAGTCATTACCACCAACACTAGCTATTTAATCATCATAGTCATAGTGTAGCACATCATCATCTTCAAACTCATTCTAGCTAGCTAATCACTCATGCTACTCTCTCTCGGGTAAAATAGCATAAAACATGTCTAGCACTCCTGCTTCATCATATTAGAGAATGCAGGTGAGCCTGTCTCCTAATTGTGGGTTGCACTTCTGATTGCTGCCCCCTAGTACTTGTTTGTTGTGATCCTTCACAATTTTGCTCCAGTCTTTTACTATTAAGACTTGCTCGCTTTGAGAAATCATGAATGCACTCATGTGAAATGCAGTATGTCTTGACCGTAAGCTAACCATTGCCATGCGACCTTTAGGATCGATCCAATGAGGCACAACATTCATCGGGAGTCCCTGTTGAATAACATCATAGTAACATACTTAGCAATGGAGTTTAGCTTAATAATAATGTATGCAAAAGATGCACTGAGGACAAATAGTAAAAGTCTTACCATATTTCCTAAAATAGATGTGACCGTAGTTTGATGCGCACACTAGTGGTCTCACTTATTGAGTACTAATATTTGGAAGTCCAGGAAAATAACCTGTCTTCACAGTATCAAGATCCTTAAGCCATGAAATATAATGACACATCTCCTCGCACACTTGAAGTTATGCTTAATTACGAAAAAGACTTATTGTTGTGACTTACTGTATCCACTTTGAAAGTCTCATCCAGCATGATGTTGAAGCACCTACCACCAACTACTAGGTGAGGCATGTCGCACAGGCTGCGCTCGTCCTCATAGTATACACACATAACGAATTCCCTTTCGTCGTTAGGCATTTTCTATATTCATAGCTAAAGCATCGAAAATCGATCGAAGGCAACTACCAGGAAACTCAACACACAAGTCACTATTACTCAATATGCAACGAGTTGACTTTAGGTCTGTTGAGTCTTCCTTCCTAAACTCTTATCACACGTATATGGTGGGCACTCCCTCTCTGATATTGTGACTGTCAGTGATGGTCTATCACGCCCAGGATTCGATTCTATTCCAATCACGTGATGAACTCATGATTGGGGCACAACCACATTTCGGGCGCTTAGCAAGATGGATATCATTACATAAATAGATAGGGATACATACAAGGCATACAATGGCCACATGAATACAGCAACATCATACACCAGAAATCCGAGTATGGATGAAAACACATGAAAAACACAACGACATCCATCCTGCTATCCCAGGCTGCCGACCAAGAACCTATCCCAAGATCGACAAAGAAAAAGAAAGAACTCCAACACAAGTAAATATCGCTTTAATGTCAAGTCATCGGAAACCTGCACCCTGCAACTATTGTTGTAGTATCTGTGAGCCACGAGAACTCAGCAATCCCATAACCACGGGTATCAAGAATAGCAAAGCTTAATGGGTATGGAGAGGACAAGTGGTGAGGTTGCATCATGGGCTAAGCATTATATGGTGGCTAACTTACGATTCTAGAGAAAGATGAGAAGCTACACAACTGGTTGCCAAATAGTAATGATCACTAAGTGATCCTGAACTACCTATGTCCATACATAACCCCACCGTGTTCTCTTCCTGAACTTACTCGAAAAGAGACGATCACGGTTACACACACGGTTGGTGTATTTTATTTCAGATCCTTTGTCAAGTTATCTACAACCGGACATTAACAAATTCCAATCTGCCACAGAACCGCGGACACGGCTTTCGAAAGATCATAACCCTGCAGGGGCGTCCCAACTTAGCCCATCACAAGCTCTCACGATCAGCAGAGGTAAAACCTTTTATCTTAGGGACAACCCGATCAGAGTCGGAATCCCGATGCACAAGACATTTCGACAATGGCCAAACAAGTCCAGCAGGACCTCCTGGCGCCGGCACCATGATAGTAGCCTCACGTAACTCGTCTCAGGCCACGACCGGATGAGCTAAGCTTACGGTCGCTGAGACCCAAGTTGCCAAGGGGGCGCCGCAAGGTGCTCTAGTTTGGACCAGCATCATCAGCACTGGCCCCCTGTATTATGTTGAATTAAGAATCCCCAGGGATGCAGCCCCCTATGCAAAATTAATTAATTAATTGATAGTTATATTATGTTAGCAAATTAAAACCAAAGTTGGGCCTTGATGGAGGAGTTTTATTCAAAGCGAACTGTCAAGGGAGGAACCATATCCCAAACCGCGTTAAGATCACAAAAGCAAGGAACATAACATCTGTTTATCGGTTCTTAAGGCGGTATGAGTGGAACAAAACACCGAGCAAAAGTCCAACCCTTCCACCCATGGCCAAGTATATAGGTGCATTAATTATAGTAATAAATATTGTGATATTCCAACATCCAAGTTCTGACATGGACCAAACTTCATCTTCACCTGCAACTAATAACACTATAAGAGGGGCTAAGCAACCAGTAACATAGCCAAACAACGGTTTGCTGGGATGGTGAAAAAGGTTAGAGGTTGTTTCATGGCATAATGGGAGGCTTGATAAACAAGTGGTCGATAGCGCGACATATAGCGATAGCATAGAGACAACTAGCATAGCAATGATAGTAGTGAGATCCAAGGTGACGGTCATCTAGCCTGAGATCCCGCTAGGAAGAAGGACGAGTCCATGAAGAAGACGAAGCCACGTAGACAAACCAAGCGTAGTCGAACGAATCCTCACGATCGCTATGAAACATGAACTACTGAGAAGAAGCAAACAAGATGGTAAACACAAAACACATAAACAAGACATGATGCTCAACCAATTATGATGCATGATAAGGCTACATGATGCTACTCATGGCAAGAGATGATGCATAAAAGCACAACACAACCAAGCAAGTTTAAATGAGGCCGGAAACAACATATAATAATTCCAGTGAGTCCTCATATGCAAATTTAGAAATTGGTCCAGATCTGAACAAACCTAATGTTATAGTTATTAGACAGCAAGCTAAGATGCACCATGATGATCTACACGATTTTCTATTCAAGTTACATGTAAAGTTCATTCAGTTCGGAGCTACGCCCTAGAAGATATGAGCAAAATAAGTTAAGCATGGCATTGTTGCAAAATGCATTTAAAAATAAATCACAACACTCAAAACATGGATGCAACATGACATGATGCATCTACCCGCAAACCCTAGCAAGTTTCACATAGAGCACGCCCGAAACGGAGCCACGGTTCAACACATACACATGAAACAAGTTTAAAGGACAAGCTGTCCAAAATAGCAACTAGGCATCTTACAAGCATCAAAATAACATGCTACAAGTACAAGATAGGCACAAGCATCGCATGCACTCTAAGTACAGATTATATGCTTCAAATATCATCAAGGTTCAGGTTCATAGGCATCAAGAATTAACCCAACATGATCATGGCAACAGGCAAACTTTATATCATAGAGTAAGACTTAGTGAAAAACTAGGCATATACATGAGTAGAGTTAATATGTTGGCAGGTTGGAGGCAAGAAAAATTAAGCTACAACACAAGAACATGGAAAACCAAAGCATGGCATGCTAGTAAATAACATGGATCTAAGGTAACACAGCATGGCATATACATGGGAGCAACAGGTTCATGGCATTCATCAAAACAAGATGCAAACAGGATATAGCATATTGTCAGACTTCGTGAAAATCTGGGAATGCAAACAACAACATCATGATGCTGCCTTCGTAGGCAGATAATAGCAAGTATAGCAACTCTAATAAGCATGCAAATGTCATGAACGTGTAGTAGGCATGGCATACGCCAAATAACTCCATTAGCACAACTCCATAGGATGCATAGATTAATAACAATAAGCTTTGCCACATGGATCATGTTGTTACCAGGCTGTCAGAAACATTTTCAAGCAAGTTGAGAGCAAGGAAACAACATGCTATAGCAGGCTATAATTTCCAACAAGGGCATGGTGGCCCAGCGGGGGTTTTCGGAGACCGAAAACTTTCGACGAATTAACCGGCACCGGTGCCGCTATATTTAACCGTTGGGCTATCAACCGGACTCCAAATGCGACGAAATTTGACAGGCGGTCTACCTACACTATAATAAGACAGCACGCCAAGTTTCAACCCATTCCAAGAACATTTTCCGGCCACTTATAAAATAAATATTCTGAGGTACCGCAGGCGTGTGCGAGTGTGTCTGGGCTCGGAATGGACAACGTAGAGGACGGGGGATCGGGCAACTACGAACGGATGCATGTTTTGAAAACTATGAAGATGCAATGCACATGATGGCATGGCAAAGTGCAACACGCAAGCAGATGAGATGGCAACGATAGCGAATAAGAGGAAAACACCTGGCTCATCGGTCTCGAGGTGTCACATGGTCGCTACTCCTCCTTTCCCTAGTGCATTACAAATATCTAGCACAAGCAAAAGAAGAGAAGAGACCCCCATGACAACATTCGACATTCTTCTTGTCTCATATATGGTGGACACTCCCTCACCTTTTTTATCGACCGTCGATGATGGTTGCTACTCCTTCCACTAGTGCGTAACAAAGGTCTAGCTCTAGTTCTATCCTATTCAACACTGAGGAGTAAACAAGGAGGAAGTGGACTTTTTAGGTCACCGACTCGGGTGTAGAAGAAGTAGAGGTAGCTCGGATGACAATCACTCCAAGGACACACGACCCTGCAAAGCCTGCATATTCCACCGAGTGAAAATTTTATATCATCAAATATCATATAGCATTCTTTGATAACAAAGTGATAATGACATAAAAATAATTAAATTTTCCAATACATTTCTATATTTAAAATAAAAATTACTAATAAATTATATACAAGAATTTTCTTACTCATTTATTTACTAAATTTGATAACTAAAAATTTCTCATGTAGGATTCCATTAGATTTCTATAATTGAAAATTTTCTATACGTAAAAAATTATATTACGAAAAATTTCTATTACTAAAACTTTTTTATATTAAAAAAACCTATTCACTACTCTTCGATCCTATTCAAAATATCTACATTCTACCTATATTTTCTATTTTACTCTATTCAAAATATCTACATTCTGTTCATATAACTTATATGCTCTATTTTACTCAAAATAATTTGTCGGCACCCTGGGAACGGGGTGCCACATCCCTAGTTAGTGCTTGCATGAGGACTAGCTAGAGTATGCATCATGTTTACTTTCTAAAGAAACTTGAAATGGGAATGACAGAAACCCTAGCACCCCTCTTCTAACAACTAGGGTTTAATAAAATCTTTTCTAATGTACCCAAAATGCCCTTCAAAAATGGTCATCATCTTTGCCTTGGTCTTAAACCTCTGCCAAAAATGGTACACAATTTTCTAGGACATCCAAAATTCTCTGGATTAATTCATATTGTAATTGCATTTGGGCATTTAAATGCTATAAAATAATTTCAGTGCCCAAATAATCATAAACTAAAATGTTCCACGCTGTTCATATTATATACAGTGGGCATGACTAGTTTCATGATTTATAAAGTTGCAAAAGAAAACAAACAAAAATAAAATATAAAAGAGAGGAGAGAGAAGGACTTACCTGGCGCCCACATAGCAGGCCCACCTGCCGGCCCTGCCCACCCACCGCTCCAGCGAGCTGCTTGGCTCGGCCAGGCAGGCACGCAGGTGCTCGACGCCAGCACGAGCGCGTGCCACGCAGCTGCCCGCCGCCCTGCCTCCTCCCCTCGCCGTTCTGCTGGCCTGGATCGATCACCCACTCCTCTCTCGAGCCCACAGACACGCCTCCTCCTCCCCAGCTCCTCTCCCTCGCTCCCCCGCACCATGGCCGACGCTGCCGCGCGCACGCCGTCGTGATAACCGCATCCGCCGTCGTCCCCGTGCCACGTCACCGTGTCCGTTCGCTCCACCGTCATCGACTACGTCGAGCAGGTCGATCCCCGACCCCGTCTCCGGCTCCGACCCCGTCTTCCCCAACTCCGGCCGCTGAGATCGCCATCGCCGCACCGCTCAGCTCCGTCCTTCCCCGAGCCCACATCGACGCTTGCTGCAATCGCCGTGAGCTCAGCTCCGTCCTCCCCCTCTCCGTTAGCTCTCTCCTGCACCGTATGCACTGCACGAAGCTGACCTGCACGCGCCACCGCGGAGCTCGTCGCCGACGAGGCTCCGGCCACCTAACGGCCAAGCCATCGTGCCCACTAGCTTCACCGTCTCGCGTAGAAGTTGTAGGACCAATCCACGCGCCTCCAAGAGCACCGCACTAACGAGTTCGTCATCGCCCGAACTCCGGCAGCCGCTGGACTCGTCGCCGGCGTCGTTTCCGGCGACCCCGAGCACCAAGATGTGCATCACTCGACGCGGCTCACTCCTAGCTGTCTGTAGATTTGCTCCGCCGTCGATTTGGTCGCCAGAACACGATTTCCACACCTCACCGCCGTGTCTAAAGTAATCCTAATTAGTTCGTTAACTAACTAAGACACTGACCAGTGGGTCCCACTGGTCAGGTTTGACCTAGACCACCCTGTTGACTTGCTGACGTCAGCATGATGTCATGCTGATGCAATAAATGCTTTTCTGGGATTAATTGATTTAAAACAATTCATGAAATTCCAGAAAATGATTTAAACTTCAAAAAATCATATAAATAAAATAGTAGCTCAGATGGAAAAGATTTATATATGAAAATTGATCAGAAAAACCCAATTTATCCAATGGCAGTGGTTTCATGCATGTTTGAGCAAGTTAACCTTGCTGTTCACATTAAAACATGATAAGGAACTTTAATAAATATTAGTTTGGGTTTAAATTTGAATCTTTGATTCAAATGGGCTCAAACCTTTCTGTTTATAGATGCATTAGCCCAAAACACATTCATCTTGCCATGTCATGAGCATGCATCATATTGTTGCATTTGTTTGCTTATTGATTATATCGTCGGTGTTCTCCGTGGTAGGTCTTGCTCCCGAGGATACTTCTGCGTATCCAACTGAAGAGCAGTACCCGACAACCAATCTGTCAGGCAAGCAACCATTGATCATTCCGATACAAACCCATCTTCTCGCTCCTGCTCTCTTTAACTGCATTAAGGCAACAGTGTGTGAACTGCTACTTGTTGCGGTAGTTGAACCCTATTCCTTTGTGTCGGTGTACTAAGGTAGGGGTACCTCAGTACCCCAACTTGTGCACGGGCAGTAGCAGCTTCCCGTGGCTGGGCCTACCACGCGCTCGCCGGAGACCTTCCTGCTCCATATGAAACCATTCAAAAACAAAGTATACAAGACAGAAGATCGAGACCCCGGCAAGTGGAGCTTGCCGGGAAGGCCGTTCCAGGCTCAAGATTACCTCACTCACGCAAAGCCCTGGCACGAGGAGCTTGCCAGGAAGACTAGAAGATTCCATTACAGAAGACATGCCTCGGCGCTGCATGCGCCCCGGCAGGGCCCGGGGAGCGACAAGCTTCAGAGCCCGGCAAGCTCCCGGGCCCGGCAAGGTCAAGACCCCGGCAAGGTGCTTGCCGGGGAGAGTTGTGTTGTGTGCCCGTGCTCCAGCTCATCGAACCACGCGTCGCGCTGGGGCCATTCCAGGGACGCGTGGCGGATGGCTGTGCAGCCTGGGGGACACGGTGGCACTCCACGGTGGTGAAGCCATCGCTGTGGCAAACGGAGACGCAAGGGCGGGCGCTTTTGGGGTCGACGGCGATGGGCATTAAATGCTCTTGTCCCCCACTATCAAAGTAGTTAGCGACCACTGTTCATACACTGTAGCTCCACTATTCCCGCACTGTTACAACTACCACCTCTTTTACATTTTTACCCTTTCTCCTACGTTGACACCTGTCGGTGACCCCTTACACTATAAAAGGAGGCCCATGCACAACGTAGAAGGGGTTTGGAACCTAGATCGCTCATACGCTCGGTGTAGCTAGTTCCTCAAGCTCTCGAGCTCTCCAACTCAATACAAACTAAGCAGGAGTAGGGTTTTACGCGTCCATCGCGGCCCGAACCTGGGTAAACTGCCCGCGTGTTCACTACGATCTGCTCTTTGTGCTCCCTCCGCCCTCTTACCGCACAAGCAAGGGGCTCCGGTCCCATAGGTGCTCGTGGTGGACAGTTTCCCCCGACATCTTTGGCGCGCCAGGTAGGGGGCGTCGAGGTTGTGCGAACCTGATCCGACGTTCACGCGGGCGCATTCTTCATCAACCTCTCCGAATTCGTCAGCTTCATCATCAATAGCACCATGGACCCGAAGAAGAAGGCTTCGGAGGTCGCAGGCCCGTCTGCGTCTCATCCGCCGCCACCGGAGCCAACGGTGGGCGGGGGAGACGCCGTCGGAAGGGTGGTCGCTGGCGAGGACACTCGCGGCGCCACCAAATCCAAGGAGAGGACGGACGACCGAGCCTCGGTCTCCGTGGACGCGCCGCGTCCATCCCAGCAAACAACAACCCAGCAGCGCCATGCCACAGGAGGTGGCATCCGTTTGCTGGGCCAAGGGCAAACCGGAGGTTCACGGGACGCTCCGGGCCATTGTCCTGGCACGAGCAAGGCGCGGTCGCCGGGGCGGGACCCTGCTCCTTCTAACGCCGTTAGAAGTCCGAGCATATCCCGCTCCTCGCACCGTTCGCCCCCGCTCCCCTCCACTCCAGCAGAAGCGCTCGCAAGGGCGCAACTGCTCCTCGACTTCCCTCCAGCGGCAGACAAGGCCGAAGACTGGAGGGCCACCATCCAGAGCCTGATCGCCTTCGCCAACAACGACTCTCCACAGCAGCCGGCGACCTCGCGGCCGCGGCAAGCTGAGAAGACGAAGGCCGACGGCGACAAGACCGCCGGGGGTGCGACCACCGTGCACTCCCCGCCGCAGAAGCAGAAGACGCCGCCCCGCCGGAACAACGCCGACGACGGCTCCACGGCGTCGTCGGATCCGCGGGCTCGTCGGGACCAGCACCAGGTCCTTGACGACCGGCGACAAGAAGACGCTCGGACAACAATCGAGCGCCGCCGAGAAGCTCGGCGACAATCAGACCAGAGAGCTGGGAACGCTGTCGACACGCGCGCGCCCGGTGAACCAGGCGACTTGCCGTACGCGGCAGGTTGCCCTGCGTTCACCCGCGAGCTGCGGCGCGTCCAGTAGCCCAGCATGAAGAACTTCAAGCCCGACGTACCGGAGAAGTACGACGGCAAGACGCACCCCTCAGAATTCCTCAGCATCTACACCATCGCGGTGCAGGCTGCCGGGGGGCGCGACGAGAAGATTTTTGCGAACTACTTCCCGCTAGTGCTTAAGCCAAACGTCCGTTCTTGGCTTATGCACTTGCCGGAAGGTTCCATTTCTTCTTGGGCGGACCTTTGCCACCAGTTTGTTGGCGCCTTCACAGGCGGCCACAAACCCCACGGCCAGGAGAGCGATCTCCACATTCTGGCCCAGAAGGAAGGGGAATCTCTGCGCAAGTACATGCAACGCTTCAGTCGAGTGCAGCACAACATCCCCGACGTCCACCCTGCCACGGTTATCAGCGCGTTCCACCAGAACGTGCGTAACCGCCGCATGCGTGAAGAAATGGCCATGACCAAGATTCGGGATGTCAGCGAGCTATATGCTCTGGCTGATAAGTGCGCACGCGCAGAAGAGGGGAGGAAACTCCCCGGGGAGGATGCTGGCGCAGGAGGAAGCGACAGCGACGACGCCGCCCCGGCAAAGAAGAGCCGGCGGCGGAATAACAGAAGGAAGAACAAGAAGGAAGTGCTTGCCGTCGAGAAGTCCTGCAAGGGGGCTCCCGCCAAGCAAACACAGGCTGGCGGCTCCGGCAAGGAGCCTGCCCCTGTAGCGGCGGCCGACAAGCAGGACGGCTCCGACAAGCAATACTGCAAAATCCACCGCACCAAGGGCCACGACCTCTCCAACTGCAAACGCGTCGAGTACCTCGTCGAGCAGCAGAAGGCTGAGTACGAGAGGCGCGACAAGGAGAAGGCCCAAGGTGGCGGAGGAGAACCAAGCAAGAAGCGGCCGTTCAATGGCCGGGGAGGACGCCGCGGCAAGGCAAAGCAGCGGCAAGGTGATCGACCTCCCCGGGGCCGCGACAAGGACGAAGAAGAAGACGACGAAGATGTGGAGGATGAGGATAACAGCGAGCAGGAGTTCCAGAAGGCCACGGAGGTCCTGTGCGTCGACGGTGGCGCCTCTCTGCACACCTCCCACCGCCAGCTCAAGCAGTGGGTGCGCGAGGTGAACGCGGCAGAGCCGCCCGTGGAGTCGCGCAGGCTCCTCAAATGGTCCAGCACGCCCATCATTTTTGACCTTGAGGATCACCCTGACCGCACCACCGCGGTCGGGTGCTTGCCGATGCTGGTCTCACCCACCATCCGCAACCTCAAGGTCACCAAAATGTTGGTTGACGGCGGGGCCGGGCTGAACTTGATCTCCTCTGCTGTGATCAAGAAACTCCAAATCCCAGATGGCGAGCTCGAAGAGACCGGTTCTTTTCAAGGAATCAACCCGGGAAGGAGCAAGCCCAAGGGGAAAATCACTCTGCCGGTGACCTTTGGCGGGGAGCTCAACTTCAGAACTGAGCGCATCACATTCGACGTCGCCGATATTCCATTGCCATATAATGGAATACTCGGCCGTCCCGCCCTCGCCAAGTTCATGGCAGCTTCCCACTATGCCTACAACGTGCTCAAGATGCCGGGGCCGATAAGCGTCATCACTGTCCAAGGCGACAAGAAAGATGCGCTTGTCTGCGCCGACAAGATCTACCTTGACGCAGCAGCCGCAGCAGAAAAGGATACACTTGCCGCTGAAGCTCCCGGGGGGAAGAAAACCAAGACCAGGTCCGGCAAGTGCTCTGGGGCCCACTCCGGCAACCGCACCTCTTCGGAGTGCTGCGCTGCCGTCGAGGACGTTCCATCGAACTCCACCGGCAAGTGTAGAAAGGGGATGGTCCCTCCCCCGGCAACCAAGAAGGTGTCCGCCAAGGAGGACGGCACTGGTGGTACCTTCACCATCAGTGCCACGCTTGACAGCAAATAGGAAAGCGCGCTCGTTGCCTTCCTGCGGGCGAATGTCGATGTGTTTGCATGGCAGCCATCTGACATCCCCGGTGTTCCCAGGAAGGTAATTGAGCACAAGCTTGCTGTTTGTCCTCATGCGCGGCCCGTCAAGCAGAAAGTGAGGAAGCAAGCCGTGGAGCGCCAAGAATTCATTGCTGAAGAAATAAAGAAGCTAGAGGCAGCAGGCCTAGTTAGAGGTGTGATCCATCCGACGTGGTTAGCAAACCCGGTCGTCGTGCGCAAGGCCAACGGGAAGTGGAGACTGTGTATAGACTTCACCGATGTGAATAAAGCATGTCCCAAGGATCCATTTCCCTTGCCGCGCATTGACCAGATCGTTGACTCCACTGCCGGATGTGAGCTACTCTCTTTTCTTGATGCATATTCAGGCTACCACCAGATTTTCATGGCCAAGGAAGATGAGGAGAAGACTGCCTTTATCACTCCATGTGGCACCTATTGCTTCATACGCATGCCATTTGGACTGAAGAATGCAGGATCAACATTTGCAAGGGTAGTGCACACTGCTTTCGAACCACAGATCCACAGAAATGTAGAGTCTTACATGGATGACATCGTGGTGATGAGCAAGAGCAAGGATACCCTGGTCCAAGATTTGGAAGAGACATTTCAGAACCTGCGCAAGATACATCTCTAGTTGAACCCCGAGAAGTGCGTCTTTGGAGTCCCCTCCGGCAAGCTTCTCGGTTTCTTTGTGTCACAGAGAGGGATTGAAGCTAACCCCGACAAGATTAAAGCCATCGAGCAGATCGAGGCCCCGAAGCGCGTCAAGGATGTCAGAAGACTTGCAGGTTGTGTAGCTGCCCTCAGTAGGTTCATTTCGAAATCTGCAGAACGCGCCCTACCTTTCTTCAAAATCTTGAAGAAGGCGGGTCCCATGAAGTGGACTCCGGAAGCGGAGGCAGCGCTGCAAGATTTGAAACGGTACCTATCCTCCACTCCAATACTTGTCGCACCTAGACCACAGGAAAAGTTGCTGCTATACCTAGCAGCAACCAACCAGGTGGTTAGTGCTGCGTTAGTAGCGGAGAGGGAGGCCGACGAGGAGTCTACACCACCGGCAAACGAATCCAGTGACAAGCAGGGGGCTGCTCCGGCAGGCTCTGGCCCCGACAAGGACAACTCTGCGCAGGAACAGGAAGAAGTGCGGAAGAAGATGGTGCAGCGTCCAGTGTATTTTGTAAGTTCCCTTCTCCAGGGGGCTAGATCAAGATACTCTGGTGTGCAAAAGTTGCTTTTCGGCCTCCTTATGGCCTCGAGAAAGCTGCGCCATTACTTCCAGGCACATGAGATAACAGTGGTCACTCGCTTTCCGCTGAAGAGGATATTGCACAACCCAGAAGCAACAGGCAGGATCGTCGAGTGGGCACTGGAGCTGTCGAGCTTTGGACTCAAGTTTGAAAGTACCTCAACAATACAGAGTCGAGCTTTGGCAGAATTCATAGCTGAGTGGACCCCGACGCCCGATGAAGAAGTCCAAGAAACAAGTGCACCCGTACAAGAAGCGACAAGTGAATGGGTAATGTACTTTGATGGTGCCTTCTCGCTGCAAGGCGCCGGTGCTGGCGTGGTACTCATCGCGCCCACCGGAGAACACCTCAAGTATGTTATCCAGATGCACTTCCCAAGGGAGCAAGCGACAAACAACACTGCTGAATATGAAGGCTTGCTTGCCGGCCTCTGGATTGCGGCCGAACTTGGGATCAGGAAGCTGATTGTACGAGGAGATTCTCAGTTGGTGGTCCGGCAAGTTAACAAGAGTTACCAGAGCCCTTTGATGGAAGCTTATGTAGATGAGGTGAGGAAGCTTGAGGAGCACTTTGAAGGTCTGCAAATGGAGCACGTCCCGAGAGCTCAGAATGAAATAGCAGATGGCCTTTCAAAGTGTGCTTCGATGAAGTTACCTGTGGAACCAGGGACCTTCTTGCTCAAGCTGACTCAACCATCCGTTACACCATCAATCGGGCAGTCCAAGAAGAGAAAGTTGGTCTCCGGCGACTACTTGCCGGCGGATCTTCCTGAAACCGCCGCCAAGGTCCCCAAGATCAGCAATCAGAACGCTGAGGAACAGTCTGCTCCTGCAGATCCAAGGATCTGTGCAGTTGAAGCAAGTGTTCCCGACAAGCCTCGCCCCGTGCGAGCTTGCCGGGGGACCAACAGCTCCGGCGGAACCGGAGGTTCTTGCCGTAGAAGCTGAGGTCCCCGCAGCGTCCCTCATGCCTTTAGTCCTTGCCGTTGAGCCTCGGGCTCCGGCATGGGCGCAGCAGATCGTCCGTTTTTTGCAAACTGGAGAACTTCCCGACGACCCAGAAGAAATAGAGAAGATAACCAGGCAGTCAAGTATGTACCAGTTCGTGGATAACGAGCTGTACAGAAGAAGGCTCAATGGTGTCAGGTTGAAGTGCATCTCCAGGGAAGATGGACAGAAGCTGTTGGCAGAAATACACGGAGGCATATGCGGCCACCACATTGGCGCAAGGGCGCTTGCCGGGAAAGCTTTCCGGCAAGGGTTCTTCTGGCAAGAAGCCCTCCAAGATGCAACTGCACTAGTAACTAAGTGTGAAGCGTGCCAGTTCCATGCAAAGCAGATTCATCAGCCAGCTCAAGCTCTCCAAACAATTCCTTTGTCCTGGCCCTTATCGGTCTGGGGGCTCGATATCCTCGGCCCCTTCCCCCGAGCCGTCGGGGGCTTTGAGTACTTGTACGTTGCAATCGACAAGTTCACAAAGTGGCCAGAAGTGGAGCCAGTGAGAAAGGTGACAGCACAGTCAGCGGTCAGGTTCTTCAGGTCAATTGTTTGCCGTTTCGGAATCCCCAACAGGATCATCACCGACAACGGTACACAATTTACTAGTCGCACCTTCATGCAGTACGTCCAAGACCTTGGCGCCAAGGTCTGTTTCACTTCTGTTGCTCACCCGAGGAGCAACGGTCAAGCGGAGAGGGCCAATGCTGAAGTGCTGCGCGGACTCAAGACAAGGACCTTTGACAGGCTGCGCAAGTGCGGAAGAAATTGGATAGAGGAGCTACCGGCGGCTCTTTGGTCAATCAGAACGATGCCAAGTCGAGCCACCGGACAGACACCCTTTGCCCTAGTCTATGGGGCAGAGGCAGTTCTCCCCACGGAACTCGTATACGGATCTCCTCGAGTGCTCGCTTATGATGAGCTCGAGCAAGAGCAACTGCGGCAAGATGATGCATTGCTCCTCGAGGAGAAACGTCTCCAGGCTGCTGTACGAGCTGCTCGATACCAGCAAGCCTTGCGCCGCTATCATAGCCGCAAGGTCAAGGCCAGGAGTCTCGAGGAAGGCGACCTTGTTCTTCGGCGTGTTCAGTCCGCCAAGAATTCCAACAAGTTGACGCCGAAGTGGGAAGGCCCTTATCGGGTGAGACAAGTCACAAGGCCCGGCGCTGTCCGCCTTGAGACCGAAGAGGGCTTACCGGTGAGCAACTCCTGGAACATAGAGCATCTTCGCAAGTTTCACCCATAAGGCACGGTTGCCGTGATCCGCTCCGGCAACCACCTTTTGTACAAGCTTTGCCGCTGCTGCATGTAACCCTTTGTACAAAGCCGGGCGCAGACCCCGTGCATTAGTAAAGTTCTTGTGTTTTGCGCTATTTGCCTTTTACATGCTTTTCTCTGCTATTTGCATGTGTTATTTGGCATCTTGTGCGACATACATATCCGGTAAGCATAAGCACGCCGAAAGGCCATATACTTGTTTCCCTCTTCTTTTTCCTTGCCTCTTAAGCAGAAGGAACGTTCCTCGCGCACAAGTTTGCCGGGGGGGAAGGAGATGGAAGAGGAACCAAGTGATGTTCAAGAAAGAGAAGCCTTACCAAGAAGCAAGCATTATATATAAGCTAAGTTATTAGAATTTGAGCAGTTCAAATTTTTAATTTTTAGTTGTCTTCCTTGAACAATCACACTTTGTATGGAAAACCTGTGCGCGGAGGAACCTACCCGTAGCTGGCCGCACCCTTGTCTTGTTTCCGAGTGCGCTCAATGACTTAAGTGAGCTGCGACAAGTGTCGCGCCCTTGGTTCGTTTTCGAGTTTCGCTCAACAAGCCGAGTGCGTTGCGACTAGCTGTGGCAAGGTTGCTTGCCGGCGAGACCTTGGCCAGCAGGCTGCTCAGAGTCCAGCACTCAGCGCTCGCGGCAAAGGACCCTTACCGGCAAGCTCCCTGGAAGCGTAGGGTGAAAAACGTACAAAGTAGATGACCAAGACAAGGAAGATAACATTGCGCTGATTGATCAAAATAAGATAAATATCTTACAAGGGATAACTTGTCGCAATGATTAATGAGTTCATAACACCCTATGCAGCAACAAAAAGAGATAAAGATAAAGGAGGCCTAGTCTACGCGGTCGCCCTCGATCCTGGAGATCTTGTTCACTTTGGCGATGATGTGGGCGACCTGCTCCTTCAGCGCCTCCATGTTCACGTCAGCCGGCAAGCTGCGGAGAACGTTGGTGAGGTTTATGCCGGGATTGCGGTATACAATCTTCGTCAGCACACGCTCCAAGGTTCCCGTGCAGAGCCGACGCGACTCCTCGGCCAGTTGCGCGGGGATCTTCTTCCGAAGATCTGCAAGAGCCGGCGCGATCCCCCTGAAGAAGAGGCTGAGCTTGGCGCTGTGGGGGAGGTTTGGGTCCGGAGAGTAGATGAGGTGCTCCAACTTCAGCGCCAGCAGCTCCTGGTCGATGTTGGATGCAGAAGACACCAGGTCCTCGGTCCACACCTCGACGGTCCGGCGGAAGTTCTCGGCCGCAGTGTTGGCGCTCTCCACCAAGCTTCGCTCCTTGCGGAGCTCCTCCTTCAGCTTGGTTTCCCGGTCCCGGACGGCGTCGAGCGAGTCCTTCAACGTGGAAACCTTCAGCTCCAGGTCCTCGATGGAGTCCTTGGCGGCCTTCAGCTCGTCGCCCTGCTTGGAGAGGCGCACCTGGAGTTCGGAGTTGGTGTGGGCGTCCTTCTCGCGCTCCGTGTTGAGCGCGGTGACCCTCTCCACGCTCGCCTTCAATGACTCCTCCAGCTGCGCGACCTTGGCGGCAAGCTCCTCCTTGGCGGTCTCCGCGGCAGCCGCGGTGGCTTTCGCCTCCTTCAGCTCTCCGCCAAGGGCCTGCTCCCGAGCGGCAAGGTCTTCCTCGTGGGAGTCGAGGTTGACCTTCCGTTGGGCGAGCTCTCCTTCTCGCCGGGACAGCTCCACCCCGGCGAGTCGCTGCTGCTCTTCGGCTTCAGCCTTCTCCAGCAACCATTCTTGGTACTCCCCCGCGAGCCTCTCGCGCTCCTCCGCCACGTCGCGGAGGGCAGCCTGGTTGGCGGCGCGGAGCTCCGCCGCGTGCTTCTCCATATCGACGGCGGCCTTGGCGGCAAGGGCCTCCCGAGAAGCTAGCTTCGCCTGCCTGGCCCGGTAAAGGGCTAGGAGCTGATGAAGCAGCTTCTCCTCCTCGGGCCCTTCGCTTCCGCCGGGCGCCTCGACGATCTTCAGGCCCGCGGAGGCGAGGACCTCTCCATCAAAGGCCTCGCCCTCCGCGGGGACTCGCGAAGAAGAACCCCACGGCACCTGGATGAAGACGCCGTTGGGGACTTCAAGATAGTAGCCCGCCTGCTCCTTTTCGGCGGAGGGGTCGGTGGCCGGTGCAGCACTTGATGCTCCTGCCGCCTCCGGGCCGGCAGTGCGGTCGCCGTCCCCCTCCCCGGCCGCTGCGTCTGCAACCGGAGCGGTCTCCTCCGCAGCCGGCTCGGCGGCTTCCGCCGTGTCCTTGGCGACAGGGGCGTCGCCGCCGCCGCCATGCGCGCCCTCCTCCTCGATGACGATGACTTCCGTCTCCATCTGATCGGGGGGAGGAGGATCTAGAAGAAGAAAAAGCAAAAGAAGTTCAAGCAAATATCCAAAAAGAGACGAGTCCAAGAAGACAAAGTTACGGAACTTACCTTGGCGGACGTCATCAGCGGCGGGCTCCCTCGCCGGGGAGCTCTGCCTTGGCGGAGTAGCCGCCCTTGGCGGGGTACTCGCCCTTGGCGGGGTACTCGCCCTTGGCGGAGTACTCGCCCTTGGCGGAGCGCTCTCCCTTGCCGGGGAGTTCGGCCTTGGCGGGGACGGCGGGGCCTGCGGCTCCTCGGGAGCGACCTCCGGACGCTCCTGCGGTTGTGGCTCCACCTCTGCACAAGACAAAAATATCAGGATATTAGCACAAGACAAAATCTTCAAGCGCGCCCGACGAGCGGAAGTATGGAACCCAGACTTACGCTGGGGGCTGCTCCTCGGAGCAGTGCTCGGGTCCGGCAGGCTCGGCTCCGGCACGTCCCCTGTCGCCGCGGCGGGCGAGTCGTCCGCAACCTCAACTACGGGCACCTTGGCCTTCTTTGCCACTCGCTCCGCCAAGGTCCTGAAGTTAAAACAAGAAGCAAGATCAGAATCTACAATAATCAAAACGAAATTTAAGAAGATGCAAGATCTCAAGTTCTTACTCCTGTTCATCCTCGTCGTCGTCGCTCAAGGCGGAGAAATCAAACTCCACCTGGGGCGCGTCCGCGCGGGGAGCCGGAGGCGAAGACTCCCTCGGGCGCTTGGCGGTCCCTGGGGCTGGGGGCTGCGAAGACCCAGCCCCTGTGGTAGCCGAGGCCCGGGGAGCGGGCGGAGCCGCCGCTCCGCTCTGTGAAGACTCCCTTCCGCTCGGCTCTGACTTGCGGGGCGCCTCTGCCGTGGCCTGCGTGCGGGCTGCCTCCGCCATGGTTGGTGCGCCGGGCGCCCCCGTCGCAGCTTGGCTCCCCCGGGTAGCTCGCGCCGCCCGGCGAGCTGGTTGTTGCCGGGGCGCCTGCGCCCTCGTCCCCGTCGCCGTCTTGCGGAGACGCTTCAGCGGAGAGCGCCTAGGGCTTGCCCGAGGCGGGGAGGTCTCCGAAGATGAAGAAAGGTCGTCGGCGTAGAGTCCCAGGGATCCGTGGGAGTCCTCGTTGGCCCCAGCGTCCTCCTCCTCCTCCACCTCCTCGGTAGGCTTGCTGGGCCCAGCGCCCTGCACTGTGGCCGCTCTCTCTCCGGCGCCTCCGCTCCCTCCGGCGCCTCCGCTCCCTGCGGTGCCTCTGTTTCCTCCGGCGGCGTTGCCTCTCGCCGCAGCCTCGGTCAGAATCCCGGGGATCCCGGAGTGCCTCAGGGAAGGGACCCCGGCGAGCTCATCGGGAGGAAGCTTCAGCAGCCTGCGGATCTCCGCCTCCTCTGCTTGGCAGGACGCTTCCGCAGCCTCTGCCTCCTCGGGCGACAAGCCGAATTCTCCTGCCGCTGCGGCTGCAGCGGCCTCTTCAACCCGAGAAGCTATGTACGCTATCTCCTGGTCGGTGGTGTCCCGTGTCAGCTCCCGGACCTCGTTCTTGTTCTTCGCCACCTCCACCAGGTTGTCGAAGAAGTTCAAGACGACGTCTGGCTTGGGCGGAATCCACGTGCGATCGATGCCGTGCGAGTCGCACGCGGGCATCATGGCGCGAAGGGAATCCCGGGCCGTGCTGTTGCAGAGAGGCACCACTCCCCGGGGACCTCTGAACCACTCTGGGTGGGCCGGGTCATGCTTAAATAGTTCTCGGACCATCCCCTTCAGCTCCAGTGATGTGAAGTTGAAGTTGAGCCCGGGGCGCAGCCTCATTATGTCCGCCGAGTTGCCGTACTCCCAGGCCGGCCTCTTCCTATCTTGAAGAGGGGCGATGCGGCGGCGGAGGAAATCTGTGCCTACTTCTCCGACAGACAATCTTGCTACCCGGAGGCGAAGAATCCTGATGAGGGCGACGTCGAGCTTGTTGTCGTCCGAATCCAGCTCGCTCCAGTCCCTGCCGCGCACGATAGGTGTTGTGCGCGGCGCGGTGAAAGATTGCGGCTGGTCCTCGACAATCCAACACCAGGCTGCACGCCACTCCTCCCACTTGCCGCGGAGCTCCCCCGGCAAGTAGGACTCCTTCTTGTTCAGACGAAAGACCCAAGATATCCCTCCGGAGAGGGGGGCGCCGGCCTCAACTCTAGGGGTAAAGAAGTGCCTAAACAACGCTACGTTCGGATATATCCCAATATAGTTTTCGCACATATGTGCGAAAACCGCCATCGTGAGGATGGCATTGGGGGTGAAGTCAAGAAGATGGAGGTCGTAGGTGTGCATTATGTCGCAGAAGAAATCGGAAAAAGGGGGACAGAGACCGCAGTGGAAGAAAGCTGCGAAGAAATAGTACCCGCCGGGGTAGTTGTCCTTGGCGGCGGCCGGATAGGCTCGAGTGCGGGGATGCGCCTTGGTCTCCTTGGCCCAGAACAAGTAATACTTGTTCCAGAGCTCCCGCGCGCTGAGCCTCGGCGAGAAGACGAGGTTCCGCTTCCGCAACAAGGTAAGCCTCGCCGCTTGCTCCGATTTCTCCTTCTTGGTCTTCTCCACCTTCGCCTTCTCGGTCTTCGGGGCCATGGCGGAGGCGGCGAGGGAAGGGGGACGAAGAGTCCGGCGGCGCCGCAGATGCGGACTGCGGCGGAGGAGGTGTGGAGGCGGAGCGCAAAGGGGATCTCTGGAGATGGAAGAGGATGCAATGAAAGCGTAGGAGGGGAACCGCTCCTCCTTCCTCTGCTTTTATGGGGAAGTGGGGGGCGTTTCGCTATTTCCATTAAAAGAACGTGGCCACGTCCCATCCCATGACGCCGCAATCGACGCGTGCCGTTACGGGGGGACGCGGCGGATGCGGAAGTGGATTCGGCGTGCCGTGGGCCGCGCGTGCCCGTGCACTGTTTTGGGCCTGGCCCAACAGCGCTCGGCACCGTGTGTGGCCCAGGCCCGGGGGCTCCTGTCGGTGTACTAAGGTAGGGGTACCTCAGTACCCCAACTTGTGCACGGGCAGTAGCAGCTTCCCGTGGCTGGGCCTACCACGCGCTCGCCGGAGACCTTCCTACTCCATATGAAACCATTCAAAAACAAAGTATACAAGACAGAAGATCGAGACCCCGGCAAGTGGAGCTTGCCGGGAAGGCCGTTCCAGGCTCAAGATTACCTCACTCACGCAAAGCCCTGGCAAGAGGAGCTTGCCAGGAAGACTAGAAGATTCCATTACAGAAGACATGCCTCGGCGCTGCATGCGCCCCGGCAGGGCCCGGGGAGCGACAAGCTTCAGAGCCCGGCAAGCTCCCGGGCCCGGCAAGGTCAAGACCCCGGCAAGGTGCTTGCCGGGGAGAGTTGTGTTGTGTGCCCGCGCTCCAGCTCATCGAACCACGCGTCGCGCTGGGGCCATTCCAGGGACGCGTGGCGGATGGCTGTGCAGCCTGGGGGACACGGTGGTGAAGCCATCGCCGTGGCAAACGGAGACGCAAGGGCGGGCGCTTTTGGGGTCGACGGCGACGGGCATTAAATGCTCTTGTCCCCCACTGTCAAAGTAGGTAGCGACCACTGTTCATACACTGTAGCTCCACTATTCCCGCACTGTTACAACTACCACCTCTTTTACATTTTTACCCTTTCTCCTACGTTGACACCTGTCGGTGACCCCTTACACTATAAAAGGAGGCCCATGCACAACGTAGAAGGGGTTCGGAACCTAGATCGCTCATACGCTCGGTGTAGCTAGTTCCTCAAGCTCTCGAGCTCTCCAACTCAATACAAACTAAGCAGGAGTAGGGTTTTACGCGTCCATCGCGGCCCGAACCTGGGTAAACTGCCCGCGTGTTCACTACGATCTGCTCTTTGTGCTCCCTCCGCCCTCTTACCGCACAAGCAAGGGGCTCCGGTCCCATAGGTGCTCGTGGTGGACAGTTTCCCCCGACACTTTGCATGACCTGTTATTGCCATAGTAAATAGTTGAAACCCACTAGCATGTGTAGGAGTTGATTGAGCCATGTGATGTATGTTCCACCATGCTATTTGTTTATGTTGCCTGCTATGCTTAGAGTTGTGTCAGGTTTGGTTCATATGGGTGATGGATCAGAGTGAAATGATCATGTTAGATAAAGAGAGGGAAGTGTAGAACATGTTTGGTAAAGGTATCAATGAAAGGCCATGTAGGAGTACATGGTGGGTTGTTTCATTGGAACCGTCCATAGGACCCGAGATTTGTATGTGTGGTTCAAGTTACAGCTACTACCACACATTGGGCCCTGAAATATGACCCCGCTCGACTTATTGACTGCCCTTGTTCTCTGTCCAGCAGTTGCAACTAGTTTCTGGAGTTTGTAGTTTACTGGTGGTCGTGCACAGCGCTGACCCTCGGGGTGGGCTGTAGATGCGGAAGTTACGTGGCACGGTGTACCGAGCGCCCGTTTGGTGACTCGGGAACCATGTACACATTGTTTGGGGCCGTGAGGGACACCCCGGCTGGATCTCCCCACGGATGGAACCCAAATAGGTGATAAACCTGGACGAGAGACATGAGTGGTTGGTTAGGTCGTGGTCTACTCCCACGTCGGCTTTTGCTTGAAGTCTGCCGAGCACATGTCATGTGCAGACGCTAAGTTGTGGAAACATGTGTGAAGAAGTACACCCCTGCAGGGTTACCAATCTATTCGAATAGCCGTTGTTCGTGGTACGGACCACTTGGTTACTTATACAGTTCATAGACAAGTTGATGGATACTACTAAAAGCCTCAGGACAAGTGCGAGTGTCGTGGATGGCCCTTCCGTAGGATGACGGAAGAGGATCCACAGTAGTGTATTGTTGTGGTGAGTAGAGGACTCGTGTACGTAGTCTTATCTTGCAATCTGCTGAGAGTTGTAGTATAGGTTAGCCAAGAGTCAAAGCTGGCTTGCTGCTACGAACTCCACTACCCTTGTTGATAATGATGCATGTATCATAGGTTCTGTTGTAAGACTTGCTGAGTACCTTTGTACTCAAGTTTGCTTAATAACTGTTGCAGAGGAGAACCCTACCCCTTCTTATGGGTTTTACATAGACATTGACGTCGAGGAGTAGCTTGCTACCCAGACAGAGATCCTGAGCTTGTGAAGGGCATTGTAGATAGTCAGGATACACCAAGCCTGTTTTATTTCCAAGTTGTCTGTACTCACACATGTTAGCTTCCGCTTGTGCTTGTATGATTGTATGACTTGAGTGTTGGGTCATGTGACCCCTACCTGTATGGATATGATATGTATGGCTCTTCGGAGCCTCTTAAATAAAGTAATTTGAGTCATAGAGTTCTGTTGTGATGCAATGTAGTATTTGCACATATTGAGCAGATTGTGTGTATGATTGAAATGCTTGGTATGTGTGGGGTCCGACACCTAGTTGTTTACCTTTGGTAGCCTATCTTACAGGGAAATGCCTCCTAGTGCTTCCACTGAGCCTTGGTAGCTTGCTACTGCACTGAACACGTAGGCTGGCTGGCATGTGTCCTTCTTCGTTCCTGTGTCCGTCCCTTAGGGGAAATGTCACGCGTTGTTCCTTTAAGTCCATGTAGCTTGCTACGACTTGGGTTCATACGTTGATGACCGACACGTTCGTTGCTGGGTCATGGATGCATGTCTCTGTTATTTAGTGCCACTTTTGGTTTATAACAAGCCATGTCGGCCCAGGTTCTCTGTCATATGGATGCTAGCGACACTGTCATATACGTGTGCCAAAATGCGCAAACGGTCCCGGGCCAGGTAAGGTGGCACCCGTGGGGATACCGTGCGTGAGGCCGCAAAGTGATATGACGTGTTACAAGCTAGATCGGTGTGACTTAGGATCGGGGTCCTAACAGCGTTGGCATCAGAGCCGGACTGCCTGTATGTTTCTCAAGCCAAGCTGGTCGATGTTGAGTCTAAAAAATTCTTAGTTATATGTAGGGGAATTGATTGTGGAAGGGAACGTAAGGCTCTTTTTACTTCTTTACCTTATGCCCTTCTGATCTGAGTCAGCCTATTCCTTCTACGGGGGTTTAGGACTAGGCCTCTCATCCCTACTAGGTTCACGTGTTACTAATCTGTAGAAACTTAGGATTGTTGGTTTCTACCCTTCTAGTATGATGATTAGTTGGACCCAAAACCTTGATATGATATTGTTGAGTGGCTATGCTATCATTTGTATGATGTCTCAAAATCTTTTTGAGCATTTACAGTTGTTATGCTGCCCGATTTCTTCCAGAAATTCTAATGCCTTTGCATTATTTCGTGTTTCAGATGTCTGGTCGCACACCTCACCAGGTGGTCCGTTTGACTCGGTGCATTAATGTGCCAGGTCACATGGCCATGCTAGTCCGTGTGTTCACTGAGACCGGCTATCGTTGGTATCCTGAGTACACTGTGGAGGAACGGTACCGGGATTTCAACCAGAGTCAGTATTTCTGCACCGTCCGGATATACCCCTCATATCCTGGAGCTACCGACCCCATCCATTGGTCTTATGGACTCGTGGTTACCATCGAGATGGCAATGGAGGATGCTGCTTACTCGATGATGACCATCATCCGGGATAGGCATGCCCTGCTGCTGAACACTGAGTTCTGTTACATGCCACCCTTACTTCCTAGAGAAGAAGTCTACTACACTAGTCTGTATACTGATGCCGCTCCTGAGGAGCCACTGCTTCAGACTACTACTCAGATGCTGGAGGATAGGGACCGTGAGGTCCGTGCCCTCTGGATGGAGCTTTATAACACTCGAGCCGCCCACTGGACTACTTTGACACGGCTTGCACCTGCTGTGCACGCTGGATATCTGGGTATGCGGGATTTGTACCCCGTGCGGACTCGTCTGCCTGATCGTATGGATTGACGTGACGTTGGGGGTATTACACCTCCACATGGGCGTCGGTTACGACCAGCATCGGCACCGAGACCGCATCCATGTCCCTATGGTCCACAGCCTTCGAGTGCTCGAGAGTTTCAAGATCCACCTATTCCACTTCCAGGCTATGGTGGTAATCTTTATGGAGATTACTACGGGAGTGTCTGAGCTAGACCGTGGCAGAAGTAGTATCGTAGTAGTTGTATTCCCACAGTCCTGCGCGTCTTGTGGATTATGACGTAGGTGTACTGAGTTCCGGAGGCGTAGTTAAATAATGTATAGGAGCTTGGAGTGCCTCTGATGAGATGTTTCGCCTTTCACCGCAGTTGTACTTTAGCCTAGGCTTGTACTAAACTATGTATGGTGTGTATGACCACTGGTGTATATATGGCAGTTTCTATATTACCATGTCGTACGGATGAACATCTCTCCATTCCGTGTCATCCATTACATTCTGCACTCCTATGTCAAAGTTTTGCCATCCTTGTCTAAACCGTTGTTTTGTTTTCCTAGGATGGTCAACACTCGCAGCACTCCTGCTGCTCAGGAGCAGTGTGAGGCCAGTGGGGCTAGAGATGAGAATCTGCCCCAAGAACCCTCCTTGGCTGAAGTTATGCTCGAGGCAGAAATGAACAAGAGAGAGACCAACCGTCTGCTAGAACACATAGAGCAGAACACTAGGTTCCGCCAGAGGAATGACGTGGTGTCAATCAATGACTTTATCAAGATGTGCCCACCGAAGTTCCATCATTCCGCTGAACCTCTGGATGCGGATGACTGGCTTCGCAGTATCACCCACAAGCTACACTCTGCCCGTGTGGCCGAAGCTGACAAGGTTACTTACGCCGCCTACCATCTTGAGGGCCCTGCCAGTCTCTGGTGGGAATACTTTGAGGCCATGCGTCCTGCTGGCCAACTCACTACTTGGGCAGAGTTCAGTGAGGCATTCCATGAACATCACATTTCGGAAGCTCTCATGGATCGCAAGCGGGAGGAATTCTGCAATTTCACCCAGGGCCGGCTAACCATGGATGGTTATAGTCGTGAGTTTGGCAACTTGGCACGCTATGCACCCGAGGAAGTATCCACCGATGCCAAGAAGCAGGCGAGGTTTCGCAAGGGACTCAGCCCTGAACTTCGCCGAGATCTACGTCTGCACGAGTGCACCTCCTTCCAGAAGTTGGTGAATAAAGCCATCAGTGCTGAGACGGGCCAGACTGATTTCGAATCCACACGCTAGCATCCTCGTGACTTTGGTTCCTCATCCGGCTTTGGCGTCACAAGCGCCGTGTGTGGGTTCCTAACACTGCTCTGCCACCCAAGTACACTACGAGGCCATCCTATGAGGCGCCTCGCCCAACTCAACAGTATTCAGCTGCCAAGACTTATGGAGGACCACCTACCAACTTTGCTCCACGCACTGGCACGGTGACATGTTTCAAGTGTGGATTACCTGGGCACTACATGCGTGAGTGTCCTTAGAACCAGCCAGGAAGGTTCGTTGGCCGTGGTAAGCCAACAGGCAAGGTGAATTATGTCAAGCCAATCCCCACTACACGTAGTCATGTCAACTATGTCTTTCCTGAGGAAGCTTATGAGGATCCTAACGTCGTCCTTGGTACACTTCTCGTTAACTGCCATCTGGCATCTCTTCTTTTCGATATTGGAGCATCTCATTCGTTCATATCTGGGAGCTATGCTCGAATGCACAACATGACTTTTTGTGACATGCCCACTTCCATGGTTATTCAAACTCCTGGTTCAAAATGGCAAACCTCTAGGGTAAGCCATGGAAATGAAATTCTCGTCGATAGACTTGTTTTCCTTTCATCTCTAATCGCTCTCAAGTCCTCGGACATAAACATCATCTTGGGTATGGACAGGATGACAGCCCATTATGCCAAGATTGATTGCTACACTAGGACTGTTCAACTTACACACCCATCCGGCAAGACAGTCAATGTCTTGACCCGAATGGCTGAGCGTCAGCTCTACTCTCTGAATGCCAGCCCTCTACCAGAACTCGCAGATATCCCGGTAGTCCGTGACTTTCAGGATTTCTTTCCAGAAGAACTGCCAGGTGTTCCACCTGACAGAGATGTCGAGTTCATGATAGATCTTATTCCAGGAACTGTCCCAATATCTAGGAGACCCTATAAGATGGCACCCCTAGAATTAGCTGAGCTTAAGAAACAACTCGATAAGTCCTTGAAAAAGGGTTTCATCCGTCCTAGTTCTTCTCCTTGGGCTTGCCCCGTCCTCTTCATCAAGAAGAAGGATGGAACGGAACGGATGGTTGAAGATTATCGACGTGTCAATCTGGTCACCATAAAGAACAAGTATCCGCTCCCCAGGATCAACAACCTGTATGATCAGCTCGCTGGATCCTCAGTCTTTTCCAAAATGGATTTGAGGTTGGTATACCATCAAATCAAAATCAAGAACGGGGACATTCCCAAGATGGGCTCTGTTACTCGTTATGGCCAATACGAGTACACCGTCATGTCCTTCAGGTTAACCAATGCCCCAGCCAATTTCTCCCGGCTAATGAATTCTATATTCATGGAGTACTTGGGTAAATTCGTCGTGGTATACCTCGATGATATACGCATTTACTCCAAGAACAAGGAAGATCATGCCGAGCATCTAAGGCTGGTATTGACGAAACTTCGAGAGCACCGCCTTTATGCCAAATTCTCCAAGTGTGAATTCTGGTTGGCAGAAGTGACCTATCTGGGTCATGTAATCTCTGGTAAGGGTATAGCTGTCAATCCCAAGTGAGTTCAGGCCGTCCTTGAATGGACTTCCCCTGAATCGGTCAAGCAAGTTAGGAGTTTCCTTGGCTTAGCAAGCTATTGCCGACGCTTCGTCGAGAATTTCTCCAAGGTTGCTAAACCTCTAACTGAACTCCTCAAGAAAGATAAAAAGTTCGAGTGGACCCCACAGTGCGAGTCCAGCTTTCAAGAAATAAAAAGACGCCTCACATATGCACCCGTACTGGTACCACCAGACTTTTCCAAGGACTTTATTATCTATTGTGACGCCTCGTGACAAGGACTAGATTGCATACTCATTCAAGATCGCCAAGTGATTGCCAACGCATCTCGACAGTTGCATCCACATGAGGATAACTATCGTACACATGATCTAGAGCTTGCAGCTATGGTCCATGCACTCAAAACATGGCGACATTACCTTCTTGGTAATGGCTATGAAATTTTCACTGATCACCAAAGCCTGAAATACATCTTCACCCAACCGGATTTGAATCTCAGGCAAAGACGTTGGGTTGAGTTGCTCACAGATTACGACTTAGGAATCACTTACACCCTTGGGAAGGCCAATGTCATGGCTGACGCACTAAGTCGTATGTCTTATTGTAACAACCTGATGTTACAACAAGGGCAACCTCTTCTCCACGTGGAATTTCGTAAGCTTAACCTTCACATTGTTCGTCGAGGATTCCTTTCCACCTTGGTGGTGAAACCTACCCTTACGGATCAAATCATAGCTGCCCAGAAGCGTGATAAGGGTATATCCCGACTCCAAGAGAGCATTGCTAGCGGAGCTGCTAGAAGTTTCTCTATGGATGATCGAGGTGTTGTCTTCTTCGAGAACCGTCTAGTGGTTCCCAAGAACCGACATCTACGGCAGCTGATTCTTAAGGAGGCTCATGAATCTCCTCTCACAATTCATCCCGGTAGTACTAAAACGTATCAGGACCTACGCCAGATGTTCTGGTGGACTAGGATGAAGAGAGAAATCGCTCAGTTCATTGCTAACTACGACGTTTGTCGTCGAGTCAAAGCAGAGCATCAACGGCCTGCTGGCACGCTTCAACCTTTAGCTATTCCTGAATGGAAATGGGACAAGATCGGTATGGATTTCATTACCGGGTTTCCCAGGACCAGAAAAGGGAATAATGCTATCTTCGTCGTTATCAACCGCCTCTCCAAAGTAGCTCATTTCCTACCTGTTCGAGAGAGTATAACTGCTAGCCAGCTAGCAGACTTGTATATCTCTCGAATAGTATCACTTCATGGTGTGCCGTTGGAGATTAACTCAGACCGTGGAAGTCTTTTCACCTCGCGATTTTTGGAAAGTTTCCAAAATGCTATGGGGACTCGTCTCTCTTTTAGCACCGCCTTTCATCGCCAGTCAAGTGGTCAAGTAGAACGAGTCAATGAAATCCTGGAAGATATTCTTCGAGCCTCTATCATCTCTTTGGGTATGGATTGGGAGAAGTGTCTTCCATTCGCCGAATTCGCTTATAACAATAGTTATCAAGCCAGCTTGGGCAAGGCTCCCTTCGAAGTTCTATATGGACGAAGGTGTCGAACGCCTCTTAACTGGTCAGAAACCGGGGAAGGACAATTCTTTGGTCCGGATATGATAAAGGAAGCAGAAGAGCAAGTTCACATCTTTCGTGAGAAATTGAAAACAGCCCAGGCTCGCCAAAAGAGCCAATATGATAGCCATCATAAGGCTGTGACTTTTGAAGTCGGCGATAAGGCTTACCTTCGGGTTACTCCTCTTAAGGGAACCCATCGCTTCGGTATCAAAGGCAAATTGGCTCCTCGTTACATCGGTACTTTTCGCATTCTTGCCAAACGAGGAGAAGTTGCCTATCAATTTGAATTACCTCCGCACCTTTCCAGAGTTCATGATGTCTTCCACGTTTCTCAACTCAGGCGTTGCTTCTCGGATCCTATCCGCGGAGTGGACCACGAAATGCTTGATCTCGAGGACAATCTCACATATCGAGAATACCCCGTTCGTATTCTTGATCAAACCGAGCGTACCACTTGACGTCATAATATCAAGTTTCTCAAGGTTCAATGGTCACATCATTCCGAGAGTGAAGCTACTTGGGAAAGAGAGGATCGCCTTCGACTTGAGTACCCCACCCTTTTTCCGGGGGAACCCGAATCTCGGGACGAGATTCTTTTGAGTGGGGGTGAGTTGTCACATCCCTAGTCAGTGGTTGCATTAGGACTAGTTAGAGTGTGCATCATGTTTACTTTCTAAAGAAACTTGAAATGGGAATGACAGAAACCCCAGCACCCCTCTTCTAACAACTAGGGTTTAATAAAATCTTTTCCAATGTACCCAAGATGCCCTTCAAAAATGTTCATCATGTTTGCCTTGGTCTTAAACCTCTACCAAAAATGGAGCACAATTTTCTAGGACATCCAAAGGTCTCTGGATTAATTCATATTGTAATTGCATTTGGGCATTTAAATGCTATAAAATAATTTAGGCGCCCAAATAATCATAAACTAAAATGTTCCATGTTGTTCATATTATATACAGTGGGCATGACTAGTTTCATGATTTATAAAAATGTTTTAGCATTTTTATTAATTCAACAAATTTGCAAAAGAAAACAAACAGAAATAAATTAGAAAAGAGAGGAGAGAGAAGGACTTACCTGGCGCCCACCTAGGAGGCCCGCCTGCTGGCCCAGCCCAGCCACCGCTCCAGTGAGCTGCTTGGCTCAGCCAGGCAGGCAGGCAGGTGCTCGACGCCGGCACCAGCACGCGCCATGCAGCTGTCCGCCGCCCTGCCTCCTCCCCTCGTAGTTCTGCTGGCCTGGATCGATCACCCACTCCTCCCCTGAGCCCGCAGACACGCCTCCTCCTCCCACTTCCTCTACCTCGCTCCCTGCACCATGGCCGACGCTGCCGCGCCCACGCCGTCGTGATAACCGCGTCCGCCGTCGTCCTCATGCCACGTCACCGTGTTCGTTTGCTCCGCCGTCGTCGACTACGTCGAGCAGGTCAAGCCCCGAGCGCTCGCCCGCTCTAGAGTCGCCCCCGACCCCGTCTTCCCCAACTCCGACCGCTGAGATCGCCATCGCCGCCCCGCTCAGCTCCTTCCTTCCCCGAGCCCGCTTCGACGCTTGCTGCAATCGTCGTGAGCTCAGATCCGTCCTCCCCCTCTCCGTTAGCTCTCTCCTGCACCATATGCACTGCACGAAGTTCACCTGCACACGCCGCCGCGGAGCTCGTCGCCGACGAGGCTCCGGCCACCTAACGGCCCGGCCATCGTGCCCACTAGCTTCACCGTCTCGCATAGATGTTGTAGGACCAATCCACGCGCCTCCAAGAGAACCACACCGATGAGTTCGTCCTTGCCCAAACTCCGGCAGCCGCTGGACTCGTCGCCGGTGTCGTTTCCGGCGACCCCGAGCACCAAGATGTGCACCACTCGACGCGGCCCACTCCTAGTTGTCCGTAGATGTGCTCCGCCGTCGATTTGGTCGCCGGAGCACGATTTCCGCACCTCACCGCCGCGTCTGGCCTCGTCGGTGGCTAAACGCCGGTGGCTCAACCCCGTTTGACCAGGGGTTTGACCCCCTAAGTCACTGACATGTGGGCCCTGCCTGTTAGTCAAACCTAGGCTAGTGTCTAAACTAATCCTAAGTAGTTAGTTAACTAACTATGACACTAACCAGTGGGTCCCACTGGTTAGGTTTGACCTAGACCACCCTGTTGATTTGCTGACGTCAGCATGATGTCATACTGACGCAGTAAATGTTTTTCTGTGATTAATTGATTTAAAACAATTCAGGAAATTCCAAAAAATGATTTAAACTTCAAAAAATCATATAAATAAAATAGTAGCTCAGATGGAAAAGATTTATATATGAAAATTGATCAGAAAAACCCAATCTTTCCAATGGCAGTGGTTTCATGCATGTTTGAGCAAGTTAACCTTGCTGTTCACATTAAAACATGATAAGGAACTTTAATAAATATTAGTTTGAGTTTAATTTTGAATCTTTGATTCAAATGGGCTCAAACCTTTCTGTTTATAGATGCATTAGCCCAAAACACATTCATCTTGCCATGTCATGAGCATGCATCATCTTGTTGCATTTGTTTGCTTATTGATTGTATCGTCGGTGTTCTCCGTGGTAGGTCTTGCTCCCAAGGATACTTCCGGGTATCCAACTAAAGAGAAGTACCCGACAACCAATCTGTCAGGCAAGCAACCATTGATTATTCCGATACAAACCCATCTTCTCGCTTCTGCTCTCTTTTACTGCATTAAGGCAACAGCGTGTGAACTGCTACTTGATGCGGTAGTTGAACCCTTTTCCTTTGCATAACCTGTCATTGCCACAGTAAATAGTTGAAACCCACTAGCATGTGTAGGAGTTGATTGAGCCATGTGATGTGTGTTCCTCCATGCTATTTGTTTATGATGCCTGCTATGCTTAGAGTTGTGTCAGGTCTAGTTCATCTGGGTGATGGATCAGAGTGAAATGATCATGTTCGATAAAGAGAGGGAAGTGTGGAACATGTTTGGTAAAGGTATCGATGAAAGGCCATGTAGGAGTACATGGTGGGTTGTTTCATTGGAACCGTCCATAGGACCCGAGATCTGTATGTGTGGTTCAAGTTACAGCTACTACCACACATTGGGCCCTGAAATATGACCCCGCTCGACTTATTGACTGCCCTTGTTCTCTGTCCAGGAGTTGCAACTAGTTTTTGGTGTTTGTAGTTTACTGGGGGTCGCGCACAGCACTGACCCTCGGGGTGGGCTGTGATGCGGCAGGTACGTGGCACGGTGTACCGAGCGCCCTTTTGGTGACTCGGGAACCCTGTACACATCGTTTGGGGCCGTGAGCGACACCCCGGCCAGATCTCCCCACGGACGGAACCCAAATAGGCGATAAACCTGGACGAGAGACATGAGTCGTTGGTTAGGTCCTGGTCTACACCCACGTCGGCTTTCGCTTGAAGTCTGCCGAGCACATGTCGTATGCAGACGCTAAGTGGTGGAAACATGTGTGAAGAAGTACACCCTTGCAGGGTTACCAATCTATTCGAATAGCCGTTGTTCACGGTACGGACCACTTGATTACTTATACAGTTCATAGACAAGTTGATGGATACTACTAAAAGCCTCAAGGCAAGTGCGAGTGCCGTGGATGGCCCTTCCGTAGGATGATGGAAGAGGATCCACGATAGTGTATTGATGTGATGAGTAGAGGACTCGTGTACGTAGTCTTATCTTGCAATCTGCTGAGAGTTGTAGTATAGGTTAGCCAAGAGTCAAAGCTGGCTTGCTGCTATGAACTCCACTACCCTTGTTGATAATGATGCATGTATGGTAGGTTCTGTTGTAAGACTTGCTGAGTACCTTTGTACTCATGTTGGCTTAATAACTGTTGTAGAGGAGAACCCTGCCCCTTCTGATGGGTTTTACATAGACCTTACGTCGACGAGTAGCTTGCTACCCAGACGGAGATCCTGAGATTGTGAAGGGCCTTGTAGATAGTCAGGCTACACCAAGCCTATTTTATTTCCAAGTTGTCTGTACTCAGACATGTTAGCTTCCGCTTGTGCTTGTATGATTGTATGACTTGAGTGTTGGGTCATGTGACCCCTACCTGTATGGATATGATATGTATGGCTCTTCGGAGCCTCTTAAATAAAGTACTTTGAGTCATAGAGTTATGTTGTGATGCAATGTTGTATTTGCACATATTGAGTAGATTGTGTGTATGATTGAAATGCTTGGTATGTGTGGGATCCGACACCTAGTTGTTTACCTTTGGTAGCCTATCTTATAGGGAAATGCCTCCTAGTGCTTCCAGTGAGCCTTGGTAGCTTGCTACTACTCAGAACACGTAGGCTGGCCGACATGTGTCCTTCTTCGTTCATGTGTCTGTCCCTTAGGGGAAATGTCACGTGTTGTTCCTTTAAGTCCATGTAGCTTGCTACGACTTGGGTTCATACGTTGATGACCGACACGTTCGTTGCTGAGTCATGGATGCCTGCCTCTGTAATTTAGTGCCACTTTTGGTTTATAACTAGCCATGTCGGCCCGGGTTCTCTGTCATATGGATGCTAGCGACACTGTCATATACGTGTGCCAAAATGCGCAAACGGTCCCAGACCAGTAAGGTGGCACCCGTGGGGATACCGTGCGTGAGGCCGCAAAGTGATATGACGTGTTACAAGCTAGATCGGTGTGACTTAGGATCGGGGTCCTGACACGGGGGTATCCTGACTAGCCTGCCTGCGCCTGTGACGTGGCTCCATTAGTGGCCCGATACGGCCCGACTTCATTAACCACAACTCAAGACCCTCGCGAAGTGTCCAAGGCTCGCGAGGCGGACGAAAGCAAGATCTCCCTAGGGGCAATCTCTCTAGACTGGCTCCCAAGGAGAGGAGATATCTATGCAAGGTGCACCTCGCCAGGTTCACGTGACGTGAGCCATGACGTCCAAGGCCAGACGGGCGCCAGCGGCCGTAGTGTACCAGTTTCCCCTTTGGTGCTAAGGGGACAAGCGCAGGTGCAGAGTCCTGAGGGATCAGGCAAAGGTTTCGAAATCTGTGCAACAAGACCAAGGACCGTCAGGGCTACAGAATGGAGGTCATCGTGGAGCCCGGCGCGGCGTCACCACCAGAGCCTTTGGCAGGCGAAGACCAATTTTGTCAGGATAGCTTGTAATAGCGGTTCCCCTTCAAATTTGGCCGTTGTGGGATCCCTTCCCGCAGATATTTGGGAAGAGGACCCAGGGCACTATAAATAGGACCTAGCCACCACCATGGAGAGGAAGAGAATCGATTCCACCCCTCACACATCACAAGCTCATCTGAGCCCAAAACACCTCTCCTCTGGAGGTTGTTCATCCCTTGTACTAGTTCATCCTCAGCCCCACGAGGCAATCTACCACACACACTCGAGTAGGGTATTAGACCGCAAGGTGGCCAGAACCAATATAATCCTCTATGTCCCTTGTTCTTTGAGTTCATCGAGCTAGGACGTGTAATCGTAGAGTGAGCGCGTTGGGGAGAGAGTATTCTTTGTGCGCACCCTAGAGTTCGAACCTCTCAAGGGTTTGCGGAACCTGAAATCCAACATTTGGCGTGCCAGGTAGGGGTGTGCCGAAGTTCCGCCTGTCCATCTGTCCCGATCTCCACCCGTCAGGCTCCCATGGCAAGCGCCACCTCTTCGGCGGGCTTGATGGGCGGGTGCGGTGGCGTCGCGGGTCATCGAGCCTTTACCCCGCCTTGCGGCAGGTGCAGTGGCCACTCAGGTTTAGGCCGGAAATGCTGCCTCACTTCATTAGAGCGGCAGATCCGGCTGTCTTCCTCTAGGCCTACGAGGAAGCCGTTTCGACGGCCGACGGCGATAGCGAGGTCATGGCCAGCTAGCTCCCCATGGCCCTCACTGGTGTGTCGCGCGCCTGGTTCCTCAGCCTGCTAGAGTTGTACTTGTCCTCTTGGGAGGAGTTGTGCGGTCTCTTCATCACACGCTTCACGGCACATGCTCCATGTGTCGCCCGAATGGCTTCGCCCCACCAAGCCATTCTTCGGGGTCGTCGACGGCTCCACCAGCCCCACAGGGCAGATCTGGCTCGCCTTCAACTTCGGCACCCTCAACAACTACCGCACCGGCTTATCGACTTCGACATCGCCCACATCGGCCTCCCGTACAACGCTATTCTTGGGTACCCGGCCCTAGATAAGTTCATGGCGGCAACTTGCCCAGCCTACAACCTCATGAACATGCTGGGGAGCAACGGCATCCTCATTGTGGCCGGAGATACCAAGGAGGCCCTGGGGGCCCTCAAGCACGCCTTCAGGGCCATAGCGGCGGCACGCCTAGCCAGCGAAGCAGCTCCGGAGGCCGTGGGGGCTGGGACAGCCAAAAATAAGCAAATTTTCTCTCAAGACCGGGCTGAGACGAAGCAAGTGTTGGGTGACGAAGACAAGGCGTCGGGGGCCACCTACACCATTGGCGCTTGCCTTCCCCCAGCTCAAGAAAAGGCGTTGGTTGGTTTCTTGCGCGCCAACAAGGAAGTGTCCGCGTGGGAACCCAAGGACCTGGTGGGAGTCCCAAGGGGGGTGATTGAGCATCACCTAAACTTATGCCCCAACGTATGCCCAGTAAAGCAGAAGGACCGACGGCAACCCACCGAGAAGCAATCTTTCATCGTACAGGAAACTCGCAAGTTACAAGAAGCTGGTGTGATCCGCGAGGTGCGGTACCTAGAATGGTTGGCAAACCCAGTAGTCGTGCCCAAGAAAGGTGGGAAGGAGCGCATGTGTGTCGATTTCACCAACCTCAACAAGGCCTGCCCAAAAGACCCGTTCCTCCTGCCGTGCATCGACCAGATTGTTGACTCCACCCCCGAGTGCAACCTACTGTGTTTCTTGGATGCCTTTTCGGGCTATCATCAAATAAAGATGGCAGTGCAATATGTCGAGAAGACGGCCTTCCTCACCCCGTGCGGGGTATACTGCTACACCTGTATTCCATTCGGGTCGCGGAATGCAGGAGCAACTTTCCAGCGACTGATGCATATCGCCCTGGGAGAGCAGCTCGGGAAGAATGCTGAGGCTTATGTCGATGACATCGTGGTAAAATCTCGGGAGACCAAGACCCTCATCGAAGAATTGGAATCGACCTTCGCCAGCCTGCGCAAGTTAGACCTGCGGCTCAACCCAGAAAAGTGTGTGTTTGGCGTCCCATCGAGCAAGCTACTAGGTTTCCTGGTGTCGCATAGAGGAATAGAGGCTAACCCCGAGAAGATCAAGGACATAGAGAAGATGAGTCCACTGAAGACCCTCAAAGAGATGCGGAAGCTAGCCAGCTACGTGACATCGCTCGGGCGCTTCATCTCCAAGCTCGGGTAGCGAGCCCTCCCCTTCTTCAAACTAATGAAAAGGAAGGGCCCATTTGAGCGGACTACTGAAGCCGAAGCAGCCTTTGAAGACCTCCAAGAATACCTAACTAGCCCACCGGTAATGGTGGCACCCAAATTTCAGGAGCCCTTGGTGCTTTACCTAATCGCTACACCACACTCCGCCAGCGCGGCGTTGGTGGCAGACCTGGAGGGGCGCCAAGACAAGGCCGCACAGCCCTTGGGGTGATACTCCCAAGGCTCCGGTAAGGCCAGCCGACGATCAAGTTCCACGAGACGACATTCCTGAAGCTGCCGTTGCCATGCCCGGCGACCAAGCTCCTAAGCCCCCATACCTGAGGAGGCGCCACGGCCCCAGGAGAGCGCGGACACCACCAACACTCCCACCCTTGTCGAGCACCCAGTGTACTTCGTCAGGACGGTGCTTCGCGATGCACGGGCACGCTACCCCATGCCACATAAATTCCTGCTGGTGCTCCTCTTTGCTTCGTGCAAGTTGCGCCACTACTTCCAAGGTTATCCCATCAAGGCCATATCCTCTTACCCGCTGGAGAGGGTGCTGAGGAGCCCCAATGCCATGGGGAGGGTCGCCGAATGGAACATCAAGCTGGAAGCATTTCAACTAGAGTTCAGCACCACTAGGGTCATCAAGGGCATCACGCTTGTCGACTTCAAGGCAGAACAGACAGACACCCCACAACTCGGAGCGGGTGAGGATCGGTCCCTCTTGCCATGGAGTGAAGCACTAGATGGCTGGGTCATGTACTTTGACGGTGCCTTTGCACGCCAGGGCGCGGGGGCTGGCGCCATGCTCATATCGCCCACCAGGGACAAGCTCTACTATGTTGTGCAGCTCAGCTTCCAGCATTGTGAGAAGGTCTCCAACAACATCACAGAGTACGAAGGCATGATTGTCGACCTGAAGGTTGCGGCCGCCCTCGGTGTGAAGCGCCTCACCATCATGAGCGAATCAGAGCTTCTCGTCAACTTCTCCAACAAGGTCTACGAGCCAAGGGATGAGCACATGGAGGCGTACCTAGCGGAGGTACGCAAAATGGAGAAACAATGCTTGGGCCTGGAGCTGCAGCCCGTATCACGCGGATCGAACAAGGAGGCAGATAACATCGCCAACAGGGCATCCAGGCGCCAGCCGCAGGAGCCCGACGTCTTTGAGGAACGGCTCTTGAAGCCCTCGGTGGCCCCTCCGGCTGCGGAGCTGACACTACCTCAGGAGGAGCTCCCCCCACGACCAACCTCAGGAGCTCCTCCTTGTGGCCCGACCTAAGGAGGGCGCTAGCTCCTTGCTCTCGAGCCCTAGGAGGGGTGCTAGACTCAGGAGTTCAAGGCCTACCTGCTGGGAATCCTGTCGGAGAAGGAGGAGGACGCAGAGCGCGTGGCCTGGCAGGCCACGGCTTACTGCCTCTAGGATTGTGAGCTGCACCGAAAATGACCCAATGATGTTTCTTTGAGATGCATCTCCAGGGAGCAAGGGCGCGAGCTACTAACATACATACATAGAGGGGACTGCGGGCATCACTCATCCTCGCGCACACTAGTGGGCAAGGCTTTCCTTAGTGCATTCTATTGGCCAACACTGCTCAGCGATGCTATCGAGCTAGTGAAATCCTGTGAGGCTTGCTAGTTCCACGCCAAGCAGATCCACCAGCCCGCTTAGGGCCTTCAGACTATTCCGCTCTCGTGGCCGTTCATGCTCTGGGGGCTGGACATCTTGGGGCCGTTCCCTTGAGTGCCCGGGGCCTACCGCTACCTCTACGTCGCCATCCACAAGTTCACCAAGTGGGCGTAGGTGGAGCCAGCGCGCACCATCCACGCCGGCTCGGCGGTCAAGTTCATCAGGGGCCTCGTGATCCGGTTCAGGGTCCCTAATCGCATCATCATCAACAATGGCTCGCAGTTCACTAGCAACCTCATCAAGACATATTGTGCTAACCTTTGAACGCAGATATGCTATGCCTTAGTGTCACACCCCATGAGCAACAGGCAAGCCGAGCACGCCAAGGCGGAGGTCCTGAGAGGCGTCAAGGCAAGGACCTACAAGAAGAAGCTAGAGGCTTGTGGCAGGGCCTGGCACGACGAGCTCCAGTCCATGTTGTGGTCCATCCGCACCACTGCCACCAAGCTAACAGGTGAGACCCCGTTCTTCCTTGTCTACTAAGCCGAAGCAGTTCTCCCTCACGAGCTCAAACATCACTCCGCGCGAGTCTTGGCGTTTGACGAGGCATGCCAGGACGCCGCGCGGGGGATGGATCTCGTGCTGGGGGAGGAGTCCCACCGTCAAGCCTCGCTCCGAGCAGCAAGGTACCAGCAGGCGCTGCAGCGGTACCACTGCCACATCATCCTCTCCAGGATGCTTGAGGTGGGCGATCTAGTCTTGAGGCGGGTGCTCTCTAGGGAAGGGTTGCACAAGCTCTCACCCATGTGGGAGGGCCCGTTCAGGATTGCCCACGTCTCCAGGCCTTTCACCGTACGCCTGGAGACGAGGGACAGCGTCCCTATCCACAATGCCTGGAACATCCTGCACCTCCGGAAGTTATACCCATGAAGAAAGGCCCAGTTCCTGTGAAGCCAAGATTGTGTGCCTATAAAGCAAGGCCTAGAGCCTATGAAGGTCTCTGCCCATGCCACTCTCACGTAATAATGAGTGGGGTTGTACATGCCCTGGAGTCGCTGGAGTGCCGCCCTCGGGCCTCGGGGGCTCCCTCCCACGTCCTGGAGAGATGACGAGACTAGGTGCCGGACACGGCTGTTCATTTGCTTTCTGTATCTGGTTGCGATCATTCAATGGATTTGGAGTTCTGGTGTCCCTCAGTTTCTTGGTTGAGTTTTCCCCCGTTTCCGCTTTGTTCGCCCCTTTTTCTTGCATCAAGGAGGACGACAGTTTCTTGACGTTCTCCCTCACGCTCCTCATGCGGGGGCTAGGTAGGAGTGTCCGTGTCCATGCGCTGGCCAGCTCACGTCATGTGCACACCTTACCAAAAACCCCTTGCCCCAGGGCTTTGGCCTCCTTGATATTCGCGCCCTCGTTTGAGCTTGTGATTAGCGCACCCCCCTCAGGTCTGTGCCCCTCGGGTACCGCGATGCGGTCCACCAAGCCATGATCAGCCCACGCCTGAGGGCTCGCGCAAGATGGAACAAGGTATTCGACGGATTCCCTAACAAATTTTGAAGATGCCCCCTCAAAGGCTGGTAGCGCCCGTGCCGGCAGCAATGAAGCTTCTCCAGATACTGGAAGACGCACCCTCACGTTATCCTCGAGCGTATCGAGCTAAGTCGCACCTCTACCCTTGCGAGGCACATAAATGTCCTAACATAGCATGAGATCATAAAACATGACATAGCAGCATTGGCATCACTGTTCATTACGCGACACAGTCGGACAACTTACCCTTTTTCAAAATGCAGGGAGAAAGCAAAGCTAAACAAAAGCGAGCCGCATGGCTGTAGTAGCTCACGAGATCCGGCCCCAAGTGCCTCCCGGGCTCAGCTCAGTCTGAGCCCTCCTCGTGCTTCACTACCGCGGTGCGCCGGGACGACCCGTCGCTGATCTCGAAGCAAGCCTGGCAGTGCGGTGGTTGGTCATAACCACCGCTGCTAGTGCTCTCACTGGCAGAGGATCCACCACTGCTGGACGAGTCACTACCATCCACAAGGGCAAGCTCACCTGCAGTGTTGTCTTGACAGAAGCTAAGGCCGAGCCTGTCGTCGCCGCTGCCGTCTTTGGGGCAGCACCTTGCAAGTTGATCGTCCGCCACAAACACCCTCACGAAGAGGATTGCGGCGCCATCATACTTGAAGTGGAGGGTGCATCGCCTGCCCAAGCCGCATTTGTGGGCGAACGTCTGCCAACTCCGGGCCAGGGTCACATTGCCCGCAGCAGAGATCTCCATGACAACCCAAGATTCTTTGCTGCAGCAGCCATCGTCCTGCAGCCAAAGGCCGTCGAGACATTGGCCGGCAGCTCGTGGGTGAAGAAGCGCGACAGTTGGGGCTAGGCGACCGCCGGATTCTCCGTCATATGACGAACTCCAGGAGAACCTCCGACGAATGGAAGCCTGACCGAGGAGGTCGGGCGACCATGGTGCAGCTTCCTGTGACAAAGGGGCTGCCGCGACGAGGGCGGCCCCTGCCACGGGAAGAGGTGCCGTCCCGACCGCCCTGGGCATCACCAACCCCAGAAGTAGTGCGCCCGTGACCCTAAAGCACCCCTGCAGGGGTAGCAACGTGCTTGCGGGGGCGGCCCGCCCCCTCTTGAGTGGCGCCAAGTCGGATTCTTCCTGGTGAGCTTTCCCTTTCTCCACGGCGATGGACCTCTTGGGTGGCGCCATGGAAGCTACAGCAAGAGGGCGAAGAAGGGAGGAAGAAGAAGAGGCGGGCGACAAGGAGAAGGAGATGAGCAATGGGGGCTTCACCCCCTACCCATTTATAGCCTGGAGGAGGCCAACCGCCGGCCTCCACGATCTCACGTAATGATGGTTTTTCTGTGCATGCGGCGGGGTCTCTTCAAGTCGGACAGTTGCTGAGGCAGCGTGGGGAAGCGGAGACACCCACGTCCACTCAAGTCACCACGCGTGGACCCAAACCATAGGCGATTAGGGCCTATGGTGCTTCCACCTTGCCCCTTTGGGTTCGCCTTGAAGCCAAGTCCAAGCGCGCCTTGGGCCCCGGGGCTACTGTCGGCGTCCTGCAAACGGGGGAACCTAGACTTGCCTGCCTACGGCCAGTGACGTGCCTCCATCAGTGGCCTGGTACGTCCCAACTTCAGTAATTGCAACTCAAGACCCTCGCGAGGGGCCAAGCCTCACGGGGTAGACGACAGTAAGACCTCCTTGGGGGCAGTCTGTCTAGGATGGCTCCCGGGGAGCAGAGATATCTATGCAAGGTGCACCTCGGAAGGTTCACATGGCCCGAGCCACGACGTCCAAGGCCAGACGAGCGCTAGCGGACGCAGTGTACTAGTTTCGCATTTGGTGCTAAGGGGGCAAGCGCAGGTGCAGAGTCCCGAGGGATCAGGAAAATGTTTCCATATTGGTGCAACAAGACAAAAGATCGTCAGGGCTGCAAAATGGAGGTCATCATGGAGCCCAGCGCGGCGTCACCACCAGAGCCTTTAGCAGGCAAAGACCACTTTTGTCAGGATAGCTTGTACAAGTTGTTCCCCTTCAAATTTGGCCATTGTGGGATCCCTTCCCGCTGATATTTGGCAATAGGACCAAGGCCAGTATAAATAGTACATAGCCACCACCATGGAGAGGAAGGGGATCGATTCCACCCCTCACAAGCTCATCCGAGCCCAAGAACACCTCTCCTACGGAGGTTGTTCATCCCTTGTACTAGTTCATCCTCATCCCCACGAGGCAATCAACCACACACACCGAAGTAGGGAATTACACCGCAAGGTAGCCCGAACCAGTATAATCCTCTATGTCCCTTGTTCTTTGAGTTCATCGAGTTAGGCCATGGAATCGTAGGGTGAGCATGCTGGGGAGAGAGTGTTTTTCGTGCGCACCCCAGAGTTCGAACCTCTCAAGAGTTTGCGAAACCTGAAATCCGACATGATTAACATAGATGAGGGAGGGAGGAGGAAGGTACGGAGGCAGGAGGGAGGGAGGAGAGATGGAGGAGGCCGAGATGGCGGCAGATGGGGGGATGAAGGAGGGAGGATGAGGATGGAGGTGGGGAAACGGGAGGGGAGAGGAGGGCGGTGAGAGGAGAATGGACGTGAGAGGGAGGGGAGAGGAGGGCGGCGAGAGGAGGAGGGCAGCGAGAGGGAGGGGAGAGGAGGGTGAAGAGAGAGGGAGGGAGGCAGATACGTACCTTGGGGGCGCTGGTGGGCGATGGCGGTGACGGCGGGTGACGGCACGCCGCGGAGTGGGCGAGTGAGAGTGTGAGGGGAGAGTGAGGACGCACGCAGGCCGGGGCGTGTGGATAAGGTACCCATAGTAGTATCGTTGGTCCGTAACCACCGCTACTAATAAGATACATAGTAGTGGCACTTTAGTGGAACAAGCGCTACTGCTATGATCATTAGCAGTAGCGTTTTTGTGGAACCAGCGCTACTACTAAGGCTATGATCATTAGCATATAAAAAAGAATCAAATTAAAAAAAAAAAGCCTTGGTCATCATTGATCTTTTTGTGTAGAATCTAAATTGTCTTTATGAATCTTAGCCGGTTGAGGAACCGGTGAAGATTCATATTGCCACAGATTCTACATATAGAGTACAATGAAGCCCAAGGGGTTGTGATAGTTTGAGAAGGACCATATTTAAGGTGGTAAACATTATGTTGAACGAGCAAGGTGGGACTAAACTTTGGTCTCGGGAGGGGACTGAATTTAGCAGTAGCACTGGTTAGAAGAAAGCGCTATGCTAAGTTCAATAGCAGTAGCGCTTTTTATGTATGAGCGCTATTAGTAAACCTAGCCTGCCTGCAAAGGTATGGAAATTATAATAGTAGCGTGCTTTGTATCTATAGTGCTACTCCTATGTGCATAGTAGCAGCGCTCCTAGTGACAAAGCGCCACTGCTATTTAGCAGCAGCGCTTCCTTTTTAAAAACGCTATTGGTGAGGTCCTATGTATAAGCATTTCGCTAGTCGTGTAGAGGGATAAAGTCATGTGATACGATGAAAACTCCATCTTGATACACTTGATGGCAAAAATACAATATGTGCCTCGCTACCCCTACTTTCACTGGGTGAGGACACCGCAAGATTGAACCCAAAACTAAGCACTTCTCCCATTGCAAGAACTACCAATCTAGTTGGCCAAACCAAACCGATAATTCGAAGAGATATACAAAGATATCAAATCATGCATATAAGAATTCAGAGAATTCTCAAATAATATTCATTGATAATCTGATCATAAATCCACAATTCATCGGATCTCGACAAACACACCGGAAAAGAAGATTACTTCGAATAGATCTCCAAGAACATTGAGGAGAACATTGTATTAAGGATCATAGAGAGAGAAGAAGCCATATAGCTACTAGCTATGGACCCGTATGTTTGTGGTAAACTAATTACACATCATCGGAGGGGCAGCAAGGTTGATGTTCAAGCCCTCCGTAATCGAATCCCCCTCCAGCGAAGTACCAAAAAAGGCCTCCAGATGGGACCTCGCGGGAACAGACACTTGCGGCGGTGGAAAAGTATTTTCGTCTGTCTCTCTAGGGTTTGTGGTATTTTAGAGAATTTATAGGTCAAAGAGGCGGTGCAAGGGAGTCACGGGGGAGGGGCAAGGGGCACAAGCCCAAGGGACGCCCCCCTAGGGCGCGCCCCTACGGCATCTGGCCACCCCGTTGCTTCCCTGGCCCCTACTCCAAGTCACTTAGGTGTGTTTCTATCCAAATAAAAGCATCACAAAAGTTTTATTCCATTTGGACTCTGTTTGATATGCCTTTCCTGCGAAACTCAAAAACAAGGAAAAACAGAAACTGGCACTAGGCACTAGGTTAATAGGTTAGTCCCAAAAATAATATAAAACAACATATCCATTCATATAAAACATCCAATGTTGATAATATAATAGCATGGAACAATGAAAAATTATTGATACGTTGGAGACATATCAAGCAACCCTAAGCTTAATTCCTGCTCGTCCTCGAGTTGATAAAGATAAAAACAGAGTTTTTGATGTGGAATGCTACCTAACATATTTAGCAATGTGTTTCTTCTTATTTTGGCATGAATGTTCATATCCATATGATTCAAAACAAAAGTTCTTTGACATAAAAACAATAACACTTCAAGCATACCAGAATGTAAATTCATGATGCTTCAAAAATAACATTGCTAAAGAAAGTTATCGCTACAAAATCATATAGTCTTGTTATGCTCCCTCTTCTCAACACAAAGTATAAATCACGCCCACCCCAGTGTCAGCCAAGTAATTGTTTCATACTTCTTAACGCTCCTCGGCTTTTTCAACTATTCACGCAATACATGAGCGTGAGCCATGGACATAGTAATATAGGTGGAATAGAAGGTGGTAGTAGAAAGAAGTAGGGAGAAATTCTCACATAAACTAGGCAAATTAATGGACTATGGAGATGTCCATCAATTGATATCAATGTGAGTGAGTACGGATTGCCGTGTAATGGATGCACTAGAGTTCTAAACGTATGATAGCTCAAAAAGAAAACTAGTGGGTGTGCATCCAACGTGCTTGCTCATGAAGACCTAGGGCATTTGAGGAAGCCCATCATTGGAATATACAAGCCGAGTTCTATAACGAAAAATTCCCACTAGTAATAAATGGAAGTATCAAAATAGGAGACTCTCTGTCATGAAGAACATGGTGCTACTTTGAAGCACAAGTGTCGAAAAGGATAGTAACATTGTCTGTTCTATCTTTTTCTCTTATTTTTTAGACACCTCTTTTTTTGGGAGACTCTTTTCTCTTTTTTGGGGCTATTTTGCCTCTTTTATTTGGGATCTTTTGGCCCCTTTTATTTATTACCCCACATGGTACAATGTTCTAATAATGATGATCATCACACTTTTATTCACTCACCACTCAAAAATACAACTAAAGATAACACAAACTCATATGATGGAACGGTGGAGTTACATGGTAATATATCTGGGAGTGGCTATGGAAATTCCATAATAGGTAGCTATGGTGGCCGTTTTGAGGAAGGGTAAAAGGTGGGTTTAATGCACCGGCTAAAGTTGCGCGGTACTAGAGTGGCTAGCAAAGGTGGAAGGGTGAGAGTACGTATAATCCATCGACTCAACATGAGTCATAAAGAAGTCAATTACTTATTGCAAAAAGTTTATTAGCCCTCGAAGGAAAGTACTACTACGCATTCTCCTAGGGGAGAGGTTGGTAGGATTTAACCATGCACGCTCCCAACATTCAAACAAAGGAACACAGTCAAGAATAAATTGTGCTCCAACTTCATCACATAACTTGAAGACCATACATGGATGCTACGGCAATCACAAACCTTAACCCAATTATTTCTTTATCTACATAATTTTCTACTAGCATAACTCTAATATCACCATCTTCATATCTCAAATAAATTGCGAGGAATCAAACTTCTTATATATTGAATGATCTTTATGAAAGTTTTTATTATATCCCCCTTGGATTCCTATCATATTAGGACTAAATTCATAACCCAAGCAAATGTCCATGCTTTTTAGAGACTCTCAAAATAATATATGTGAAGCATGAGAGTTCATAAACTTCTTAAAAATAATATCACTCTCGTGCTTAAAAAGATATAAGTGAAGCACTAGAGCAACTGCCTAGCTCAAAAGATATAAGTGAAGCATATAAGTGAAGCACATAGAGCAACTGCCCCTCTCAGAAGGTGTGTACAAAAAGTATGTTGTGGCATACTAAAAAGAAAATACTCAAATGAAACAAGATGCTCCAAGCAAAACACATATCATGTGATGAATTAAAATATAGCCTCAAGTAAATTTAAAGATGGATTGAAGACAAAACAGGGATGTCATCCGGGGCATCCCAAAGCTTAGATGCTTTGTTGTCCTTGAACATTACCTTGGGGTGCCTTGGGCATCCCCAAGCTTAGGCTCTTGCCACTCCTTATTCTGTAGTCCATCAAATCCATACCCAAAACTTGAAAACTTCATAACACAAAACTCAACAGAAAACTCATGAGATCACTTATGGTAATAAATCAAAAAACCACTTTAGGTACTGTTGTTAACTCATTCCAATTTTATATTGGTGTTATATCTACTATATTCTAAATTCTCCATGGTTCATACCCCCCGATACTAGCCATAGTTGCATCAAAATAAGCAAACAACACAATCAAAACATAATCTGTCTAAAACTAAACAGTCTGTAGCAATCTGGAAACTTCGCATACTTATGTATCTCTCAAAATTATGAAAAAATATGAAAATGTGCGCAATTTGTATATCAATCTTGTATAAAAATTTCATAAATTTATAAAGCTCCAGTGAATTATAGAATTTTCTGGACTGGATGCAAAAGTTTCTGTTTTTCAGCGAAATCAAATCAACAATCTTCCAAACTATCCCAATGGTCTTAGTTGGCACATCATCAAACTCATCTCCGGTCCCTTCTTTTTGAAGATCTATATTAGAAAACAAAGATTCAATTGGAGTAAAGCCAAGCATCTTAAGATATTCATCATTGTTACCAGTTTCAGGTTTAGCAGCCATGTTGTTTACTAAGGTAGTTTGATTTCCAAAATTTTGTCCTAATAGAATTTCAACATGCGCAAGTTGAGATTTAAGATCAGATATTTCCTTAGTAACATCATCAAGATCCTTATTGATATATTCTGTGAAGGCTTTTTGTTCCTTAAGGTCATTCCAGAAGAAACTATTATGCTCAAATTGAAAAGACATAAAACTTTTAATATTATTTTTTATTGGTCCAACTTCCTAAGGTAAAGATCCATATCTTCAGGTTGAGACATGATAGCAAAGCGATCTAGCACACAAGCAAAGGAAAAGATGAACGGAAAAAGGGCGAATAAAAACGCAAATATTTTTGTGTTTTTTGTGAAAACGTTTAAGAAGTGGGGGAGATGAAAACGAGATGCCAATGGAAAATAATGTAAGTGCAAAGAGATGAGTGTTTATGACAAGTACTTTGTAGGCTTGATGTAGAACCTCCCCAGCAACGGCGCCAGAAATTCTTCCTGCTACTTCTTGAGCTTAGATTGATTTTTCCCTTGAAGAGGAAATGGTGATGCAGCAAAGTAGACATAAGTATTTCCCTTAGTTGATAACCAAGGTATCAATCCATTAGGAGGCACAAGCAAGTCTCAAATCTATCCACCTGCACAAACAAACAAACACTTGCACACAACGCGAAAAAGGGTTGGCAATCCCTACACGATCACGAACAAGAGTGAGATATGATAAAGATAGATTTAAAACTAAAGTAAAAAGCTGAATAAAGTAAACACAAAATACTTGCAGCAAGATATTTTTGGGGTTTTAGTTTTATAGACCTGAAAATATAATATGGAAAATAGACCTGGGGCTATAGGTTTCAGTAGAGGCTTCTCTCTCAAAGAAAGCATACTGTGGGGTAAACAAATTACTTTCGAACAATTGATAGAAAAGCTCAAAGTTATGACGATATCTAAGGCATTGATCATGAATATAGGCATCACGTCCGTTACAAGTAGACCGACTCCTGCCTGCATCTACTACTATTACTCCACCCATCGATCGCTATCGAACATGCATCTAGAGTATTAAGTTAAAAACAGAGTAACGCCTTAAGCAAGATGACATGATGTAGAGGGATAAACTCATGCAATAATATGAAAACCCCATCTTGTTACCCTTGATGGTGACAATACAACACGTGACTCGCTACCCCTACTGTCACTTGGTGAGGACACCGCAAGATTGAACCCAAAACAAAGAACATCTCCCATTGCAAGAAATACAAATCTAGTTGGCCAAATTAAACCGATAATTTCCCATCTACTAGTTCATCCTCGGCTTACAAGGCAATCCACCACACCACACTGGATTAGGGTATTACACCACAACGGTGGCCCGAACCAGTATAAACCTTTGTGTATCTTGTTCTTCGGGTTCAACGAGCTAGGCCTAGGAATCGGTGCGAGAGCAAGCTAGAGCGGACAAGTGAGATCTTCATGCGCACCCCAGTGTTCGAACCTCAATGGTTTGCCGGAACCCACAATCCGACATTTGGCGCGCCAGGTAGAGCTGTGCCGAAGCTTCCCTTCTGTCGATCCATGCTCCGTCATCCCGCCGGTTCCATGGCCGACGCTCGCCGAGCCCGTGCTGAGCGGCGGGCCGCTCTTGCCACCCGCGTCGCTCAGACAGCTCCCGATGGTGGACCTCCTTGCCGTTCTCCATCGCCCACTGCCAACGACGGCATCGGCCCGGCACGGCATGAGCAGCAGGCATCGTCCCTACACCCCTCCGTGCGACGAGGCGGACGCACCGCAACCCCGTCGCTGACCCTGGCTGGCTCGTCATCTCACGCTCGCCGCGAACCCGCAGATGTGCATGCTGCGTTTCTCATGGCACGCGAGCTCCTGCTCTACCGCCCCATCGATGACTTCTACGAAGACTGGCTCAACTGGATCGCCGAGCTCGTCAGCGCCGCTTGGGGCTCTCTTGCACCGTCCCTCTCGCTGCCTTGCCCGCCTCCCCATGCGGGTGACGTGGCCCATGAAGCGCCTCCACCACCTCCACATCAAGGCGCCATCCATGACCCAAGGCACGTGGCCCCGCGGCGCAACCCCCCGCGTGCGGCGCCCGTGCACGAAGAAGGAAGCTGCCAAGAGATCCAGCGGCCTCGAGGAGGAGCGGCAACGCTCCCTTCACCGCCACGCCGAGACTGCACACCCCCTGGCACGGTGGCGCGCGAGGACCAAGACCAAGCTTCGCCTCCGCAACAAGCTCCAGTGTCTACAGCAGGCTGCAAGGCCCTCGCCCTCGAATTGCGCAATGTCAACTAGCCTGGGAAGGTCAAGCCCGACCTGCCTCCATGCTACAACGGCAACCCCGACCCTGCTGAATTCATGCAGCTTTACGAGCTGAGCATCGAGGCATGTGGCGGCAACGAGAAGATCATGGCGAACTGGTTCCCCATGGCTCTTAAGGACGGCGCTCGCTCGTGGCTCCTGAACCTGCCCGCGGGATCAATCTCCACCAGGGGTGAGATGCGCGAGCAGTGCATTGTCAACTTCCAGGGTACCCGCGACCACCCCCAGTGTGACCTGTGGCGCATCAAGCAACAACCAGGAGAAACCCTCCAGAAGTTCATCTAGCGCTTCAACAGTGTCCGTGTCAAGATACCCAAGGTCACAGACGAGGCCATCATCTCACTGTTCTCAGATGGCGTCTGCGATGTCAAGATGAAGGAGGATCTCGCTATCCATGAAGATCTGTGCACGACCCTGGAGCTGTTCAACCTCGCGACTAAGTGCGCTAGAGCTGAGGACGGGCACCTCTCCCTCGTCGAGCTCCCCATCGTTGAATCTGCAGAAAAATAGCCCAAGGGCAAGGACATGAAGCGCAAAGGAGTGGTAGTACTCGTGGCTAAGCCAGACATGAAGTGTGGCCATGACTACCCGGAGTCATCCAAGAATAGCTATCCGTTCTGCGCCTTCCACAATGTGCGCAACCATAACACCAATGACTGTTAAGAGCTCAGGGGCCTCCGCGAAGGGCGCATCGGCCCACGCCCCGAGCGCAGCAACTGTGACTACGGCCGTGGAGGAAGCCGGACTGGGGGGCGCTGGGACGACCGCGGCCCCCATTAGGAGTGGCGAGATCAGCCTCATGAGGACCACTAGCGCGATCAGCCTCGCGAGGATGCCTAGAGGGACCAGCCTCGTGAGGGTGTCTGGAGGGACCAGCCTCGCAAGGACCGCCCTCAGGGCAAGGCTGGCCTCCTTCCGCTGCCACCACCAAGAAGGAATGATGACCAGGACGAGGGGGCTGGGTGCTTCCAGGAGCCTCGCGCCATTGCCTGCATCTTTGGTGGAGCATAGGCCCCAGCCTCTCAATGCCTTTTCAAGCAATTCACCAAGAAAGTAAACGCAACTCTCCCCAAGCTCGATGCCACGCGCCCACTCAGGTTGTCCAAGTGCACCATCGCCTTCAGCTGAGCAGACCAGCTCAAGTGTACGGCGACTGTCGGCACCCTCCCGATGCTCTGTTCACCCATCATCATCAATTTTCGAGTTACCAAGACCCTCATCGATGGCGGCGCGGGGCTCAATGTTCTGTCTGTCGAGATGTTCGATAGCCTCCAAGTATCGTATGATCAGCTGCTGTCTAACAGGCCCTTCTCCGGAGTGACCGACGGCTCCAACACCCCGATTGGGCAGGTCCGCCTGCCTGTCACCTTTGGCAAGCGCGACAACTACCACACTGAGCTCATCTACTTTGATGTCGCCCACATTCATGATCAACGCCATCCTCGATTAGCCAGCCCTGGCCAAGTCCATGGAAGCGACTCACCACGGCTACAACATCCTCAAGATGCCAGGAAGCGGCGGCGTCATCATCGTCGCTTGCGAACAAAAGGATGTGGTGTGTTAGCTCGAGCGTGCTTACCACGCTGCGGCGGTCGAGGATCCAGACAACGATGGCACCCTCTAGCCACCTCAGGCCGTCCACCTCACGAAGAAGCAGCACCCGATGGCCGTACCTCAGGACCTGCGCCCAAGGATGGGGCGCCTCCCTCCCTCACATAGGAAGGTGTGCCCGGCGATCCCCCAGGATCTGCTTAGGTGCTCTCCTCTGGAGGGCCTCCGACCTAGCCAATGTCTTGAGGGAGGCGCTCGGGCACCATGTGGAGGCATGCTTCGCCGCATGTTTCCCTCCAGAGGCCTCAAGGGGTGAGGCACCAAGCACTCGGGAGGTCATTAGGAACACCATCGCAGAGTCGCAGGTGCCAAGAGCACACTACAAAAAAAGACAGAGTGACATTTTGGTCTGAACGAAACTTTCTTCTGTCATACTTATGACACTTCTATGACAATAATTGTGACAAAACACGGTATCATCATAGATGTGGTGGGGTCCTACTTCTATGACAATAAATCATGACAGAAAATGGGCTTTTCGTCCTGGGCGGGCCGGAGATGCAGCTGCATGCAATTCTTTGGGCCGTCCATGACGGAAAAAACCATGGTAGAAGCGAGGGCGGGGAAATATCGGGGTGTTCCCGGTTATGGTGGGTGGTCGGGGCCGAGCAATGCACGTTTCTTTTGTACACACACGCGCGTGGGTGCGTCGCGTTGGGCTCTAGCTGAACCCGAGCGAGGCGTTGGGCTCTAACTGAACCCGAGCGATTGCACTACAGGCTACGCGTTACTGAACCCTCGCCATCGAACGATGGCTGTTAACTGAACCCGATCGGGCGATTCCTTCACTACTGCTGCTAACTAAAGCCGATCGATGCTGCCTCCGCATGAACAGTGAGCGTTGCTAGGGGGTTTCGATGAACAGTTCCCGGTGGGGGAGGCTGAACAAGACCCCATGGTGCTGCCTCTCCATGAACAGGACCCCGTTCGATCGAACCAGTTGGGGCTGCATGAACAGGACCCCGTGGAGGGCTGCATGAACATGACCACCCCGTGGAGGGCTGCATGAACAATAGACGATGGAGGGCTGGATGAACAGGAGCCTGTGGAGGGGTTGTTGAATAGGAGCCCGTGGAGAGGGCTGGTTGAACAGTAGCAGGTGGAGTAGCGCGCGGTGGAGGCTGAATAGTCGTAGGTGGAGGCTAGAGGAGGTCGACTGTGGATGAACAGTAGCCCGTGGAGGCTGGAGGTTGTCGACGGTGGTGATGAATAGTATCCCGTGGTGTCCCGTTTTGCGGTACGCCACACCCCTGTCGATAAACAGGACCCCTGTTTCGACCGTAGCGCTCCAACACAAGTCTGTTTCCTCCGTTTTGCGATACACCACACCCCTCCCGATCAACAGGACCCCCGTTTCGACCGTAGAGCTCCAACACAAGTCCATTTCCTCCGTTTTGCAGTACGCCACACCCCACCTCATCAACAGGACCCCCGTTTCGACGTAGCGTTCCAACACAAGTTCGTTTCCTCCGTTTTGTGGTACGCCACACCCCTCCCGATCAACAGGAACCCCGTTTCGACCGTAGGAGGTCCGTTTCCTCCATTTTGCGGTACGCCAGACCCCTCGCGATGAACAGGACCTCGTTTCGAATGTGGCCGGTCGAACACAAGACCGTTTCCTCCGTTCTGTGGTACGCCATGCCTCGTTTCCATCGGTTGTTCCGTCCAAGCCCTCCCGATGAAAACGACGATGCATTTCGTTACGACCCAGCCGGTTGGCTCCCCATGAACACGACAACGACGCTGTTTCTCCATTCCGACGCAGCCATGTACCCGAGCCCTGGCCATACGTATGGGCGAGTAGCCGTTCAAGACCCGGCCCGTATGTACGTACATGGCCGTATTTTCTTTCTTGCACACTTGCCGCTGTATATACGTGTACATGCTACGTTTGCGCCTCTACTATGACACATACGCGCCTCTACATCGACCAGTATGTACGTACACGTTCGGGACCAGAATGACAATGCTACTTACGCTTCGACCAGGTGGATCCCAACTGTCAGGCACTTCCTTGCTTGTGAAGATGTAGCTAGTGGGTCCCAGCAGTGTGGGGGGCGAATCGTTTTTTTTTGCTCGGACGCACAACCTTGCGTGCGAAGATGTAACTGGTGGTTCCTAGCAGTCAAGGGGAAACATTTTTTCATGAAATACGGTGGCCCGTCCGGTAGGTCCCCGCTCTCAGGTGGAGGAATAATTATTTTGCGCGTAATAAGGAGGCACTTCCTTGCTACGGCCGTGGACCCAGTTGTCAGCCTCTCCACATGCAGTACTCTTCCGATGGAAGTCGTTCCTTGACCATGTTGACCACGCCGTGCCGAGAGCACCAGGGCGGTTGACGACGGCGAGGCCTAGGAAGGGGACGACACGGAGCCGGGGAAGACGCGGCAGTGGAAGCCCGCACGAAGAGGAGTACGAGGGTTCACTGGTTCTGCTGCGATGTAAGGCTGCCTTCGCCACAGAATAACAGGGTGTGTGGGTGAGTAGAGGGATGTCCTGGCCAGCGGTGGGAGTAGTAGGGGCGGTGAGGCCTCCGCGGCATTGCAGCCGGCCACGGGAGGCAAGAGCACGAGGCACGACCAGTGCTGGTTTGGGCGGCTAGAACAAGAAGACCAGAGGTTGAAGAAGCACTACGGCCGTTGCATGGACATTGTATGGACATTGTATGGTCAATGGTGCTAGAATTGTGCATATTGAGTAAGTTGACAAAGCCCTCCGTCCCCGTCGACTTAGTAGGCCCAGAAGTAAGCCTCCCACTATACTGGGTCCCAGCTAGCAGGGGGAGTATTCATTTTTTTGTGCCCAATAAGGAGGCACTTTTGGTGGGTCCGAGCTGACAGTGGGGGGAACATTTTTGCCGCGAAATACGGTGGCCCATCCGGTAGGTCCCAGTTGTCAGGGGGGAACATTTTTTTGGGAAATACGGTGGCCCGTCCGGTGGGTCCCTGCTGTCAGGTGGAGATATAATTATTTTCCGCGTAATAAGGAGGCACTTCCTTGCGGCTGCCGAGGACCCAGCTGTCAGCCTCTCCACGACAGTACTCTTCCGATGGAAGTCGTTCCTTGACCACGTTGACCAGGCTGCACCGAAAGCACCAGGGCGGTGGACGACGACGAGACCTAGGAAGGGGACGAGGCGGAGCCGGGGAAGACGCGGTAGTGGATGCCCACGCGGAGAGGAGTACGAGGGTTCAATGGTTCGGCTGCGGTGTGAGGCTGCCGTCGCCGCAGAATAACAGGGAGTGTGGGTGAGTAGAGGGATGGACTGGCCAGCGGTGGGAGTAGTAGGGGGCGGGAAGGCCTCCGCGGTATCACAGCTGGCCAAGGGAAGCAAGAGCACGAGGCATGACCGGTGCTGGTTTGGGCGGCTGGAGCAAGAATACCAGAGGTTGAAGAAGAACTACAGCCGTTGGATGGACATCGTATGGTCAATGAACCTAGAATCGTGCATATTCACTTAGTTGACAAAGCCCTCCGTCCCCGTAAACATAGTAGGCCCACAAGTCAGCCTCCCACTATATTGGGTCCCAGCTCGCAGGGGGAGTATTCATTTTTTTGTGCGTAATAAGGAGGCACTTCCGGTGGGTCCGAGCTGACAGCGGGGGGAACGTTTTTTTCGCGAAATACGATGGCCCGTCCGGTGTGTCCCAGCAGTTAGGTGGAAACGTTTTTTCGCCAAATACGATGGCCCGTCCGGTGGGTCCCTGCTGTCAGGTGGAGGAATAATTATTTTCCGCGTAATAAGGAGGCAATTCCTTGCGGCTGCCATGGACCCAGCTGTCAGCCTCTCCACGACAGTACTCTTCCGATGGAAATAGTTCCTTGACCACATTGACCAGGACGTGTCGTGAGCACCAGGGCGGTGCATGACGGCGAGACCTAGGAAGGGGACGACACGAAGCCGGGCAAGACGCGGCAGTGGATGCCCACGCGGAGAGGAGTACGAGGGTTCACTGGCCGCTGCAGTGTGAGGCTGTCTTCGTCGCAGAATAACAGGGTGTTCGGGTGATTAGAGGGATGCCCTGGCCAGCGGTGGGAGTAGTAGGGGGTGGGGAGGCCCGCATGGGAGGCGGGAGCAGTCGGTCCCGCCGGCGCTTGATTTGGCGGCTGGAGCAAGAAGATCAAAGATTGAAGAAACACGACAGTCGTTGGATTGACATCCAACGGTTACGTCTGGTAGAATTGTTTATTGACGTATATAACAAATTTTTTCTTTGAGGGGGGTCGGGGGTACGTATATAATAACTAAAAAAATCTTGCATACGCGTCCACTTAATTGGCCCATAAGTCAGACCATTCCCTCTTTTTTTAATAATTTATATATAGCTCATTGCGACTTCTTATGCAATTTATTGTAGTCCGTTTTTTAGGTTGGCCGGGGCCAATTTCGCATATTTCTGTGGGTTACAAACTATTGTCAATACCGAAATGTCGAGCCAGATTTGAAGTACTTTGTAGATATATTTAAATTAGGTTAATGCCCAGTGAAATATTAATCTGAAAATGTGATTTTTTTTAGAAATTATAAAGTAATTGCCAATTTGTCATCTGTTTTTATACTTACAACCAATTTCATATTACTTTCAAGATTTGCACGCGTCTTGAAAGATTTGCAGCCCATCAGGGCGTAGAAAAATAAATAGGCCTGGATTGGGTATTCTTCAGAAAAAATAAACTAGGCTCATTTTACGGTTTGTTAAAAGTACGGCCCATTTTCTAGGTAGTACAACAATTAATAATTTCAACCAACTACTCAAGACAAAATTCAATAAAATTTCCCACCTTTTGATGGGATCCGAAATAGTTTTATCCCGAAATTTCTAGTCAGATTAAATATAAATTTGTATTACGTAAAAATCTAACGAAACATTGCCCGCGCAACAATTAAAAATTAAGATTTTCAAAATCCATAAATAATATTTTATAAACTAATTTCGTGCTTGGTCCATTTTTTATAGTTACTGCCCAATTTTTATAATTACATCCCATTCAATATATTTTTAAAGCCCATTTTCCTGTTATGCCTAATGCATCCCTCCTAGGAAAGATTTGCAGCCCAGCGGGGCGGAGAATAACAAGTGGACCTTGCCTTGGTATTCCTCAAAAAAAAACGTATAGCTGGGCTAGCCATTTTCAACTTGAAAAAAATTAATATCTGGGCTGGATATCTGTCCTGGGCTAGACGGGCCACAGCCCACCTAGTTAATACACTGCTCTCCTCTGAACAACAATGAAAACAACGCCAAGAAAAACTCTGCCGTGCTCATGCCTCAGAAACACAAATACTGCCCGAGCTGCTTGGTCCCAGCTGTCGGCCGCACCTTGTTCAGTTCTCTCATTTATATTGACAACATAGGTTGATAATGGTGTGGGACCGTGATGTCAGGAAACAAGGAGGAAGGAAAAAAAATATAGTTGTACATAATAAGGAGGCACTTGCGTATGTACGGCTATGGCCCTAGTGGGCCCCTACTGTCAACCGGTCAAAATAAAGTCATCTCCTGAATCCTCGTGTTCATTGACCATGTTAACAATGTTCGGCGCCCCAGCGAGGGCAACAACTTGAAGGACGACGGAGAGGGCCTCACGGGCCCTACAGATGGTCTGATACAGCGCCCGCTGCTCATTCAGGAAGCCAGGATCATCGGACACCTATGAGCACCTTCGAGAGACTGAGACGGCATGAAACAGTAAGGCCGCACTTGAGAGCTCTGGTTTATTTCACACCTGTATTAAGATACTAGTGTAATTTACTCGTCATCGGAAACAACGCATAAAATACAGGCATAATGAAACCGAGGGCCCGAGGTCTGTAAGTAAAACCGGCGGGTTACGCGTGTAATTTGATAGACCGGTGTATATTTTACTAGTCCAAATCGACCAACCAAGCACTTCGCCTGAGACCATCTTCTTTTATTTACAAGCGTCAGTTCTACAAGCGGTTTTGGTTGTAAACCGACAATCCAATCACAGCCTAAGATGATGAGTTGGTCGGAAGATCATATGGTTTCACGTCTAACCTACCCGACTTGTCGTATAGGCTATCAATGAAACATAAGACGATGAACTTCTTAAGCACGGAAACAATAGAAGAGGATGATCTTCCTAACAAGCAAATCACTGGCATTAGGTCGACATGCAAAACAATACGAAGCATTATTCTCAGGAGGCACGGTGAACAGCGCGTGATGCCGCATGCCACAACATTCCAAGCTCAACTTTGCAATCAAACACAAGGCCTGGTATTACATGGACAATATTCAGAACAAACTCTTAAAATATCTTAGATAAGTCAACATTCTTGTGACTATGCATCTCAGGAGAGTAAATATTTACTTCTGAACTCAAGACATGAATAGGAAAAAACGATCGACGTTGCTCATAGCAAGAGCGTCCCACTCAAAGATATCAAGTGCATGTCTTCTGGCTAACATCAATGAGAAAAAATTGACAAGGTTTTCCAATTCCAATATATTAAACTAATGTCAACTTTGACAAGCTTTTCCCATTAAAAATATGTAATGCCTATCATTGTGGAACGGGCGGGGTTTGTCATCAGTTTGTCATCTGATAGTCCGGTGGCTCAAGGTCACGACGAATGATTAGAGAACCATTTGGTGCATTGTGCATGATGAAGTATTATTATGGAGGACACGAACCATCTGAACATTTTGTGCAGTTCCACTAAAATCAAGCTGAGCATACCTGTGAATTTCGTATTTATATGCTGCGAGAAAACAAAGACACATCAGCACACACATGAATATTGGCCCCAGTGTCAACCCACCAATCGGTGGACTAACAAACCGACAATACGGAAAACAGATTACCATACCCAAATGCCCCATCATTGTTGCTTAGAATGACACTGACAGATTTGGAGTCATGTCCTAGCTTCCTGTACTCCATCTGCTGTAGAGCTTCCTAAGCTCTCTGCAGAATAGTCATGTTACCAGCGTATAATAATACTCTATAAAGCTTCTCGATCATTCCTTGTGTAATGTAGCGCAAATAGTGACTGCTTCTTTCTGCAAAGTGGTAAGACCAACTGGACCCACTAATGCAGCAGTTTTCCTTAGACACATTGGCTCCTTTTGTGCAGTTCAACTAAAATCAAAGTCAGAATAAAACCGAGCTTTAATTTTGATATCCATGTAAGCAACACAAGGTATAAAGGAACAATTACAGAGAAATAACGGTTGATGACTTGTAGTCCCAGAAGAAAAACATCTACTGATCTACCGTATCTTAATGGGAAACAAAGCAGGAGAGTAGCAATTCTCAATCAGTGTGATTCATTCATATTAACTGAGACATTATCTTAACAATGCCTTGTTTCAACATGTGTAAAGAATGACAAAGTAGAGAAGTATCATTCCTAAAACAATGCGACTAATTCATTTTAACAGAGACATTATCTTAACAATACCTTGGTTAAACATGTAGAAAGAACAACAAAGCAGGATAGTACCATTTGTAAAACACCGTAACTGATACATAATAACAGAGACATTATCTGAACAATACATTTCATAAACATGGACTCCGACCGATCCCTAATAGAAATGGTACTCCCGTCGATCCCTAACAAGTGTTGCAGTTTTGAACTAAGATTCACTAGTCAATTCTGAGGAAAGTCAATACTAACCTTTCCAGACCAAGATTTGAAGTAACGCGTGACGAAGACCTCAAAGAGATCTCAACACATATATCAAAATCCGGTCTCATTTTGTGCAGTTCCACCAGAATTAAGCGAAGCAAAATGTCGCAATAGCAACAAGTTGAATAGATATCCCTATTTTAACAAAGGCAAAAAGGAATCAATTACTGACCAATAAAGTATGATGAAACATGCGGCCACAAAAATGGTAATCCCGCCAATCCCTAACAAGTGTTGCAGTTTTGAAATAAGATTCAGTAGGTAATTCTGAGAGTGGCATTGCTTAATTTTACCATCGGCATTAGGTTAACAAAAAGCATAAACAGTTCCAGGGGAGAGTGGGCGCAACAATAACATGTGCTTCCATCTACTTATAAAGGAGGTGATGCACAACATCTCAGAACACAATGCACGATCATGTGGATGCATGGGACATGGGACATGCCAGCACCCTGTGCGGCCACACGTATAAATGGGTGATGCAGAGTATGTAGCCAACCAGCATATCTGCGTTGGTCCCATATTTGTTCTATTTTGAAACTTTTTCCGATGTGAGGGCAGCAAATCTAGTCCTGCACAAACTACCTGAACCCCCAGTTTCTTTCCATTTTCAACAAAGAGTTCGGTTCCTTACAGGTGTGTGTACTGGGTTACTCCCTTTTTCCCTTTTCAACCAACAAAGTGGCTGGATAGCTAGTCTATATTACTTTCCCTCCCTCCTTTCCTCATTGAACCATGTCCTAGATTCATGCTCCACCCCACCGCACCCTTCTTTCCTCTTTGAACCAAGACCTAGATTCGACTACAGAATCAAAAAAGATCAGCATGCAGCTCGACCAATGATGGTTTCACAGAAACTTATAACTTAGGGTCACCGGGATGTGGCAAGGCATGCGGCGGGAGGTCGGATCTACACTACGTACGTCAGCGAGGAAGAAGGGGTCGGTGGCCCTCCCGCACAGGCGTTGGGTGAAAGAGAAAAGTGGCGCCGGCAGTGGATTGCCTCCCTTGCGAAAGGCGATAGAGTGAACGATGCACCTCCTCCCCTTCCTGGTGCGACGGGCTCCGGATGCCTCCTTCGCCAGCTGTGAGGGGGGGTGAAAGAGACAGAGGCCACAATGCAGTCTTGTTTAGATCTGGTGAAGATGGTGAGAGACAGTGAATATAGCAAACCCTGGCAAAGGAACGCTGAGCCTCCAGCATGGAGTGTGGAGAGTGCAAACCCTAGCGAACAAGGGCTGAGGCTCCCGCTTATATATATATATAGTAGTATGGACTGAGCTCCGGTGCCTTAACTGCACCTACTTTTGGCTGTATGACAGGTGGTCCAGCCACATTTTGGGCCCACCTGTCATAAACCCAAAGTCAGGTGCATTGAAGTCAATGAAGCTGCGTCCATATAGTACTCGTGTATACCACTCATATATAGTGGAGTGGTTTTCTTATTCTCTCCATAACAATCGTTTTAAATTGTGTAAGTACGAAACGAAACTCTTTATTTAACGTACCAGTGAAGAAAACTACTATGTACTTCCAATGAACTAACGATCCACGCTTCCTGGTCGCACTTCCTGTCCTTCACGTCCGGTACACTACCCTCCCTTAAGTGAACAACCACACATGCGCCAAATTATCGGAAACGTGCGAGAGTGTGTACAAATAAAGAATTTTAATTTCAATTATCGGAAAGGTCTGAGAGTATGTAAAGTTTTCCCTCTCTAATAATTATGGTTTGTTGTGTTCGGCCTAAACTTGGTCAAACTTTACAAAGGTTGACTTCAATAAAATCTAAAATGCGGAGTAAATAAAAATGGAGGGTTAATACGTCCATCCCGGTTTTTAGTCCACACCATTTTTTTAATCAAAGTAATAGCTGGACAAATAAAATTACAGGGGAGCTGGAGACAAAGTTGTGTGGAGGCTTAGAAATCAATACAAAATTTATGCTCTTAGTACCAACGTCGATCCTTCTTCGTGGAAACATTTGGTTCATAGCCAATTGTGTGATAAAATTGCACCAACATGAAAGACGACTGCGTCTCCAACACAACCAAAGTGAACTGACGAAGGATATCATCTTTGTGGGTAACAAGCAAAGAGCACCGATGGAAGACAACTTGTTTTTCATTGAAAATCGATCAGCTTCACCAGCCGGCGCAACCATGAGCATCGATAGGTCATCATGGTGATGCATCATCCATTTGGCATCATGTTTGGGTGAGGCACCTATGAAGATCGACAAATACTCACTGTGGTCTGTTTCTTCTCAGTAGTCCAGCTCGAGGAAGGAAGAACCACGTGGCAGAGGACAGTGAGGAGGAACAACAATGGCCATCCAATTTTGTGCAGTTCCACTAAAATTGAGGAAGACATGCCCGGGTATGGAGATATGTATCGCTGTTTCCAAAAATATAAAAAAGGGATATAGTGTTGTTACTTTGTTTTACAAGATTAGCAACGACATCTCAATTGTCAATAAGAATTATGAAAAGTACACCAACAAACAGAAGCATCATGATTATCTTGATGGGAATTAAACCATGATACCCGAGAAAAAAAAAGCATTTCTTCATTTAACGAGTGATAGTATTAGATTAGGAGCAGCAATAGGAGCATATGGACAATGGCCACACAACCACCATGTACTTTTTGTCGAAACAACATGAATACCCCCACCGAGGCATAAATCAGGACAACTTTTCGAGTGGCATTCCTCTATAATTGTAGTAGGTGATGTTGGACCAGCCGACGAACCCTAGCTACTATACATGGGGAGGTGGGGAGTAGTCGCATAGAAGAAAACCCGCATGCAGCGACCTGGGAAGCTGGACCAGTACAAGAAGTTATACCTCACGTGGGCGAGATGTCGCTTAGGCGGGCGGGCAGGATCTTCCCACACGACGGCAGCGAACAAGGGCGCGGAGGACCTTCGTCTACGCTAGCGCTGACTCCGAGAGGACCGTGCGCATCGGCTTCCTCCATCGCCGACGGCGACAACGTCAACGCTACACCTCCTCACCTCCTGCAGCGGACGGGATTCGGCCGGATCTTTGACCAACTGTGAGGAGAGAGATAGTGTGGACACTGTCATCTTGTTTTGATATGGAGAGGGTGTGAGAGCGAGACACGAGAACTCTATCAAACAAGAGGCTATAATGGAGTAAAACAATCTCTGCATAGCAGTGGTTGTAAATAGAATACGCGCGTTCCCGGAGAAAAGAAACGAAAACTAGCGGAATTTTTTTAACATACCAAGAAAGAAAACTCGATCAAAAACACGCCCCTGCTTCCAGGTCGCGAGAGTCGTCGCGCACACACACACAGACATAGACATGCATATCCGTGTTTACGTAAAATTCCATTTCCATCTCCATCTCCAATCATATTTGTCCAACTGGCACATTATTTACGTTGTTAATTATATACGCGGCAATATTAATGTACATCAGCTCTTGTTTGCGGGCATCCGGACCGATGCCATGGCCGCTCCTGACCAACCCGAACCCTCTTCATCACCCGCGCGTGCTTCCCGTTCGAAACGGTCAGTGCCGCATTCATGCCCGGCCAGAGTGGATGCGACCTGTCATTGGGGCCGTCATTAAAGAGTAAAATGATGGTTGCTTCTTTCGACTAACTTACTGTGTGATTTGACTGCTCCTTTAGTGGCCCCTACACGTACTCCCCCTACGTGTATGCAACAGTCACACGTACACATGGATGCAAAAACGCGCGCGATGCCCTAATGCATGCATGTTCGAGCACACAACGGAACACACACGGTCATGCTCAAGTGCTCAACCTACATGTGCATGCACACACATACTCAGCCAGGGTGAGCTAGTGACTGTATAAACACTAGAAAATGTATATATTGAGCGCAATGAGCATATTGTGAAGTCCACTGACTGTATTTTCACAAATATACAGTGACAGACAGTGTATTTATCTCGTTTGAAATTAAACCATATTAACCGGAGAGGAGGCAGTATGGACTAGCATTACTTTGTTGTGTCCCGTCAACTTGTCGAATGAGGAGAAGCTTGCAGGACCGTAGAAGCTTGCGCGCGGTGGCTCGCAGGACAAGGAGAAACTTTTGACTAATGCAAGCTGTCCTTCGCTCAGGCGGTGGACGTGCAACAATTAATTCGGTGTCAGATTGCCAGAAGCATACACTGTACTAGTAGTACTATTATTGTTGCACTTCCTGAAGAGGCAAACAGCCAAGCGCAAAGTTTATAGTAGTCTATAGAGGTACAATAGGAACCGGATGGAGGAGCGTCTGCACTCTTATTATATTTTTAAAATGTGATAAAGCAATCTTCAACATATTTGGTTCTTTTCGAGGGTTCTCGCATGTGATAATTGAAGTTGAATGCATGGAACACTCGCCATAATTCTCGCTTAATTCGGGCTCATATCCTGTTACAAATAGGAGCGCTCGGTAATATTTCCTCTTTTTTTGTTATTCAGCATGTAAACAGGTCAGCAAACCTTGCGGCGCATCTTTGTGCGAACCGTGCTTGCTGCACTTTGAATGTGGCCGAGAGCTGGCTTGATGAAACGCCTTGCTTCCTACTTCTTTTTTGTGGGGTACCTCGCTTCCTAGTGACCAGTGTCATGGCTGATCGTCCTAAGAATGCTTATATATGAATAAAGCTCTCTCATTTACCCGCAAAAATGATTAAGCCATATTAACCAGAAAAGAGAGAGTATGGACTAGCACTACTTGTTGATGTGTCCCGTCAACTCGCAGAACGAGGAGAAGCTTGCAGGACAAGTTGAAGCTAGCTTATGCCTTTTGACTAATGCAAGGTACCCTCGCCCAGGCAGTGGACATGCATCTGTTCATTCGGTGTCAGATTGCAAGAGGCATACACTATAGTACTGAACATGCATAGTACCATCATTGTTCGACTTCATGAAGAGGCGAAGAGCCAAGCACGAGATTTAGTAGTACGAGTAGTACTACTACTAGAACCGCATGGTGGAGCCTCTGTACTCTTATTTTTCTTTAATCACTAATAAAGTACACATTTATTACAGAGAAGGGCGGAAAACGGCAGCCCAACATGTAATGATGATATCGATCAACCATGCTCGAATATATCTTGGCCTCCGTGCGAGCACGTCAGTGTGTTCTCGCTCCTCGTCTCTCTCAAGGAATCGCGGGTTGGCCATTTTGCCGTCAATTGAGATCAGTTTGCTCACACTCCGGTCCCACATGTCAGTTATATGCCAAGAGGAGGTGCGTTGACCGACTGGCCGTATGCGTACTTGGTTTTGCACCTTCATACTACTCCTCCCTCCGTCACTGTTTACACGGCACGCTTCATTATGATACATTTCTCTCAATGCGTTTCCACCACCAGAGAGACTTTAGACACGTTTGTTTTAATGCTCAATTAATTAGGGCGTGGTAACCGCAATTTTCTCTCGATGTAGTACTACGGAGTGGAGTAAGTGCATTCATGTGTGTACCCGAGGTGGAAGCACTACATGCATGTGTGTACGCATTATTTCCTCTAGTAATAGACGCCATGCTATAACTACCAATGCTATTTTTCAGGCCATTCGCTAGTCGCCTTGGTCCCAGAGATTTTCTCTTTTTCTGAAGCATGCTCTATAAACAGTGACAGATGCAGTAGTATGAGCGGATTCAAAGAAGAGCGTATTGATGGTTGCTTCTTCCGAGCAACTTACAGTGGGAAAGGTGGGGCTTATGATTTGACTCCTCATTACTCACTATTAATGTGGTGCAACGACTGGTCTGAGTCTCCCATGTGGCTGTGCACTACCCCCTCGGTTCTTAAATATACTCCGGAGTATTTGTCTTTCTAGAGATTTTGACGAGTTACTACTCAAATATTTGTCTTTTTAGAGATTCAAATGGACTACTACATACGGATGTATATAGACATATTATAGATTGTAGATTCACTCATTTTGCTCCGTATGTAGTCACTTGTTGAAATCTCTAGAAAGACAAATATTTAGGAACGGAGGGAGTACACATACGAAGAAAAATGTGTGAATCTACACTCTAAAATATGCCCATTTGAAATTTCTAAAATGACAAATATTTAGGAACGAAGGAGTATAATTTTTTGCATGGCACATGGACCCGGATGCCAAAGAGGCTTCTGGCAATGCTATCCAGCTTCCAGCATTTGTTTACATAATTGACATACTATACAAATAATTTTCCAGCGACATGAAATTGTACAATGATGTGAGCTTTCAGCTTTTGTTCCGTGTGTCTTGCCATCGATGCTCTTTCGGAAACAACAAAAAACTAACTTCCTTGCTAATCAGAGCTAATATTTACATCACAACTGAATACAAAGTTGTGAGAAGGTGTTAAATTAAAATTGATCCATGCTTTCATTGGCAGCAACGTCCCCCGAGCTCTGTCTAAATCAACAAGGCATCTTGGGCAAAAAAAAAGTAGCTGTCTGGAGCATGCAACATTCCGATCATTTTGCACAGTTCCACTAAAATAGAGATGAGCGTCCCTGTTCCAAAGATATTAAGTGTGGTTACGATAATAGAGGAAAGCTGATGAAACAATAAACGCACAAATAGAAGCCGGTCACCTTTGCAGTCTCTCTTAAGACTAACTAGCTGGAGAAGATTAGGCTCGGAGTTGGATGAGGAGGATAGAGCAAAACCAATCTCCCTTTGTGCAGTCGCACTAAAATGTAGAGACGTTGCCCGTGTGAAATTTTGGTAGAACTGCACAAAACACTCTTAAGAAAAAAGTGATTTGTCCAGTTCACCAAAAGGTCGCAATAGCAACGAGGTGAAATGGATAGCCTTTTTTGCAAAAAATAGGTAGAAAGGAAACAATTACTGGCCAATAACAGTCGATGACACATGCGACGACAAAAAAGAAGCATATTCCTTGTCCTAAGGGAAGATAACAACACGGTTGTGTTTGTCTAAAACGGTGTGAGGACGAGATTGCAATATGGAAAGTACGCCGGACGAGCTACGTTTTGGGCAAAGAACTATGGAATATCCACATGCAGCGACATGGGAAGACAGGCAGTGGACCAAGGCCGGAGGGGATACCTGGAGGTCGTCGGGATGTGACTAGGTGACAGGCGGAGGGCGGAATCTGCCCATAATGCGGCATCGAGCAGGTGGCGTAGGCCCTACCACGCCGGAGCTTGGTCAGAGAGAACGGCGCGAACCACAGATCGGTACGTGCTGCCTCGGCGCTGTCAAACGGAGAAACAATGCACGTCCTCCCTTTCGCCGCCGACGGACGGGATGCGGCCGGATCAGTGACCAACGGTAAGAGAGAGAGAGGCCACCGTAGCCTTGTGTGCGATACTCTGAAGAGAGACAAACCAGGCAGGCATGCTCCATTGTATATAGTGGAGCGGACGACCTTTTTCTCCATAAAAATTGTTTTATATTCTATGGACGTGCCATTGAGCAATATAACTTTATTTAAAAATAATGCGCCAACACATGAAGTGGAACTTTGTTTTGTGCATGCGTGGTACACGACCTCCGTAGGTAAACAACCGCTACACGTGTTCAAATTAGCACGTGCGCTACAATTTCGTACAGAAATGAGCTCCACCGTGTACCCGCGCGGGTGTGGATGGGCACGAAGCGTGAGTACGTGCACGGTGCACATATTCTCTTCTTGTATATGTACACCACCTACGTTGGGTTGTGTGAGGGAGAGACAAACATAGAGAGATATAGTGTGTGGGTTCGTGAGAGTTTTTTTTGGGGGGTGGGGTCAATCAAAAAATGTAACATATGCAATGTGTGTGAAATAGAGTCCTGGATATGTCATATATATAGAGGGGGCGATCCACGAGAAGAGAGTGGAGGTATCATCAGCTTGAGGTGTCCATAGAATCGAAGAGAGGGATGATGTGTGTGTGTGCGCGCGCGCGATCGATAAAGTGTGCCATCAAATTTGTGTGTGCCCACATCAAAGATATAGAGTGGATGGCCTACTGGAACGTGAGAGGGGACAGGTGCAGTTTGTCTTTGTGGCATGGATACCTACCTACAGCGCTCGACTATCAGTGTGTGATGGGGGGGGGGGAGGGAGGCCTAATTAACTATAGAGGTACAATGGTTGGTATATGTGTGGAGGAGGAGAGAGGCCTACCTCATGTATTAATGGAGATCGATCTACCTCATGTATTAAGGGAGATCGATCAGCATCCATGCATATGTGCAGGAGAGGAATAAGGTTCGGAGAGACAGAGCTAGAGTGTTGGAGGCGGTGGTAGTGGAGTTGCTTCTAACAAATGGTGGGATAGGCTTGCTAAACCACTGGAGGGCACGCCTGGAATATCAATAAGAGAGGGGATGGCTGCCTGTCTGTGCAAGTGCGTGTGAGAGACAGGTCAGAAGGCATGCACGAATGATGAGGGGGGCGATATGGATGTGGTAAGCAGACATAACTACATAGGAGATCAATCGTCCTTTGTTAGAGAAAGGAGAGAGATAACTTGTGAGGTACGTCAATCGATGGAGGGGAATAGTTAAAGTCGACCTAGGTATATGTTGGGAGATCGATCGGTATACATGCATGTGTGTGTTAGAAGCAAATGAGGCACGGGGAGAAGTATAGAGAGAGTGGGATGCATCTAGGTGGTGGTGTGAGAGTCATACTATATCGAGGGGGGAGGAGTGTGTGAGTACGAGATGGATGAAGAGAGTGGTGGGAGTGAGGCATGGACGGTGATAAGAGAAGAGGGGAAGTTTGTGTTTTGTGCTAGCACACCTGGCTAGAGAGGCATATCGATCGGTGTGTGCCGTAAAGAAGGAGCTGGGGGGCCTACACGCACCGTGGGTGAACGACCTAAAGTGAAAAGACGAATTTGCACGATGGATCTAGAGAATGATGATGGAGGGTGAGAGGGATGCGGGCGTCTTCATGCACAAGAGAAAGCTAGCGCTAGCTAGCTAAAAAGATATGAGGATTGTGTGGGTCTAAAAGACGAATAGAGATCATACTTGATTATAAGCGAATTCGGATATTTGAAAAATTTATCATACTTTTTTTAACCGACGCATGTGTGAATATATATAATGGTGATACACATGGTGTGGTTATGAACATGTTATACTACATAATATATTTTATCTCTACTCTTATAAAAAAATGGAGATGTTGATGATGGTGCCATCCTGCAATGTAGGCCGTCCGATTTATATCTGACGGATAGGAAGGAAACTATGACAATTTTGAAAAAAGATACCCACACCCCTCTCCATATTTGCAAATCAGGACTCCCCTTGATCATGTTGATATTCTGTGGAATGCATGGGCATCTTGCTAGTACTACATATAACATATAGAACATTGATCATAATTTGGGCTAATGTGTGGCTTCTGCTGCTTAGGTCTAAATACATGTCATAATGTAGGGGGTGGGGCACTATACTATGTGTGATAAACACGGTGTACACGTATGGAACATGGTTTAGATTATGAATATATAGTTAGTACATCAAATGTACTATTATTTGGAATAACATCAAGTGTATTCAAAAACTAGAATTCGAGTTCATGTAGTACACATAGTTCAGATATATCTCTATAGTAATCATGTGGGGTGTTATTAAGGTAATACACGAATGATGGTTGAAGTTGGCAACAATCATGATTTTAGATTGTTATTGAAATAGATAAATGAATTCAAATTCAGTTCGAATTACAGCGGTACTATAGACAATTGGAATGCACTAAAATGTTGGTATGAGTAGGTTACATGCATTATACAATAAGCGAAAAAAATTAATTGGACATAACATGGATTCATACTACCGAATAACATTTAATTGCACTAATTTGTTGGTATGAGTAGCTTTAAATAGCATTTTATAGTAAAACGGGGCAAGACTCTCTCTTTGTGTGGTGTGAATAGTTTTATTTTTTTGTTTTCTTTCTGGTTGAGGGAAGTGCGAATTGATTTGGTACGTACAAGTACAATATTACACGCTAGGCTTGTCCCTAAAATCCAACACGCCCCCCGAAAATTCAGATATCATGCTCCCAAAACTGGCGCCTTCACAACCCGCGCCTTGCTATCCCGAAATTACAATGCGCGCGAAAACTCCCTCCAGCTGCCAAATCCCGACACGCGAAATCCCCCTTCTAACCCTGAGCCGAAAGGTCCGCTAGTTCAAATCGGTGGGGGGTACTTTTGTAACACACCCTACATTTTGGAAAAGCGCGTCTCCATCGCCTCTTTTTTGCCATTCGAAATCCCAGGCCGACGTAACCTCTCCGCTCTAGCCACGAAACCCCACCCTCCTCCGTCCGCCACCTCACTGCTGCCCCTCCGGAGCCTCTTCCCCGACGACGTTGTCCACCGCAACACCTCGACGTCCCTCGTCCACCTCCCTGGATGAGGATCCGTCGTCCATCTCGTCGACCCACCGGTTCAGCCGCCCTGTCCTCCACCGGAACCGCAGTATCCTCACTGACTCCTCAGACGAAGCCGACGCCTAATCGGCGCCACCAAAGAGGTTGCACACTCATCACATCGCACCTTCTCCTTAGCTCGGCCTCACGGCGTTGATGGTGCTCCATCCCACACCCCGATGGAGCGGCTACCTTGAAGCCGGCGCCGCGGGCAACGTCTCCATGGTGGCTCTCCCCCAGTGTGAGGCCCCTTCGGCGGCGGCGTCCATACCAGCCGGATCTGCTGCTGCTGCTCTGGCTCTCGCTCGCTCGCTCGCGCTACTGCTGCTACTCCGGCTGTCACTCGATCGGTCGCTCGCCCAGCTGCTGTTGTTGCGCCTCTCGCACGCTTGCTCGCACTGCTGCTGCTCCGCTCTCGCTCGATCGCTTGCTCGCCCAGCTGCTGCTGCTCCGGCTCTCGCTCGCGCTGCTGCTGCTGCTGCTCTCCCCCTCACTCGTGCTGCTGCTCTACTCCGATTTAGTTACACTTCAGTCGACTGAATCGACTTTTGGGTCAGTCGATTTTCAGGGGGGGGG